>OZ038502.1:1320000-1397500 GCA_964036315.1 Acanthosepion esculentum | reverse complement strand
CTGTATAAAAACTGTATTGTTCTGCGCAATAGGAAACAAACGGTGGCCATTTGCAATATTAACACGATATAGAAGTGTCGGAGTTAGCTCCTCCTCAGTTTCCCTAATCCTTCACATTTCACCCCCTATCGGTCCACCACATATGGTGACTTCCCGACCTGATAAAATTTTCAACTCCTGCTAACGCACACAAGACGATATATATGTACAAGCAAATTCTTATACAGACCTTCCAAATGAGAGCCAGTCAAAACAACATAATATTGGAAACTTCTTTTCTATCCTACGCACGCCGTACTCTATTAATGAAAGAACTTTTAATTCACTACAACATGTCTACAAAACAACTTTCTCCTTCACGGCAAAAGGAATTTCTCCTACAACACGTGGAAACTGCAATTACTACTATGAGCGAGCTTTACAACTCTTTCTCCGCATTGGTCTATATTTGCTTGACCTTTTCTTTCTCTCGGCGACGCTTGACCTTAATTTCACCCGGCTTACCAAACGGAGAACGCAACGCCATTTTTAACTAAATTCAACTTTCTTCTCAACTGAAATAGATAAAGTGTGAACCACATCTCAAACAAAGGCGACTCACTGTTCTTTATCTCATCCAGCAAGGATGCAACTCGAATGACCTACGAATTTGCGAGAACGATATTCTATCGTTAATAATAGCAAATTCTCTCAAACATGCATTCCGATTCGACACTCGGTAGAAATTCCACATCAGCTCAACTTCGCCACAACGCTACTTAAATCTTGGGCGCCAATTTTATTCACGCAAACCAAACAAACTACGACCATGCCAGCAAACCAAACAAACAACCTCATCTTTCAAGCAAAACTACGACCAGGCCAGCAAACAGGTTGACGAGACGACAAATCCAACTCAACGTGGAGCATTGGGAAAACAGACAACTTTTGATAAACGCTGAACACTACCGACATTTCATCCAGGACGTGCCACGACTCTGACCCACTAGAGAAATACACAGCACCCTGATGACAACACAAGCACATTCGTCGAATCACGCATTCTCAACCAAACTCACACACATTCTCTATTCAGTGCATAAGAACAATATTCAAAACTTTTTACATTTTAAAAGTTCGTTTCCTACACTTTTAATCCAAAGGTGGGGGTATTGTCGGAGTTAGCTCCTCCTCAGTTTCCTTAATCCTTCAACAGGGGTCTCTCTCCCCTGACTATAAATACTGGCTGACCCTTCTCTCTCTCTCTCTTTTTCGACTCAGGCCTTGGGCCGCTACCTCGCACGGAGACGAGGTAAAATCGTTCTTTTTCCACTTACACCAATACGTGACCTCTCACAGACACAGCGTTTCCCAAATTCCGGGAACGCGCCAAGAACAATACACGTATGTACGATCACTTACACTACACACACATAACTTCTCCATACAAACACTATGTAACTTTTCATGTCTTTGTGTAACTCGTTATTAATATATATTTGTTTACCCATTTATATCGGTCTTGTTTGTTTTCTTTGTCTTCTTTGGACTTAATGTCCGACATTCTCATGTAGCTGGACCGGCCAGCAGGAAAGTTTAACCTTCTGACATCTCTTCACATTTCATCCCCACGGTCCTCTACAGAGGTATTCCAGATTATAAACGCGTGTCATTATAATCGTTCAATTATGGGTCTCAAATGTGACTTGACCCCTTCTGAGGAAGATATTATAACATCTGAATTTTCCAAAGGCAAATCTACATTAGAAATATCCATAATAATTGTAAGATATCATCAAACTGTGAAAAAAAAAATTGTTGCAGTTCTTACAAAGGGTACATAAGAGGGCCGATAAGGGTAACTCGAGGTTTGTTTCCCGACGTTCTTTGTCACGAATGAAACGTGAAGATGTAAATAACCCAGACCTGACCAGTGGAGCACATTTTAGGAGCATTGGAGAAGCAACAGTGTCCAGAAATATTTGCTATCGTCTTCTGAAAAAGGTTGAAACATCAGTGAGACCAATGACAAAGCCTCAATTGACAAAAGTGCACATTCAAATGCGTTTGAAATGGGCAAAGGAGAACATGAAAGTCGATTTCTCGAAAATTCTGTTCACAGGTGAAAGTCGTGCAACACTTGATGGCCCTGACGGTTGGAGTAAAAAGGTTGTGTCGTAAAAGGACTAGACCGTCATCAACGCTTGACACGACAACACGAAGGGGGACTCTATGTATGTTCAATAATTCGCCGGAAAAAAAAACAGCATAGCATGATGAAAAGAGTTCTGTTATTCATAAGAGGAAAGACCAAAGTATTTTTTTAATTATTTTTTAATCCTTTCTAGCACATTTGAAATTTTGGTTAAAAATCTTTTCTTTTTTTTACATCTGCGGTCATGTAATATTTTCAGTTGAAAAACACATTAATTTGGAAATTCTTGCAAAAAAAAAAAAACAAATAATTAGTCGGATTTTAATGAAACTTTCAGAACTTATTCAAAAATTAATTAAATTATTTTAGAAATATTTTTTAGAAAGTCGTGGTAATTTTTTTTACATGTTACCACACCCTTACTTAATCTTATGAAAACTCTAAAACTATTTTTTTTATTTTTTAATTAAATGCAGAAGACTTTGGAGAATATAAATCATCGAAATTTTTTGGTAAATCGAGGAGTGTTTTTACCCAAACTTTTGGCCCTGAATTGTAAAATACAAAACCCAATAAAAGTAAGACATTATTTAATAAAAAAAAATCTTTTAATGGCTTTTATGAATAATATATATTAAGTCTGAATCCAAAATATTTTTTCGATGAAAAATGAATTTTTACAAGAATTATTTTTTTTTTTTCCAATTCTGAATACAAAATGTGGTAAAAGTTGTTAAATGTTTTAAAATTAAGTTTGAATATGTATCTCTGGAAATGCTCTTATTAAAAGATCTATTTTTATAGATCTTAAATTTGAAAGCTTATTATAATCTGCGAAGCATTTGTATTTTTTAAATAATTTTTTAATATGCCAAAAAAATGTATTAGAAACGTTTCCGGAAATAACGTCCCGTGTTTTAAGAGTTGTTTCTCCTGATAGCGAGGATCCGGCCTCATAAATTTTGTTGATTTCGTTCTGGCTAGCATGTATCAAATTCTCCAATTGATCATCATCATCGCATTTTCAGAATTCTTCGTCAAGTGCTACCCTTCGGCACGATCCGGCCTCCGCGGTTGATCCGCCCTGGAAGTCGTATCACTACTCTGACTCGGCCCTGTTTAGGGACTCGTCCAAACCGACACAACGAATCTTCGTGCGTCATCGATCAACCTGCTACTGCCGCCGGCAACTCCCCAATCCGGCAGTCGACAAGCTACCGCCCTCGACCAACTCCACACTCGTTTCGCCGATACAACCGAATCGACTTCCCCTGAAGGAAGCCAGTCATACCGGACCCGACACCGATACAAACATATTTCTCCAGACAGTACACTCTTGTGCATTTTGGATAAATAAAATCGACGTTTATTATTTTTAAACCTCTGCCTTTGTCCCCTCATTGTCTTGGCTGTCCACACCTTTCTTCAAAAAGCTTGCTGGAGCGACATACTTATCGGCTTTTCCTGAGGTATTTATAAATTTTTAATTTATAAATACCTCAGTCGCCATTGTTATTCTTACATTAACAACACGATGGGGAAGACAAAGGAGAATTATTAACTTGACACAGAGAATTATTAACTTTCACAATCGGGAAATAGTTATTGCACTATTTCAAACCGGTTAGCTATCCCTAGATCTACGTCCATTATAAAGAAGTTTAAACAGTTTGATACGACAGAGAATTTGCCTGGGCGTGTAAGAAAACCAAATTGTCACCGAGAACTGCACGAAAACTGTGTCGCGAGATTAATATAAACGCAAGAGTTGCTTTAAAAGATATCGCCAAAAGTTTGGATACGATGGGTATCAGCGTAAGTACTCGCACAATACAACGTTGTTTAAATAGAAATGGGTTGTATGGAAACCGACCACGACAAACCCATCTTCACAGATAATGTCACATTGTTGCTCAGTTTAATTTTATCAAAACGTTTTTGGACAAAGACAATTGCTCTTGGGAACAAGTACTATGCAATGATGAAACAAAAATTGAGCTTTTTCGACATAATGATGTACAGAAAATTTGGCACAAGAAAGGTGAGGCTTTCCTCCCAAAGAACACAGTGGCAACATTAAAACATGGAGGCAGCTCGATGATGTTTTGAGGTTGTTGTAGCTCAAGGAGGGGACTGGACAATTAATTGCAATAAGAGGAATAAGGTAATCTGCAGACTATATCAAAATTCTGGATGAAAATCTACAATTATCAGCGCAAAATCTTCATATAGGTCGGTGATTTACTTTCTAGCAAGATAATGATCCCAAACGTACGTCTAAATCAGTGACTGCTTGGCTTCAGAAAAAGAAGATTACAGTTCTGCCATGGCCTTCAATGAGTCCTGACTTGAATCCTATTGAAAATCTATGGCAAGAATTGAAAGTTAGAATAAATCGTCGGTCACCAAAACACCTTCAGAAATTAGAACGTGTAACCATTTAAGAATGGAAGAACATCCCAGAAAAAACTTGTTCAAATCCAATCAAAAACATTAGAAATCGATTGCAGCAAGTTATAAAAATGAGAGTCCACGCTATTAATATCGTGAAATTTTTTCAATTTTTTCTATTTTTCATACAGTACGTATAATTTTGTCTTTTCCTATTTTGCATAATTCGCGTGACAAATTTGTTGTATTTAATCTATTGTTCTGAAAATTGAGTTTTATATTCCTTTTTGGTGCTTATTAACATAAAAACAGGCATCATACGGGCATTAGATTCTGAGAAATGAATAAATATATTGAAAATTGATGGATGTACGAATAATTTTGTCGTTGACTGCACATATAACAAGGCGTCTGACCAGAGGAGGACTGACATTGAAAATAAATTTGAAACAATGCTCCGAGACAGACACTTAGAGACTGATGATTTTTCTTTCTTTCTTTTTCTTTCTTTCTTTCGTTCGTTCAATTCCTAAGAAAACCAAATAGCGTCTCTGATATGTCTTTTCCGTCTTTCCACGCGATCAAAACGGAATAGTCCATTATTTATGAGGTATTGGCAGGGCTTAACGTACATACGTGCTAATTCAGGATCTAAGGGAAGGGCAAGCAGAATTATAATGGTACAATTTTGTATGAGGTTTTTGCTGCAATAACTACTGAAAAATAAGGCTTTTATTTTTGAAAGGGTTCTCTTGTTTACTAATCTAATACATTGATTCAATAGTGTTCTCTTTGTTGTGGAGTAAAGAGTACAGCCCAGGTAACTTTATGAACTCGTGCAATACTATAAAGAGTTCCATAGTATGAGGTTAAGGTAGTCGAATCGGAATCAGGCAGTTTGCTGCCAGGCTCGTGACACACTTGTCGAACACTCTGCCTTCGGCCAGGTAGGAACCCAGACAAAGCTATGCATACGGGCAGAGTCTAGTCTGGGGAGGTAGACAAATCTGACCCCGTGTATGCGAAGTCTACGGGGAATTTTTGCCCGAACCTACGGGCTCGGAATCATCCCACATAAAAACCGGCCTTGTGACTATCCCTCCTTATGGGGAGGATAGGGTAAATACCAGTTGAACCGGAGTCAGTCCCAGGCTCTACACAAGACAAGACCTCCGTCTTCGGGCGGAGGGTGTCTCAGTCGGGGCTCTGTTTTCGAACAGAGACTCGGATGAGAAAAACAAACAAGCAATTTTACGGGGGATGGGTAATTTTGACCAGTGGACCGGGGAGAAACGCTCGGGTTCCCACATAAAATTTGACCTCGTGTCCAAATAATCTGTAGTGGGGCGACCGGTAAATATAAGTAGCATCAGAGCCAGACAGTTCGCTGTCAGGCTAGTGACAAAGAAGACCTCTGTCATAGAGCTGAGAGTGACTTCGTCGGGGCTCTGTCTTCGGATATCTGCTGAGAAAAACAGACACGTAATATATCCGAGCCCGTTTTCGCGGGAGCTAGGTAAATTTTGACCAATTGGCTTGGGGGTGGGACGCTCGGATTCCCTACAATAATCCCGACCTTGTGTCCCAACTCATCCAAGTAGATATCAGTCGTATCTGGAGCTGCAGATCTGGAGCTGCAGATCTGGAACTGCAGAACGAGATTAATTCTTGAATTTATTTTATCTGGACGTTCGGATCTTGCGATAGATTTCCAAAGGTGCTGATTTGGTGATAGCGGTTTGGGGCTTGAGATCTGGAGCTGCAGATCTGGAGCTGCAGATCTGGAACTGCAGAACGAGATTAATTCTTGAATTTATTTTATCTGGAGGTTCGGATCTTGCGATAGATTTCCGAAGGAGCTGATTTGGTGATATCAGTTTCCGGCTTGAGATCTGGAGCTGCAGATCTGGAGCTGCAGATATGGAACTGCAGAACGAGATTAATTCTTGAATTTATGTTATCTGGAATTTCGGATCTTACGATAGATTTCGGAAGGTGCTGATTTGGTGGTATCAGTCTGAGGCTTGACATCTGGAGCTGCAAATCTGGAGCTGCAGATCTGGAACTGCAGAACGAGATTAATTCTTGAATTTATTATATGTGGAGGTTCGGATCTTGCGATAGATTTCCGAAGGTGCTGATTTGGTGATATCGGTTTGGGGCTTGAGATCTGGAGCTGCAGATTCGGAGCTGCACATCTGGAGCTTGAGATCTGGAGCTGCAGATCTGGAGCTGCAAAACGAGATTAATTCTTGAATTTATTTTATCTGGACGTTCGGATCTTTCGATAGATTTCCGAAGGAGCTGATTTGGTGATATCGGTGTGGGGCTTGAGATTTGGAGTTGCAGATCTGGAGCTGCAGATCTGGAACTGCAGAACGAGATTAATTCTTGAATTTAATTTATCTGGAGGTTCGGATCTTGCGATAGATTTCCGAAGGTGCTGATTTGGTTATATCGCGTTGGGGCTTGAGATCTGGAGCTGCAGATCTGGAGCTGCAGATCTGGAGCTGCAGATCTGGAGCTGCAGATCTGGAACTGCAGGACGAGATCAATTCTTGAATTTATTTATCTGTACGTTCGGATCTAGCGATAGACTTCCGAAGGTGCTGATTTGGTGATATCTGTTTGTGGCTTGAGATCTGGAGCTGCAGTTCTGGAACTGCAGAACGAGATTAATTCTTGAATTTATTTTATCTGGACGTTCGGATCTTGCGATAGATTTCGGAAGGAGCTGATTTGGTGATATCGGTAGACTTGAGATCTGGAACCGCAGATCTGGAGCTGCAGATCTGGAGCTGCAGATCTGGACCTGCAGATATGGACCTGCAGATATGGAACTGCAGAACGATATTAATTGTTGAATTTAATTTATCTGGAGGTTCGGATCTTGCGATAGAATTCCGAAGGTGCTGATTTGGTGATATCGATTTGGGGCTTGAGATCTGGAGCTGCAGATCTGGAACTGCAGAACGAGATTATTTCTTGAATTTATTTTATCTGGACGTTCGGATCTTCCGATAGATTTCCGAAAGTGCTGATTTGGTAATATCGGTTTTGGCCTTGAGAACTGGAGCTGCAGATCTTCAGCTGCAGATCTCGAACAACAGATCTGGAACAGCAGAACGAGATTAATTCTTGAATTAATTTTATCTGGACGTTCGGATCTTGCGATAGATTTCCGAAGGTGCTGATTTGGTTATATCGCGTTGGGGCTTGAGATCTGGAGCTGCAGATCTGGAGCAGAAGATCTGGAGCTGCAGATCTGGAACTGCAGATCTGGAACTGCACAACGAGATCAATTCTTGTATTTATTTATCTGTACGTTCGGATATAGCGTTAGATTTCCGAAGGTGCTGATTTGGTGATATCTGTTTGTGGCTTGAGATCTGGAGCTGCAGGTCTGGAGCAGCAGATCTGGAATTGCAGAACAAGATTAATTCTTGAATTTATTTTATCTGGTCGTTCGGATCTTGCGATAGATTTCCGAAGGTGCTGATTTGGTGATATGGGTGTGGGCTTGATATCTGGAGCTGCAGATCTGGACCTGCAGATCTGTACCTGCAGATCTGGACTAAAAGATCTGGTGCTGCAGATCTGGAACTGCAGAACGATATTAATTCTTGAATTTAATTTATCTGGAGGTTCGGATCTTGCGATAGATTTCCGAAGGTGCTGATTTGGTGATATCGGTTTGGGGCTTGAGATCTGGAGCTGCAGATCTGGAGCAGCAGATCTGGAACTACAGAACGATATTAATTCTTGAATTTATTTTATCTGGACATTCGGATCTTGCGATAGATTTCCGAAGGTGCTGATTTGGTGATATCGATTTGGGGCTTGAGTTCTGGAGCTGCAGATCTCGAACTGCAGATCTCGAACCGCAGAATGAGATTAATTCTTGAATTTACTTTATCTGGACGTTCGGATCTTGCGATAGATTTCCGAAGGTGCCCGATTTGGTGATATGGGTCTGTGGCTTGAGATCTGGAGCTGCAGATCTGTAACTGCAGAACGGGATTAATTCTTGAATCTATTTTATCTCGGCGTTCGGATCTTGCGATAGATTTCCGACGGTCTTGATTTGGTGATATCGGTTTGGGGCTTGAGATCTGGAGCTGCAGATCTGGAACTGTAGAACGAGATTAACTCTTGAATTTATTTTATTTACTCTCTATTTACCAACCTCCTCTCAATCCAATATGTGGCACAAGACCAGTTTTTAATGATTGGCTTTCCCTGCCCGTATGTCCGGGCAAAAATTGCCCGTAGAGCCCGTATACACTGGGTTTTTCTACCTCCCCAAACCAGACAATGCCCTTCGGCATAGCCTCGTCTGGGTTCCTCTCAGAGAAAAAGAGATAGAGACAGCCTCCTCCTCGTAGCCCCCTCGTCGTATTTTATTTACTCTTGATTTTATTGCATGATTTATACTATTTATCTATTTCAAGATAAAATAATGGAGAAGTCCATTTCGAAAGGCAAAACCAGAAACTTGGACAAGAAAATCTCTCATTGTGGCAATTAGAAAAAGAGACATTTTATCGACGATTTTACTATGCACGATAAATGCGGCATTATTGTTAGGTGCGGTTGCAATGATAAGAAAATCTTCCCTTTATAACCAAATCAGACATATTAATACATTTGCTTCATTTCCCCTGTCCTGGGGGTAGAACTTAATGAGAAACAATTAGTTGCGAAAAGGGCATTCTTTATGTCCCATTTTAAGTTAGAGATAACGAATTAGATAAATGCGTGTTTGCTTAATCTCCATCTGTCGTAGTCTGTCTGTTGTCTCTCTTAGATATGAATAGGCTTATATTATATAAACCTATACACATCTAATACAAACATTATTTACATTATTCGGATTGTTATCCTCATCTTCATTGTCATATTCACAACGTTTCAGCCGTTGTACGCTCCGGCCTGCTATAGGTGATTGGGATTTCGAACCGAATCCTTTATTTCGTCTACTGGAGTAGACTGTTCTAGTTCCATGTGCCATGCCTATTCTGGATGTCTCAGTTATTTCCCTTTAACTCAACTCTCCAAGTTTTTTGGTTCACTACTGCTCTAGCCTGGTATTGAATTTACAACTCTTTGGGTCTAGCCACTGGATCTATTCAACACCTTTATCCACTGGGCCAGGTGGACGAAATAAAGGGTTCAGTTAGAAATTACAATTACCTGAAGAAGGCCGGACGTACAATGGCCGAAACGTTGTGAATATGGCATTGAAGATGAGGATAGCAGTCCGAATAATGTAAATAATCATAATACCTCATCTCAGAGATATAGATAGATAAGACTCTAAGATAAACACCAATATTATATATATATATATATATATATATATATATATATATATATATATATATATATATATATATAAAATAATATAGACATATGTCTATTTTTATAATAATCCTATCTATTTCTCTAATTATCTTCTTGATGTTAAGTTGAAATTCAACAAAGAAGGCGCCGTAGTTTTTGTTAACCTCAGTACTTTCGATCTCTTCTGACAGAAACCTCAAGGATGAATTGCAAAGACAAACTTAATGTAACTGTAATCGTTGTGATAGTGATTTTCTGTTAACACGCGTGAACGCTCTCAGTTATAACTATTTTAAAATTAACCGTCTTGGTTACGACGTTTTGTAAACAAGCGTTCACAATGCAAGGGAGATAACCTATGAATCTTAATCCGGCCCTACATAAATAGATAGGTCATCCCATAAGTTCTGTCCGAATTTTAAGTTTTTGTTAAAATGAACGAAATTTAAAGCGTATTTTATAATGTCTAATGGAGCTGAACATTATTTTTATGTTTAGATGCATTTAAACTGATCAAATTTTATATCAGAAAACAATAAAATTAAATTTTGCTTGTTTAAAACCCTGCTAACATGGAAGTACTCAAGAATCATTTGAGGCACATAATGCTTTATGAGTTCAAGAAAGGAAACTCAGCAGCCGAAGCGGCTAGAAACATTCACCCAGTTTATGGAGAGGAATGTGTGAATGAAAGAACTTGCAAAATTCAGAGGTGGAGATTTCACCCTTGAAGATGAAGATCGAACCGGACGTCCAATTGAGTTTGATGAAAAGCTTCTTGAAGCAGCCCTTGAAGAAAATCCTGCTTTATCAGTTGATGAATTGGCAGTGGTTCTCAGTTCAAACCATACAACTGTTCATCGTCATCTTCAACAACTTGGAAAAGTTCCTAAACTTGGAAAATGGGTGCCTCATGAATTGTCTGAAAACAACCTCAAATCCCGAGTTGACATCTGCTCTTCTCTCCATTCTCGCCAACTTGTTTCACCTTTTTTGGATAGACTTGTGACTGGCGACGAAAAATGGATCTTTTATCGAAATGTTAAGCATCGTAGACAGTGGCTTGGTAAAGGGGAAGGACCCCAGCCACAGCCGAGAAGGGAACTTCATGGGCAAAAGGTTCTTCTTTCAATCTGGTGGGATTGCCAAGGAATAATCCACTTTGAATTCTTACCACCTAATGCAACAATTAATGCTCAAATATACTGTCAGCAATTAGAGCGTTTGAACCAAGCTTTGAGGAAAAAAAGACCTGCTCTAGTGAATCGAAAATGGGTGATGTTTCATCAGGACAATGCGCGACCACACACAGCAAAAATCACGTCACAAAAGATCGAAGAACTTGGTTGGGAGAAAATTCCTCATCCACCTTATTCTCCCGACCTTGCTCCTTCAGACTACCATTTGTTTCGTAGCTCACAGAATCATTTGGAAGAAACAGTTTTTGTAACACAGGAAGAGGTTAAAACTGACATTTGTGAGTTCTTCGAATCAAAGCCAAAATAATTTTACAGTAATGGAATTAGTAAGCTTGTTAATAGATGGAAGGAAGCCATAGATAATCAGGGAAAATACATTGTTGATTGAATCTGTAATTAAATGTAACATTTGGTCACTTGTTTTCTTTATTCAAAATTCGGACAGAACTTATGGGACGACCTGATAGATAGATAGATAGATAGATAGATAGATAGATAGATAGATAGATAGATAGATAGGCAATTAATTGTAATAAGTAAATGGAGACACCGCGCGAAAAGTCATCACGCGAGATGTACATTTCTTCCTAACAGTAATTGAGATTTGTTTTGCTGTATGAACCTCCGCATCCGAAACGTTAATGGCACGACGAGATAAAAGGGGGTTTTCTAAATAAATAAAAAAATAGGTTAGATTCCTGCCCAGATTAACATTTTCTTTAATAAGACTTTTGATAATCTAGGCCGGTTAATTTCGCTGTTTGTAAATAGACAAGGATGTACACTCAAATATGTGTACCACTCACTAAAATGATGTTTATAGCAGTAATGCATATATATATATATATATATATATATATATATATATATATATGGCCGGAAGTTACGTCCAATCATGAAACAGACTGTCGCCACTCGGTGTTGACTTTGGTATATCATGTCCTACGATTATAGGGTCGCTGAGTACCTGGCCAATTACCTCCACAGATATGGTTTAAAAGCCACAGGCCTATTTATTCATGCATATCGTGGCGTCAACAAGTAGACCTGGCGGAATCCATCCCTCTTCAAGTTAAACTACAGCCGATATCCCCCAATTTGAATGCTCGCCTTAGTCACGGACATGTAGCCGTTATTTCTATCGGGGATGGGGAGAGAGCACTGCTCTAGCCGTTGACTCCAGTCTCGGAGTCTAAGAGATGCCGTGTCATTAACACACTGGCTGCATACATAGCCATGAAGCAAAGTCTACCTCATTGTGTTAGATTTCTGTTGACCCCACAGGAATGTTTATTTGCCCCTTGACGGATCTTGCTTTTGATCCTGTTAAGTGTCTAGCTACCATCCTCACCAGAAAAGCTTGATGGAGGGAACTGGTTTAGTCACTAATGAGCCGGACATGCGACAGGTTACATCGTCCCAGTAGCTGTGGTTATGTTTTTAGCTTCTTTGTTTATATCATTTTCTCTTTCGTTATTAGTGGTTTTGTAAAATTTAGCCACTTCTTTATCAACTGGCTGTAATTGTTGGTTCCCATTTTATAGATTATTCTGTATTTATCTGCTTTTATAAATAGTTTTTTAGTTGTTTATCATTTTTAGATCTTTCTTTCAAGTCGTATTTTGTGTACATAGCACTTTTTGTAAGTAATCTCTATCTAGTGGAATTGTAGACTCGTCCATTTACCTTATCCCCCTAGCAACAAGAACATTCCATTTTGCACGCCTACGCGAACTAACATAACCAATCAAAACCCTATAGTGTTAAACAGCGAATCCTATTGGCTCGCAGCGTGATAATTCAGAAACTTCACGTGGAGAAGTTAAATTGCGCCAAAATCAACTTGAGCCGATTTTCAACTGACCAAGTTAGTCAGTTCAGCAAACACAGAGAAATGCCGATCGAATCCACGCAACCCACGATAGTAATTTTCCCGCGCGAAAAGAACACAACTAACTCACTCACAAACTCGACTCGAAGATTACTCTGTGATTACAACCAATTTCAACTTACGAGATTTTACTTATCCAAAGTGATTATTCAACACTCACTATAACTTAAGTAAAAACTATTATCGAACATAACACATATCTACAGTTAAGGGTAGACTACTTCATTCTAAACAGTACAAAACGATACGAACATGAAAAAAACGTTGTTTAAACATTAATTCAAATTTCTTGTGGACTGTAATGCAAACATGCCAACACACCAAAAAAATAAGCAAACCTTCGTCCACTAACCAACACAAGATATAAAATACCTTGAAGCAACATTTTGTAAATAATCTTTAAATTGTATATAAATGCATTTGTTTGTTTGAATTGCATACATGTTTTTGTCTTATTTTATATTGTAAAATATTTATTGTTGTGGATGCATGAACAGATCACGCAACCGGATAAAAAATCCTTCTGATAAATTCTAACACTCAAGCAAAATCCTAGTTCATACCGCACATCCCCAACAGAATATTCTGGTGGGGTCATAGAAATGTCCCAACACATGTTTATAATTAAATATACACGGAACTCTTAAATTGCGATTGGCAGTGTAGATAAATTCATTTTGGAAAATATTCACTTGGTCCAGTTTTCTGTCAACACTTCTGTTGCTGTGGACATACTTATATATCCTAATATAATCTACGTAGCCTGCTCTCAACGTATACATTCGTTTTACGACATTGTGACATTTTAATCCATAACGTTTGCGTTATAGACTAATATTTAGTGCTATTTCTAAACCAAAGTAGACATAAACCTGTTTTGTGACGTATTTTTATTGTATTGTGTTGGAAGTATCGTTTAACTGAATCTGTTCTGTAGCGTATCCAATCGAATCCAAAATGGCGGCGCTCATGAGAAATTGGTGTTAATGTCTTTATTCCAGTAGATTTTCTATTTTGCCCCAAATGGGCCAACACAGTCGGGCACAAATGCTGTAAATGCAGCAGTGAAAGTGTAAGTAAATTTTACTCGCTCATGTTTTTCGCCATTTGGAATCTAAAAAAGATTATCAAATCAATCATGTGTAAGTTTTGTTTTGAATGTAGCGGCCAGTGTATGAGAGTTTTTCTTCTTCTTATAAATGAGTATGAAACGAAATAACAGCAAATAAAGTTTATTATTGATAGAAATTCATTGAGATAAATCGCCTGTTTTTATTAGCGTTGTTAGAATAACAACCCCACTTGAATTCGTGGCATTTGACTTGGAGGAGGGTTCCTACCTGAGCCCATATAGATATGTACCAATGATTTCCAATCTTTTCTAACTCACACTTTAAAACATGTAAAAATATTTCACTACACTTTGTATATAAATTCGGAATCTTATTCAAAAGAAGTATTTATCCATATTAAGATAACTAAAGTAGAAATATAGATAATGTCTTTGTTTCCTGTTCAGAATTGGGCTTCCGGTTCCTTCTAAAGTCATCTCATCCTCTTTCACTCGCAGTAGCCTCTTGCCTCGTAGTGGCATTATTGCCTTGCTTGGGATGAACTTATTTTAAAAAATACAGAAAACTTGTATGTATTTGTTGTGGACCCGATAGCGGTGCAGATCTGGCTTACGAAAATAAGGCCTTGTGCCAGACACAACACACTACTACCGAATCCACAAACAAAGTAAAAAAAAGAAAAATATAAGACGTGCTCTTTCCACCGTACAAACGTACAGAGTGAAAAGAAGTAGACAGGCAAAACAACAAAAGGTTAAGAACAAACATAAATTTTATTTAGAGTTTAACAAGTAGTTTGTTTTCAGTGAAGACCTTCAGTAAATGTACTGGAAATATAGTTGAAGAAGAGGCCAAGTAGATTAGTAAATTGTCTTCAGTGAGATACTGGAAATGTAGTAATAATGAAATTTAATTGTCTTGAGTGAAGCCTTCAGTAAGATGCTGGAAATATGGTAGTTGACAAGAATAGATTCCGCGCCAAAATTCAAATCCAAGATGGCTAAATGGCGGGAAGGAGTTCCTTCGAGAAGAAAGGTTCAGAAAGTCAGTTGTAATGCATAGTGAACATACGGCAAGGAAAAAATATTCACTGCGAGAGTTTATAATTGTGAGTGTATGTAATTCTTTTTAAAGTAACAGGTTCTGAGAGTATGAGTTCGAAGAATGTGAAAAATGCTCGTTCATCAGGTTGGAAGTTTTTGAAAGTTCCTGGAAGTTGAGCGGCTCGCTAAAAGATGTTCGCGTTGGAATGAAAATTCTGTCCTAAGGTAACGACAGTGTAAGATACCGCGACGAGCCATGAGATCTAGGCAAGGTTTTTGCCGAATAAAATGTCTCTGTCAGTATATATGTTGTTACCGGCAAGAGACAAGTGAGCCAGCCCGTGCCGATGGTCAGACGACCACAGGGGCGACTGACTTGAAAAAGCCAAATTTGCCGTGACGTCAACGCAAAAGCGCGCGAAAAAAAATGAATTCTTCCTCATCTTCGGCTAAGAACGGTTTACTACTATGACTGACCGAACGTGAGAGGAAGGGGTGAAAAGTCGCGCGTGCGTCAAAAATGAAGGTGGGGATCGCGTGAATCCCACATATTCATCATTAAAGGTTTAGGTTAGGTTTATTTTGTTTTACGGCATATTAACACCTCAGTGGGCCAACAGGATTTTTATATTCATTATTAAATGGAACAACATTATCAATAATAACAACAATATAATTATAACATGCACTGATAGGTTTTGGCAGTGTTTTCAGAGACTTGTTACTCAATCTCCAGCGTAACAACACCATAAGTGGAACTAAGCGTCTTCTCTAATTGTAGCTGACAGTTATATACAGGTGAGCATATACCCGGCTCCCTCAGACAGTTTTTCATCTACTAGTCAGCTGTTGTTCCAGGCCGTGGTTCGATTCCCGTTTGCAATGATGTAAACAAAACTAAAAACAAAACAAAACAAATTGCACGTTCAACAAAGAAACTTAAGGTAATTTATCTCACGAGGAGAAATGTCTTGAATCCGTCCGTCTTGAGATATCGCCTTGGCGAGAAAACCAATAAGTTTGTTCGTTCTAACGAACAGGGTTTTTTTATTCATGGATCAGTTCATTTGGCACTGCCTGAGGGTAGGTAAATGACACTTGTGGACATCTTCGCTTCTACTGCTGGCTTCTCATACGACAGACTAACAAACCAGAACTTCCCTTTGGTTAGCGTCTCTGTCTGACACTACTCACTCTAACCGTGACTACCCTGTTATCTAGAATGTGGCCTCACTATATAATTCCTACCTTCCGGTTGAGTGGCACTTGATCCCGGCATTATTTATTTTATTTTTCTATACTTCTGGAAAGCGATGGTTTGCTTAGAAACTCTCACATGTTGATTTTATTGACGATGCAATTGGTCGTCATAAAATCTGGTCGCTCCAGGTCCACTTGACGATCCATTTTTTAAATGTTATGTCCTTTCAGGATGTAAGTGACCATAGCTGTCCACAGTATCGTTTTTTTATTATCTAAAAATTGCCATTACCTATTTGGAAATATAGTGAAGTGATTTCCCGTTGCTTTCTCCGCGGTTTTAAATTCATAGTTGTCTTTTGCCATCCAAGGTTAGAGAAGCTAGTTTACGCTGTTATTTTGCGCATAGCTGTGGTAGGAATGGGAGAGATGGATTCGTTCCTTTCCTTAAGGACATTAGTTCAAAAAATGAATGCAACTGCCTTGGTAGGAACTTGAACTCAGACCGCTGATTCCGCACTCCGTGTTGATAACTGTTACGCCACTCGCACTGAAATTTAGGACGAATTTCAATTTGTATTTTTCACATTTTGAAATATCATACACAGTTGGGGAAACCATCCAAGGCTAGAATACCTAGTCTACCTTGATGTTTAACCCATAGTTTGGGGGGAAGAGAAGAAATGAATTCATACCTTTTTTCCAAGAGGCATTAGTGTGAAGTGAACGCAACAGTCTCAGCTGGAATTTGAACTTGGCTTATCGACTCTCTTTCCGGGCCAAAAACCGTTATGCTACTCGCACGTCAAATATCCTGATTCTGAAACTAAAAAATAAAAGCTGAAATATTTTAAAATTCAAAATTACAAAATGGGAAAGAAATTGGGAAAATTAAAAATGCTCTTAATTTTAAAATTAAAAATGCTGTTAATTTTAAAACTAAAAATGCTCTTAATTTTAAAATTAAAAATGCTCTTAATTTTAAAACTAAAAATTCTCTTAATTTTAAAATTGAAAATGCTCTTAATTTTAAAATTAAAAATGCTCTTAATTTTAAAACTAAAAATGCTCTTAATTTTAAAATTAAAAATGGTCTTAATTTTAAAATTAAAAATGCTCTTAATTTTAAAACTAAAAATGGTCTTGATTTTAAAATTAAAAATGGCCTTAATTTTAAAATTAAAAATGCTCTTAATTTTAAAATTAAAAATGCTCTTAATTTTAAAACTAGAAATGGTCTTAATTTTAAAATTAAAAATGCTCTTAATTTTAAAACTAAAAATGCTTTTAATTTTAAAACTATATATATTCACAGATACAACGTTTCCCAAATTCTGGGAACGCGCTAAGAACAATACACGTACGTACAAACACTTACAACACACACACATAATTTCTCCATACAAACTCTATGTAACAGTCCATGTCTTTGTTTAACTTGTTTTGTTAGTAATATATATTTGTTTACCCATGTATATCGGTCTTGTTTGTTTTCTTTGGACTTAATTAAGTCCGACATTCTCATGTAGCTGGACCGGCCAGCAGGAAAATTTAACCTTCTGATATCTCTCCACATCTTCAACCCCACGGTCCGCTACATACTTTTTTTATTTGTTCTCTATTTTGTAGTTTGTCCATCGACTTATTAAGACGATATTACCATTAACACTTACTACAAAAGTATTATAATCATTTCAAATTACCGACTAAAAATACTATTGCACAATAATAAACTTTTTACCACTTACCAACTGAGTGTAGATCATTATTTATATATCGACTAAACTTGTTATCTTTTCTTAAAATTTGCTTATCTGCGACTTTGCAATGTCTATATCCGCCTTTCACTGGCAGAATGCATGACCCAGGCGGTCAAAGATGTAATTATACAATTTTTTACAGCTATTTTATATATGTCTTTCTGTTTATCACGGTTTCATGTCTGTTATTTGATATCGGAGACATGTGAGCTTTTACAGGAGACTATAGTTATTTGAACTGAATATGACAATCTCTAAATGCATTAAAATATATCGTGGGGAAGTAGAAGAAAAAATGGCAAAGAAAAGTATTGATAGAAAGGAAAATGTCGTTAGAAACAAACAAAAAAATGCCGAACTGCTATGCAATATCTAATCTTCAAGATGTCAGTGAATATTAGACAATTTCTTCAGAGACGAAGAAAAGACTTCAAACTAGATGGGGCTCTACTAATGAACGATAAGAATAATATAGACCGAACATATAAACAGCGAGGATATCATAGGAAAATTGGAACTGTAAGCTTAGACTTATTCAAATTTATGGGCTATATAAAGAAAGAGAGTTTGGAGAATTTAACACTCACAGGACATTTTGGACCTACTTAACAAGTTTGTACGAATCAATGGCAAAACAGAAACGAAGAGGGATGGTAAAGAATCAAAAGTTACTTAGAGCAACAAAAGACAAGAAGTTGTGGAGAGCCGTAATCACCTACTTAACGAGTTGTGTGAATGGAAAAATGAATTAAACAGTAAAAAAAATCACTTAGTCTCACAGCCACTTCCCAGTGAAACACCGATTCCCGTACAATCACCAAAGTTAACATTGAGCCTGGTTAGTACCAAGATAGTACCGAGATGGTACCCCAGGTTCTGTAAGCTTTGATGTGCGGATGGTGCAATGGATAATGGCTCGTAATTGTTAATCGGAGAGCAGAGTTCCAATTACAGTTCGATTCGTTATATTCACTTACGCACGCGCAATTACTCTTGGGAAAGGTATGAATCCACCTCTTCCCCCAGCTATGGGTTAATTAGGAAGATTTGTATCACTAAACCCAAAAAATAAGCAACAAAATATAGGAAAATATGGAGAAGTATGATCGCCCACGTTCTAAAAAGACATGGTATATAAAAATAAAAAAAGATGCATTTTTGCAATTACATTGTGTTTTCGGATGCCGGTGTCAAAATTTCAGTCATTTGTTAAAAATACTTCCCAGATATTTAAATTTTTCACTTGCTTGATTCTAACATCAGGCATTCATAGATCGTATATTGTTCTCTTGCTGACATCTATACCGTATATACTCGTGGATAGGTCGCCCCTTCGGATAGGTCGCACCCCTACTTTATGGCTTCATCATTGATGATTTACTCTTGACTCGCAGATAGGTCGCACTATAATCTGGGGAGTTACACAGGCCTTCATAAAAGTAAGAATTATCAGATGTCTACCTTAATTAACAATTAAAATTATAAACTATAAATTTGGTTACCAACTATATCCCTGCGCAATGCAAAATAGTGCAAACTTTTTGGGTACTAGATTCGTGTGCTTTATTACTTGTAAATAACATTTAAGAACGCCTTTTAATGTTATATGAAACAACGATTAAAGAAAATTATCTCATAAAGAATATATTTCATTCCCCAATGTATTTTTGACAAAATGTATATATTTTGCAGAATGAATCACGGGACTATTTTTTTCTTTGTCAATGAACATCTACACGTGGTTCCTTAACTTATGTATGCATGTTCAGGGTTTCTCTATCAGTCTGCAGTTGGAGATTCGTCTTCAGCTGCGCTGGTTAAGCTCTCTGCTTCCGGGCAGAGAACATCCAGAGACGGGGCTAAGTCGAAGGGCAAAGTCTCGTTTCGTTTTATACGAGGAATTTTTGGCTGAACCTACGGGCTCGGAAACCCCACATTAAATTCGGCCTTGTGCCACATCTGACTGCGTGGGGCAGTTGGTAGATACCGTCTAGTGTGAGGGCCGCGACCGAACGGTGAATGATGGATCAATGAATATTTTTTAATTTTATTTATTTATTGTGATGGATATGTGAATCTAGCAGCATGAGGTAAGTTTAAAGCAGTGAGTCAGTAAATTGTTTTATACAGAGAAAAAACACAGCTTTAGTGTTTATGGGTATCATTTCCGATTTCTCAGAAATCGTGATGAAAAAGTAGTGTTGTTTTACATTTATGTGAGCGTGTAAATGCTGTTTGTGTTGAAAAGGTTGATGTGGCTGCGTGTTGAATAGCATTTAACAATTATACATTTTTGTATCAAGGAAAAACAATGGAAAACCGATTTTTGTTTCAACGATAAAATATATATTAAAATCAACAAATACAAAACATCTTTTGTAATGTGTAAAACAATAAGATAGGAAAGGTAGTTTCCCTTTAACTGTTAGCTGAAAGATTAAATGTAAATAAACAAGTTTTCTGAAAGAATGTTCAAAGTTCTGTATTAGATAGAATGATGTTTTCAGAAGAACATGTAATAAATCAGTTTGTGGATTAGATATAACTAACAGAGCTGTTGCAACTTGGCTTGTTACATAGAACTGATGGTGAATGATATTTAAGTTCTGTGTGCGTGCGTACGTGAAGTGAGTAGAATGAATAGTCTGTGTAGACGCGTGTGAGTTGCTGAGTTCTACTGAGTTCTGCTTCTACTGTCTATTTTTGGAACGAATTCCGGTTTATATAACCATGGGTAGGCTCCCAGGACAATAGCGGGAGAAACTTCGAGAGCACACGAAAAATATCTGATTGGATGAAAAATTACCCAATCGGTGATTTTATAACAAAAGCATGTTTGTGAATTAACAGTAGGAAAAATTCAGTGTGGTGAATGCGATCTGTAAATTATCCTGTGATAGTTAGTATTTATTATTTGACCAATCACAGTTGAGAAAAATGTAGGCGTGTCAAACATAGTAGTAATCACTACAAGCGGATAGGTCGCACCCCTAATATTTTGTGAATTTTTTGGTAAAAAAAGTGCAACCTATCCGCGAGTATATACGGTACATTTTATCTTCTTACAATTAACGGTTAATCCTTTCTTCTCGTTTTTCTTTACTACCTTCTCTAGTTTTCTTCCTGTGCCATTCACACAGTATGATTTGAATATCTTAAGTTGTTAAGATTGTACCCAACCATAATAAATCCCGGTAAAATTTCTAGTTCGCTTAGATTTGCCTCGCTGTAAAGGTTGAATAAATCCGATGAGAAGACAAAGTCCTTTTCTTACATTTCCTTTCTATTTTTCTATATTTATTCAACCCCTCTTTTTCTCTCCATATGCAGGGATTTTGCTCGCAGTATAAGGTCTGAACTGTTCTAATAGCTTTCCCAAATAAAATCGAGTTTTCCTAGCAATTCAAATAGATCTTCGTGCCGTGCCTTTTCAAATGCTTTTGCATAGTCGGTAACAGTTTTGTTACAATCATGGCCGGACGCTGTCGGGATCATAGAGCAGTTTTGTGAACTCCACGGTCCCAAACTCTTACACGTACGCACACGTTCACACACACACACACACACACACACACACACACACACACACACACACGCACGCACGCACGCACGCACGCACAAGACCGCACCGTAATCGGGATCATAGGGTCATTGTAAACTCCACAATCCTTGCATTAGCTGCATAGTATGTGATTCGCAGAGGGCTATATATGGTTTTGAATACAGGGTGGCTGGTTTTCACCCAAGGCTGAAGGTTCTAGTCTGACAAACTATTTAATCCATAGCTGGGGGATTCATAGATTCATACCTTTCCCAAGGGTATTTGCACAGAAGTAAATCTAATGAAACTCAACTGGAATGCGAAATTGGCTCTCAAATATACGACGACGACTGTACTCTCTCTCTCTCTCTCTCTCTCTCTCTCTATTTCTCTCTCTCTCTCTCTCTCTCTCACACACACACACACACTCACAGAGGCATGCACACACCAACTCACTCACTCACTCACTCACTCACTCACTCAGACAATCGCACCGTAGTCGGGATCATAGAGCCATTGTCACCTCTCAACTTTCAATAGTTTCATAGTATATGCTTCGTCATGGTTACATACGGTTTTTAATTCAGAGTTGTCATTCTCCTAGACTGCATACCACCCAAGGCAAACACATAACACTCATTTTATTGTACAGGCCACTTCATGTCCAGATTAGCCTTCTATTTAAGCCATATTTTCAAGATTATAACAAAATATGTAAACCAACTACAATGTAAGATTTATTATCATATTATAAAGAAATATTCATAAATTTATAAAAAAAAATATCTGAACTATATAACAAGAAAATTTGAATAAAATAATGTCCCATTTTAAAATGAAAATATAATAATAGCTAGATACCTACCCCCCCCCCCCCCACCCGAACCGAACCCTTTATTTTATCCGCTGGAGTAGATTGTTCTAGTTCCTCGCACCATGCCTTCCTTCAAAAATATAACAACAGTCCAAACAATGTAAATAGTGTAAATAGTTACAATACCTCATCTCAGAAATAGAGACAGATGTTGAAGGTGAATATGGCAGTAAAGATGAGGACATCGGTCCAAACAATGTAAATAGTGTAAATAGTTACAATACCTCATCTCAGAAATAGAGACAGATGTTGAAGGTGAATATGGCAATAAAGATGAGGACAACAGTCCAAACAATGTAAATAGTGTAAAGAGTTACAATACCTCATCTGAGAAATAGAGACAGATGTTGAAGGTGAATATGGCAGTAAAGATGAGGACATCGGTCCAAACAATGTAAATAGTGTAAAGAGTTACAATACCTCATCTGAGAAATAGAGACAGATGTGGAAGGTAAATATTGCAATAAAGATGCGGACAAAAGTCCGAACAATGTAAATAGTGTAAATAGTTACAATACCTCATCTCAGAAATATAAACAGATATTGAAGGTGAATATGGCAAAGGTGAAGCCGAGAGGCTGAACAATGTAAATAGTGTCAATTGTTATAATACCTCATCTCAGAATTATAGTCCGATCTTGAAGGTCAATATGGCAATAAAAATGAGGACAACAGTCCGAACAATGTAAATAGTATAAATAGTTACAATACCTCATCTGAGAAATAGAGACAGATGTTGAAGGTGAATATGGCAATAAAGATGAGGACAACAGTCTGAACAATTTAATTAGTATCAATTGTTACAATACCTCATCTCAGAAATAGAGACAGATGTAGACGGTGAATATGGCAATAAAGATGAGGACAACAGTCTGAACAATGTAAATAGTGTAATTAGTTACAATTACTCATCTCAGAAATAGAGACGTATTATCTGTTGCTATTAATGCTATGCCTCTTCATATTGAGTGTCTTAATTGCAAAGCCTCATTATCATAACAGTTTTATCTTCCAGAAATATCCCGGTGGACTTTTTTTCTATCCGCCCAGACACTCTTATTAGCCGATTAGAGATTATGTAGTTATTTGTAGCACGGATCTGTTATTTAAGCATAAATGTATACCCCCACCTCTCTCTCTCTCTCTCTCTCTCTCTCTCTCTCTCTCTCTCTCTCTCTCTCTCTCTGAACCACACGCACATACACACAAACACATAACGACACAACTTTGTAGGGCGCCTATTGTAAATTGCTGTAAAAAACAACTAATTTCGTAGATAAATTTGTCGTACTTAACAACGCTTTGTAAATGTGTTTACGCATAAATACAATTAAGTGAACAGGTGGCCTGTACAATAAAATGAGTGTTACTGTTATGTCTTTGCCTATTTTTAGGAGGCATGTGTGATTGTGTTGATAGTTGATGAGACCGGAACCTCGAAAAATATTTTATGGACACTATCGTCTTTAGAAAAACATTTTTTCGATGAATAATGAATCTTTACGTGATCTGATTTCATTAAATGTTAATTCGAATAATTTATAAACTTTTAAATCATTTAAAATTCTGTATTAATTTGTAGCGGTCAAGTGATAGTGTTATTAAACTAATATTTTATTTATTAATTATAAATAAATGGAAAAAACTCACTACAATTCAATGACTCTCAACAATATTTTAAAAAGAATTTTGAATTTATTTTATATGTTTATAAACGTATCGACTTTTGTAAATACGGATGTCTAAACGCGACATTATCAGAAAATAAGACCGTAACTATTAAAGTTATAATTTATTAGTAATTTTCTAAAATTTTCCCAACAAATGTCTTCGTAAGTTAGACTATAAACTCAAATTACCTAGAATTCAATATTAGTCTAGAATATTTTTCTAATTTTTTAAGATTTCGGAATTGTTAATATATATATATATATATATATATATATATATATATATATATATATAAAGGCGTTCACGTTATATTCGTCAATTGTTACAGGTATGTCCCATCAGAAAATGTTCCTAAACATAAGTCTATTGGGAAATGTACAGTGTAACCCGGATATAAGGGACCCGGATATAAGAGAAACTCGGATATAAGAGAGATTTTCTCTGGTCCCAAATTAGAGCCTGTGTTAATGTATATATAATAGATCAAACCCGGATATAAGAGAAACCCGGATATAAGATACTTCTTCTCCGGTCACGACAACTATCTTATATCCGGGTTACACTGTATCAACACTTCATAAAAACACTCACCTCCGTGTTAAAATAAGAAATGCTATTCTGCGATATTTTGAATTAAAAGTAATATTTGTTTCAAATTAGATTCATTAAACTTTAAATCAGCTAATCTTCCTAAAATGAAAAGTCTATTTTATTTTTGAAAGATTTTCTAATAAAGCAAATTACGTTGTGTTACTAGATTTGTCAATATGGATGATTGTGTAGCGATTACTACTATGTTTGACACGCCTACATTTTTCTCAACTGTGATTGGGCAAATAATAAATACTATCATAGGACAATTTACTGATCGCATTCACCACACTGAATTTTTCCTACTGTTAATTCACAAACATGCTTTTGTTATAAAATCACCGATTGCGTAATTTTTCATCCAATCAGATATTTTTTGTGTGCTCTCGGAATGTCTCCCGCCGTTGTCCTGGGAGCCTGCCCATGGTTATATAAACCAGAATTCGTTCCAAAAATAGACAACAGAAGCTGAACTCAGTAGAACTCAGCAACTCACACGCGTCTACACAGACTATTCATTCTACTCACTGCACACACGCACGCACGCACACAGAACTTAAATATCATTCACCATCAGTTCTATGTAACAAGCCAAGTTGCAACAGCTCTGTTTGTTATATATAACCCACAACTGATTTATTACATGTTCTTCTGAAAACATCATTCTATCTAATACAGAACTTTGAACATTCTTTCAGAAAACTTGTTTATTTACATTTAATCTTTCAGCTAACAGTTAAAGGGAAAATACTTCTCCTATCTTATTGTTTCTCACATTACAAAAAATGTTTTGTATTTGTTGATTTTAATATATATTTTATCGTTGAAACAAAAATCGGTTTTCCATTGTTTTTCCTTGATACAAAAATGTATAATTGTTAAATGCTATTCAACACGCAGCCACATCAACATTTTCAACACAACTAGCATTTACAATTGTAACATTTTTACTGATAACAAAAAGATATAATTACAATCAGTTTAAATTCAGTTTAAAATACAGGAAAGTTTTTCGCTATTTGAAATTATTATATTGCTATAAAGTGTTTAAGTGTTAATTTCAAACTAAAATAGCTTGAAATTAAAACTTAAATTAAATGCTTTAAGAAGAAACATTTTTTTTTATTTTTCAAAATGCATTTTAAACCTTATATATATATATATATATATATATATTTTTTTTTTCTTAAAATTCTAAAAGCTTAGCGAATTGGTTGTTGGATTATCCGAAAATAATCTTATATATTAATAGCCGATATATAATAGCAAAAAATATAATTAATACCACTGCTGTAAATTCCGCGGATGCTGACAGAAGGTTTTCTGTGATAGACATAATTTATTCTGACAAAAGAAATCGTCTTAAAGTTAAAAAATATTGCAAATCTTCTAGTCATAAATTTGATAGGTCTTCCATTGGCTCTTTGGGAGTGCACTGATTCAGTTCGAATGTGGCTAAGAAACCATAACACAGCTGAATTTTTGAACAGAAATATGATGAGAACCGAATTTCAATCTGGAAATATCTTAACAAATAAATGTTTTCTATTAAATTATCAAAATGGTTTAATTTTTTTTCTTTTTGTACTATGAAGGGATTTGTTTCCGTTCTCAGATTGAAAAGAAAATAAGCAGATTTTTTTTATTTCTTCCCGGTCACTTGTGAGTAGAGATCATGTGATATATTGATTTCCTGTTTGACGGAGAAATCCAAATAAGAGAAATTTCATATTTGTACCCGAAAACTCTTTTATCTTTCAATCTCCCACTCAGTTTCTTCCCTGACACCCTCTCTTGTTGAATTCATGTAAATATTTTTTTAGTTACATATAGTCTTATATAATCTTATATTTTTCACTATCATGGTTGTGAGAAGAAACAAATGATAAACTTGTGAGACGCTAACAGTGCCAGTGCAAGGGTCTCGTGGTCCACCCTGAATCCTTGATACAGCCCGCTCCCACCACTCTACTACATCTCAATTTTCATAAGGTAGTATTCATATAAAATACAAATTTTATTGTAACCTAATTATGTACAATAATGGATCATGTGCAATATAGGTGGACAATTCAACAAGAAAAACTGAAAATAATCCAATGTATCTAAATCCAAATTAGAGACCTGTCGTAATAGATCATTCCATCTTAAAGAAATCAACAATGTTTTGCAGCAATTTTTTAACGTCAACTCGAGATTTTTTTGTTCCAAAGTTAAATTTAAAACATTCAAAATTAAGGATAAAAAATAGTTAAACTTCATATGTTTTTTTGGCGACTGAGCACGAGCAAAATTTGGACAAAACACATTCAACATTATGGATTTAAAAAAAGAGTTAATTTTATATTGTGTCTTTTTTTCGAGACTTAGCATGAACAGAAACAAATTCACAGATTTGGACAAAAAAGTAAAAGACGCCAGAATGACGTCAAAATCCGCGGAAATTTTTCATCCTTTTAATAGTCAATTGTGCTTAGTTTAATTGGTAACTTATATAAATTTAGGTAAAAAAAAAGCAAATGTTGAAAAGATATCAACGATCGCAAAGAACTGTCCGGGGCCCTCAATCAGGCTTGGACCCCACTGTCGTGGGGTTCGGGGGTAATACGCAGTGGCCCTGGGTGCTAAACACTTGCGTGTTTACCACACGTAAGCTTCTCTCTCTCTCTACAGTCCAGAAATTGTACATGTTGAGTCAGGACTGTACTTGTTCAACATCTGCTCCATATAAATTCTAATCTGTTGATTTTAGGTCATTTTAACTATGATAAATGGAAAGAGCACCTTCTCCAGAAATGGCTAGATATGAAATTTGGTGTTTCTAGTGTAAGAAGTATTCATTTTATGACACAATTCAAGCAAGTCTCCTTCAGCCCCACCTCCTGCAAGGAGCCTCCTACCACCAGAACCACATTCTGCTACCAACGGGCTGACTGGGACTCGTTTCGTGACTTCCTCCGCGATGTCCCCTGGGATGCTGTATTTAAGCTCCCCATTCAAGATTGTGCTTCAGAGTTCTCTTCCTGGGTTAAAGCTGGAATCGACGCTTTCATCCCCATCAGGAAATTCATGGTCAAACCGCGCTCCTCCCCCTGGTTCACAGCTGCTTGCTCAGCCGCCATTGCCCATAGGAACCACTTCTTCCACCGTTTTCGTAGTGATATGTCCGACTCCAATAGACGTCTATTTACCTCTGCCCGTAACGAGTGTAAGCGTATCCTCGACGATGCCAAGTCACTATTTACTGCTCGGATGAAGGAACGTATTGCATCCCGCAAATTTGGTTCCAAAGATTATTGGCGCCTCTGCAAGAGCGTTCTGAACAATAACAAATCCTCCATTCCTCCCCTGTGCTTTGCTCGGAAGTTTTCGTCCAATTCTACGCTAGACTCTTCCGGGGTACCCTTGCCCGATTTCCCTCCCAGAACTGAGGCCCTCTTGGACGGATTGCACATAACCCTGTCGTCAGTATTGGGCATTATTTCTAACTTAGATCACCACAAGGCTACTGGCTGTGACGGGATACCAGCCATTGTCCTGAAGAAATGCGCACCTGAACTGGCGCCTGCCCTCTCTAAATTATACAACCGCTGCCTCAAGGAGTCCTGTTTGCCTGACTGCTGGAAGTCCTCAACCATTGTTCCTGTCTTTAAGAACTCTGGTGACCCCTCCGATCCTTCCAATTACCGTCCTATCAGTCTCCTACCCCTCTTCGGCAAAGTCTTCGAGGCCATTATCAACACCGAAGTGATTAATCATCTGATATCCCATGATCTGCTCTCAGACAAGCAGTATGGTTTCCGCTTTGCCCGATCTACTGCCGATGTGCTTACGGCCATCACTGAATTTGTCTACCAAGCTATACATAATAACGGTGAAGCTCGTGCCGTGGCCCTTGACATCTCCAAAGCATTTGATAGAGTTTGGCATGCCGGCCTTCTTCGCAAGTTCCAGGGTTATGGTATCACAGGTCGATTGTTTGACCTGATACAATCATTCCTGTCAAACCGGGAATTGAAGGTCGTTCTCAGTGGATTCATCTCCAGCTCCTATCCCACTAACGCAGGTGTTCATCAAGGCTCCATCCTAGGCCCTACTCTGTTCCTCATATTTATAAACGACCTTCCTGACGCCATAGACTCCCAAGTCGGCATCTACGCTGACGACACCACAATTTACTCCTGCCTCAAACACAAATCTAATGATGCTGACAAAGTTAACCTGGCAGCTCAAATTGAAAAGGACCTCCAATCGGTTGTGAACTGGGGCGAGAAATGGATGAACTTTAACGCTCTCTATTAACCACCACAAGGACCCATCCCTGCATCCCATTAGAATGTCTGAAGACCAACTTCTCGAGAGCTCCTCTCTGCGGCTGCTCGGTCTCACGCTGTCCGCTGATCTGAGATGGAACAAATACATCGAGTGATTTGCATCATCCACCGCAAGGAAAGTTGGTTCCCTATGCCGAGCCAAGACATTTTTCTCCCCGGAATCGATCCTCCAAGTCTATAAATCGACCATTCACCCTTGCATGGAGTATTGCTGCCATATATGGTCTGGGGCCCCTGCTGTTTGCCTCAGGGTTCTTGATAAGATCCAGAGACGGATATGCAATGTGATTGACCCTGATCTGTCATCTCGTCTGCAGTCGCTATCTCACAGACGCGATGTTGCCTCGCTCTGCCTTTTTTACAAGTACTTTCACGGTAATTACTCCGAGGAGCTGCTTTCGCTTGTCCCTAGGCCTCGTGAATTTAAACGTCCTACCAGGCTGGCATCCCGTTCCCACCCCTACACCGTTGAAACTGTTAGATGTAGACGTCTCTTCTACTCCAACAGCTTCATGTCTCGCACATCTCGCCTATGGAACTCCCTTCCCTATTACTGTTTCCCTGACAAATACAATCTCCAACGGTTTAAGTGTAGCGTCAATCGACATCTCCAGTTGCCTTGATCTATCCACTTCCCTTCTCCACATCCTTTCACCTTTCATTCCTATCTGCTCTCGCTCCAAATCTTCTGTAACCCCCTTGCCTTGATCGACCCACTGTCTTTCTCTTTCTCCACATCCTCTCCTTTACCACTCCTATCTGCTCTTCCTCCAACCCTTCTATAACCCCTTGCGTGATAGTGGCCTCCAGCCTTGCTTGGGGTGATACGCTTAACAAAAAAAAAAGTCTAAAATCGGCCTTTCAAATACCTTGTGACAAAAGGTTAAAAAGCAATTTTTTTCAATTTTGAAGTGGAATAATCCAGAATATATCCATTCTATCACTCCCCCCAAAATTACGCATATTACTGGTATAGTCATAATGTGATATTTGAAATTTGGGATGAATGTGGGTCTTATTTCCAGTTTTATGAAATGTCAAACCTCAGGTTATGAGTTTGCACGTCGTTGCAGAAGTTTTGATTTATAAAATTTGCATATTCAGACTGAATTTATTTAAGAAATATGCAGTCATACTATCTGTAATTTTATTATTTATTTCTTTGTTATGTACCTAACAAGCTAGTATAATTTTAACTGTTGTTCTTAATTGCTTTTTAAAATATAGGAGTCCAAATATGGTATTTTGTCCTAATTCATAATAGACAAAAAAATGACACATGTGTAAAAATAAAAATAAATCTGCCAAAATTAAACAGTTTGAGATATTTTGATGAAATAAAAACTGCTAAGTTTTTTTAATCATGTAGATTAAGAAGATGCAATCAGATAACACCTAGTACCTGTTTGAAATTTTCATCTGTGATACCTAGTTAATGTCTATGTCCATTGTAAAATTTTGTTGTTTAATACATATACTTGTTTATATATATATATATATATATATATATATATATATATATATATATATATATTATGAAATGGACAAATTCCGACAATTATTTTAAGACATTTTTTTATTTATACATTCTTTTTATAGATACAAATATTTAAGTAAATGTTCTGTTTATAATGAACAGTATTAACAACATTTACCGGCCGGAATATTCGAGAAATTGTCATAGAAAATATGCGTCCTCCGACACGGAACCGTCATATAACCTAACGTGCTTTTACCGATTTAGCCACAGAGGAGCGTTTCGGTTAGCAAGCTCGATTTTACTGTTTTTATTATTATAAACAGAGCATTTACTTAAATATTTGTATCTATAAAAAGAACGTATAAACAAAAAAATGTCAAACATATATATATATATATATATATATATATATATATATATATATATATATATATATATATATATATATATCGGTCTTGTTGGTTTTCTTTACACATCTTCGGTTGGATTCAACTTGAGTCTGCCATATCAACCCTCTACAAATTAAATTATTTTTTTTAGATCCGACTGGAAATATTTTTGTTTTGATCGTAATTATCCATTTTCTGCAACTGGACCTACACTATTGACATTTCTGCATTGATATAAGACTTAAGTTTTACAAGCTAATGTTTCAAATAAACAAGCTGATGTTTTTTTTTTTATTTACTTTGAAAAGTAATGACAGAATGACTTTAGACAAATGCAAACCCTGTTCAATAGCTTCGTTATAGATTGAGGTTAAGAAGACAAAAGTAGGGGGTGGGAGCGGGGGTAAAGCTATCTTCTCCCCCTGTCCATAGCTCCCCCTCTTCCTCCGAATGTTCTTGTCTCTGTCGGTGGGTGAAATTTCCCAGAACAAAATTAAGTGATTTCTGTTTTGTCATTCGTAAAGCTTTACCTTTATTTGTTGTAGTTTGCCGCATATTTGGTCTTTCATCTCAATCGCTATTGATTTTGCTTATTTCTTCTCTCTTGCTTACTTTCCCAGACTGTCTTTTTGTCACCCCACTCACTCGCTGTACCATCTTTTACTTTTGCTATCTTTTATTGTGCTAATTATGCATAACTCGCTGCCATCAACTTTGCACGAACACACGATGAATTACTTCGGAGATGAATGCGTTAATTCATGCACTATACACCAATTATCACATAATCTGGTACAAGGCCATCATAAAATGGCAGACATCAGGATGAGATGAAGACGTGACAAGACTAACTGACTACCTGTTACTCTTTAATAAAAAAGAGTTCTAATCATTGTGATTCCATGAAATTTATTGATATTTTTTACTCTATCGTCTTAGTATGGCATAAGGCCAAAAGGAGTGAAAGAAAGAAGATTATGCTATGCTACCCCCCTCCCACGCACAAACAGTTACTAAACACTCCAAATGTACCAATTATTAAAATGGATGAAAAAAATGGTTTTTAACTGTAGCAATCTTCATTCGTATCATTTTGCACAGCTGTCCTCAGCAGAGAAACGGAACTCAAAGGTTTAAGTTTAAAGCTCTTTTTCTTGATAGAATGAGGGCGTGCTGCGCAAGATTTTCGCAATAATCTATATACAAATGAATATTTTTATGAAGACTAATCTCTCTCACTCTCACCCTCGCTCTTCCCTTCCTCCTTCCATCCCCCTGTCTCTAACTTCCCTCCCTATCTCTCTCACTCTCTATGTGGTGTACTCTTTTAGTTTTCACACTTTCTAAATCCCGTTTTATAAAAATCTTTCTCTCCCTTTCTAAATATCCCCTTCAATCAAAGTAATTAGTTCCTCACTCTTTTCCCACCTCCATTACTCTTTCTCTCTTTCATCCTTTCCACTTTCTTTCCCTCGTTTATTTTTCTCTTTTCTTCTTTCGTTTTTCCCTCTTTTCTTTCTCTCTTCGTTTCCTTTTTACTTTTTCTATTCTCTTTTCTTTTTGCTTTTTTTCTTTCTGTCGCCCTTGTTTTTCATCTGTTCCTTCCTTTTCCATCTTTTCTTTCTTTCGTTTTATTCTTGTTTGTTTTTCCTACCATCCTTTCTTTTTCTTCTTTCCTTTCTTGTTTTTTCTCTCTTCCTTCCATTCTCTGCTTCCCTTTTCCCCCTTTCTCTTTCCTTTCTTCCTCCCCTGCTTTCTTTTTGCTGCTTTCCTTTCTCTCCTCATTTTTTTTTCTTTTCTTTCAGCTTTTCACCGTCTTTCGATTTTAAGAAAAAAAAATGTCTCTGTAATCATTATTATGTCTTCTGTCGTTCTCCCGCTCTCTCCTTGACAAAACGAAACAAAAAAAAATGTGCAGTATCATTTTCTCCCACTATCTTTCCTTTCTACTTACCCCAATATATACCCAATTCATTTCTCCACCCGTCTTCCCTCTTCTTCCTCATCTCATTCACGTCACTTACCAACTGATTTAATCTGCTTGTCACATGACTCTCAACGAGCCACAAAAACAAATCACTTCAAAATTGAATCGGTGTTAATTAAACAAAAATAATCACCACTTCGGACAAACCAAAAAATTCTTATCTGTAAAAAAAAAAAAAAAAAAATCCCTTACTTTTGGAATCAAAAAATCATTCAATATTTTATTTGTGCAATTAACTGTGAATAATAATAACACAAAATGAAATGGAAGGGAAGGGGTATTTTAATTTTCACCTGGCGAACCTCAAATTATCAAAAATTGTTTGTTTTTTTTTTAAGCAAGAAAGGACTGAAATTCTGAAATCGACAACGAAAAGAAGGGAAAGATGCAGAATTCCAATTTTTCGGGGGATCCTTCATTTTGTTTGAAGTATTGTTTCATGTTTTCAACTGGTATTTGCTTCTTACCTGACAAACTGGTAGAATACAAAACAAAAAAGCAGGTAATTTCATAGTATTTTTTAATTTATTTTTTTTTCTTAATAATATGATACATTGCTTTTTTTCTTTGAAATATCAAGCTGGACGTCGCGAGTTGTTACTGTCAGTCTCATTTTTACGACTGATTTCTTTTATGTCTTTATTTTAGGGGTCACCATACCTGATAGAAAAAACAATTTATTAGTGAATAATTTATCCGTGTACGCGGTATGAAGACAAAAATACCATTACTTTTTATTTAAAGCTGTTGCACTAGTAAAATTAAAATGCACTTAAAGCACAAATTTTTTTTTAAAGTGATTTAAAAAGTAAAATCAGTTTCTAATTTTGTTTATAAAATCTGTCATATCTGCAATTTCTGAACTCTGTTGTCAAAATTACTGACCAATGAATTGCCAATGACTTTCCTTATTTTAATGAGCTGTACGGTCCATGTTCAGGACGTTGGACTGGCAACCAACAAGAAACAGAGAAATAAATAAAAAGAACAACGAATATGAAATCCGTTAATTTCTCTTTGGGCGTGGCAAGAAACACCAAGACGAACGTGATGTAAAATATCCCCCACACCCCACACAGTACGCCCCTCCCTCCTGCGCAGTAGAGATAATCATCTGAAGTTTAAAATATCTGATAACTCGTACTTTTGCTCTAGGTTTGAAAAAATGAAGTCCGTCCCAATAGCTAGCGCTTATCCAGGTGGAAAGTGTGTGTCAGTCTGAGTAGTTCACACTCTTCACAAAACTAGTTGAATCTTCCACGCAGGCACGTTAAAAACTAACACGGCAGGTTTTTTATTACAAGGCTGCAATATAAAATTCAGCTACTGACCGTCAAGAAAGTTTGTATGTAGTCGCTCGATCAATACCATTTACACTACAGTTACGTAAAGATGTTCCTGTTGAGGACTGTTTTAATAAGTATGGACCATTTGTAGATATCTGTTATTAACATGACCACACGATTTATTCAACGTAAAATATCACAAAATATGAAACACAAGAAGGAACAAAAAATCTTTTATAACAACAACATTAAATTTATATTTATTTTTATGTGTACATGCGTATAGGTTTTGGTGTTATGTCCCTTTGACTGATTTACTGAGATTGAAATATTTTTATCTGAGCTCACAAAAGTTGGATGAATTAAAGCTGAAAAATGCTGAATAAACTGTAGCTTTAAAAAAGTATTTCAAAGAGGAAAAGTTCTTGTTGCTTGTTTGGAAATGTTTCGTATGTTTGTAATGTAGTTTGGAAAATTTCGTACGCACATGCATGCGTGAATATGCTTTTAACGTCTGACCGCTCATGATCGAGACAAGATCCTTGAAGCTTACATCTTGTAGCGAGAAGAGGGAATAGAAGAGAGAGAGAGAGAGCTAGCGAACGAGAGAGAGAGAGAGAGAGTGAGAAAGCTTGTGTCTGCTATTTATAATTAATATAACCACGTGACAGGCTCACATAAAATGGTAGGAAAACTTGACTTGGTCACACGCTGGAAAAATATTTGTACGTGGGTGGATTGCAACGCCTACTTGTGTGTATTGAAGCTAATATTTCCTGAAGTTGAATAAAATTCAACATTGATAAGAAAGTGGTAACGGGATGCTAAATTCCTGATGAAATAACGGACATGGCAAATATATTCTAATTCTCGATTTCTAGCAAAAAAAAAAAAGAAAGATTTTCAATACTATGTGTTAAATTGCAGAATAGACTGAACTTTTTAGGTGACAGACAGGAAAGCTCTAAATTCAAAACTGTGGAAAATGTAGCAGGTAACGACTTTGTTATCTGTTTATAGGTCCTGAGCTGGTAACCTGGCTTCAGTCCCTTTCCCACTGCCGTAACATTGCCTCCCTTTGCCTTTTCTATAAATACTTTCATGGTAATTGTTCGGATAAACTTTCCTTTATCGTACTTTATGAATTTAATCGTACTACTAGATTGGCGACAAGGTTTCCTAGTCAACTTTGACCTTCAAAAATGTAAATGCAATTTCAATCGTTATCTTTTTGTCTTCTTAAATTCTTTTCTTTTATGTTCTCGCCCCTTAATAATGTTTTTTTCTTTTCTTTTATCTTCTCACATTCAGTAATTCTTTCCGTCTTACTGGCTGTGTTGCCTTGCTTGGGGTGAAATGATTAAAAAAATCATTGTAATTCACAGATAATTTTTTTTTTTTTGTCAGTTCAGCCCAAGAAAGGCGATAATGCCACTAAGACGCAAGGAGATCTACTAGAAGTAAAATAGAATGAGAAGACTTTAGAAGAAACCGGTAACTCAATCCTAAACAGGAAACAAGGGATAGACCTCTACTGCCGTTCAAAAGACTGTGGAGTTATGTGAACGGGGCGAATCTATCTACTATTACACTGACGGAACATTTCAGTCAAACAATGTGATATGCAAATAACTGGATATTTAGAACATAAAGGGAAGTGGATTAGGTGGACATCTACTTTCAAGTCCTGGGTATGACGATAAACTACATCCGGCAGCAAGGCCTCTGATCGGGAGATTCAGAGGTTTCCAGGTTCGTGGAACCACCTCTTAATTGCTGTTGTTCCCATCATGTCCACCCTGACCCAAAGTGGTAGTACCTGTTAGGATCCCAACTATGGGCAAAGACAAAACACTATGAAAGTCTAAAAATCCATTTTTATAGTAAAAATACCAGCAATACATTTTATCTGTAATAGATTTGGTTGAAGCCATAAAATTGTGTTCAAATTATTTAGATTTTCGGCATTAAATAACCCATAGAGGTATTGATAGGCCGCTAAACAAAATAAAGCAAACGTCTGCTTTCAGTTCAAATATTTGTTTCTTTTTCATTCAGTGTTTAGGAAATTACAATAAACCTTATTTAGATTGCACTAAACCTTATTCAGATTACACTAAACGTTATTTTTAGTGTGTGCAATGTTTACTGTGGTAAGAAATAATTAAAAAAAAACAATTCCATTTATTATTTAAAAATGACTTTGTTCACGTTTCGGATAGGAAAATAAAGCCAGCAAATATAGACTTCGAAATGTCCCAACGAGAGACGTACATTTCTTAAAAAGGGTAATTGGGCTTTGCTTTGTTGTGGGCGCCTTCATGGCTCAAACGGTAAAAGCCTGTCTAGTCTTTGTAAGGTAAAAATGGAATATGTAGGTTCACTTTCTACCTTTATGTAGACATTCTTTATTGAGAGATTTCGAGGTATTCTTGTAGATAAATATAAGCCGGTTGTTATCAAATTTATTGTTTGAAATAAAAAGAAAATAAGAAAAAAAAACAGAGCTAAGTACGCGTATATCCATAATTAAATATGGTATATTTAAGTAGCAATCTTTCGTTAAGACATGTTTCATTAAATAGAACGAATATCTAATCCATTTCTTGAGTTTCTTTACCTGTTGAATAAGTTGTTTGATTCCGTGTATGTTGCAAAACGCTGCTTCTAGTTAGACTAAAAGCGGTGGTAACCATATTTAACACATGCAAATGACAGGTGGAAAAATGGAAGACAATTTGAACAGGGTGATATTATATATATATATATATATATATATATATATATATATATATATATATATATATATATAACTGAGTATCAAGGAGAGAGAAAATACACTGGTATGCATGCTAAAGAAAGAAGATATTAAAAGTTAGGAATTATGTGGGGATACACACACACACGTGTGTGTGTGTGTGTGTGTGTGCGTGCGCGCGTGTGCGTGTGTGTGTGCGTGTGTGTGTGTAAGTTGGGCTACTAAGGGGAAAGTTATCTCCTTGCCCGGAACCAATGTCCAGGTGACGTTGTCACTTCAGCACGCTGGGAGGGAAAAGAGATAAGATAGAGAAAGACAGGAATTATCCAGATTTTATAGCTACTCCGCATCGCCCTCTAACGACTTCTTGGCAAAACTGTCGAATAACACACCAGAATCAATGTTTTATAGGAGAGTCGAAAGAATTATGTACACCAGGTGTTTCAAACTGGTGGACCGCATGCGACCCTTTACATGCACCTTGGTGGCTCCCACAAAGGTTTCTATATGTTGTTGTAAACCCTCCTCCAGTAGAATGAACTCTTCCTCCTCTCAGAAATACAAACTGCGAGAGTCGGTTGAGCGGCGAGTTGTGGGCATAATAGACGCAGTGCTAATCGGACGTACACGGCTAGCTACTTATTACTAACACTATTGTTTTGTATATATCTTCAATATACTTGTCAACCTACCTTCGTCTTCCGTGTTTTTCTTTCTGGCCCCTAAACAGGCTACAACACTATAGCCGTGGTACATGGATAATTTTGTTTATGTTGATAATGCAAATTATTAAAACAATGAGTTTTTTTTTCAATTGGTATGATTAGATTGTTTATTCTATCTCAATGGCGACTATTTTTAACTTCCGCTTAGTCATGTGATCCTCCTTGACAACTAAATAAGAACAAATGTAAAGTGAAAACGTTCGTAATTTTGTAATATTTTACATTAAAAAATGTCGAATTCTGTTCCATCTCGTAAAAAGAGAAAATTCTCTTAAGAAGGACGTGTATTTCAAGAAAAGGGGGAATTACAGTACTTCTGTAACACTGTTAATGGAAAGATAAGTTGTTTGATTTGCAACCACTGCATTGCGACGCCAAAAGAATATAATGTGAAAAGACATTATGAAACAAACCCTCGATCTTATGATAAATATGAAGGACCCGCCCCGAATTGGTAAAATGTCACAAGAGGCCCACTAACATTTTTCGAATTAAAGACGTGAAATTGTGCCAGGTGAATCAAACTTGACAACAGAACGAGGATATGTAAGATTAATGCAAAATTATTTACAAAGCAGACCTGAGTGGCCGTGGGTTAGATGATCGGGTAAATGAAGTGTGATCGCACGGGTCGTGTCGATGACGGGATGTTGAGGTGCGGTCATTCCGGTCGTGTTGACGGTAGGAAGTTGAGATGCAGTCGTTCTGATCGTGTCGACAGTTGGGCTGGTCGTGTCGAACGTTGATGTGTGCGCGTTGCGTGGATGCTGATCGAGGCCGATGTCGAAACCTCCCGTAGTATTATAACCGATAGCTTACGGGAAAGGTTATTTAAGTTGAAGTTAAGGGAAGTTGAGGTGTGCCTGTTCCGGTCGGATCGACGGTCGCAGCAGGTGATCGCTGCTGGCCGTCGCAAGTGATTGCTCCTGGTTGGCTGGTCGGGCTTCGGACAGGACGTGTCAGGTAGGAAAGATATAGGCGACGGTAGCTGGTCAGTGCCGGGAAGGTGGCGTTGCGATGTTGTGCTGGCGTTGTTGGTCAGATCCAGTGTCCGTTGCTGGCGTTGCATATCTGCTGGTCGAGCCCGATGTCGAAACCTCCCGTAGTAATTATAATCGTAGTGTACGGGAAATGTTATGGACTACGTGCAGGCAGCAAATAGGGACAGAATGCCAAGAGTCGAACTGCGCAGGAAGCCAGAAGTAAGATAGAAGTAAAAAGAGCCCAACTAGCGCCCAGTGGGAACGTCGCTTAATACGCAGCACTTCCAAGCGCCCTGGCCACAATGGCCAAGGACCTGCGTTTCTTCTCCTCCTCTTCGTCCGTCACACCGACCGACCCTTGAATTTGGCGAGAAGTCGCCGTGTTATATTAAGGGAGACCAACAATAACTACAGGTCTCGCAAAATACTAAAAATCTCAAGGAAAAAAAAGCTGAGATTGCTACTGTGTAAAAATGCTTATGAACTGTATTATGACAAGGTTCATAACAAAAGGAACTAAAAAGTCGCTAGATCAATTCTAAAACGAAATGAAAGTATATAGTGTGTAAGGAACACGATAACAACGGTGAAGGTTGAAGCGTCCTATTCGTTCCTGTTTGGGAGCGGCCAAAGGCGCTTGCGACAAGTTTAAGATTAGCCAAGAATCTCTTAAGATTTTTTAATGACATTTTTCTACGCTTCAGTTCATTTTTCTAGCTTCCGGGACGAATTTGAAATTTAAGTACCCAATGTTTTCTAATCGCTTTCAGTTTTCTTATGACATCATCAAATAATTTCTTGTGAGTTGATCGTGTTGTGTGTATCGGAATGCATTGAATTTCTTGTGTCCTTTTCAAGTGTGACATCTTCACGCATCGGTTAGTATCATGTCAGATCTTTTAAAGTATTGTGTCTTTATGCATCAGTTTGTGGTGTCGTGTGTGTGTGTGTGTGTGTGTGTGTTTTAATTACAAAATATATTTAGCATATTTGTTCCTAAATTGAATTAAATTTTCTTGATGTTGAGTTGTTTGATGTTTATGGTTATGGCTTCTCGTATTTGTAACCCTTTTTTCTTGCATTTTATTTGATAGAGTATTTTACTTAAATACTTAAAACAGCGAATGTATAGTCTCTCTTTAACTCCAACGCGCGTACAAAGGATGCTTTAGTGTCTAAAACTTTGGAGGACTGTGAGTACATTTTTATACGTAAGGATGCCGTCAAAAAACCCTTGACACCAACATACCCAGGTCCTTATAAAGTTATCTCACGTGCGCCAAAATACTTTTCCGTGCTCGTTAACAACAAGCTAGCTACAATTTCGATTGACAGATTAAAACCTGCATGCGTCGACCCCACAAACCATGCATTTTCTACTGATGACCAACTTACCCTTACCCCAACTACACTTACTCAATCTAGTTCTAACTCACTGGCCTGCAAAGCTGAGAACTTATTATACATACTGAAAGATCTTTTACAAATCTTTTCCCATTCTGCAGGGGGGGGGGTAGCCAAAATAACTTGTCCAATTTTGTGTAAGAAGCGGATCATAGAGTTTATGAACAGATCCAGCTTCATACATATTTTCAGAACAACTCGAGTTCTGATTGGTCAATAAACACGCAAGTGGGCGTTGCTATCCGCCCACGCACAATTTTTTTTCCCAGCGCGTGACCAAGTCAAAATATGGCGCCTGAATAGAATAAATACAGAAAATTGATTTAGCTTAACCAGTGAGCCTCGTGACTTCAATTGATTTGCCACATGAATTCACGTCACTTCATCTGAAGTTTCAACGTTTTTAGTGAACATGCCACAAACTTCAAGAAATTTCCATTCACTCATTTATTCATTCATGCAGCATAGTGAACTTATTCCTGCAAGTGAATTAACATTACAACATCTTCCAAGCTTTCAAGAACATTCTACATTTCAACTGCAATCAAAGATAACTTCACTCAAACAAAATCTGCACACATTTAATGTAAATTTATTTGTTTAAACGAACAGTTTAATTTCCCCCAAAAAAGTTTCTAATACATTCTACTTCACGAAACTTGAAGCATAAACTCTACAAAACTTAACTTCTTAGTTAAACCCGCAAACATTTCGTCAAACACATAATTTGAGTTTAACGTTAATTAAACAAACTACAAGATTTCATCCAAAAATCTACGCCATTAATGTAAAACCCTTTTACAATATAATGAAAATTGTTTGTTAACCAAAATATTGCTTTTGTCTTTTCTCAATTTTGTTTTATGCTTTCCTGTGTAAATGCTGGTTGTGTTGAAAAGATTGATGTGACTGCGTGTTGAATAGCATTTAACAATTATACATTTTTTGTATCAAGGAAAAACAATGGAAAACCGATTTTTGTTTCAACGATAAAATATATATTAAAATCAACAAATACAAAACATTTTTTGTAATGTGTGAAACAATAAGAAAGGAGAAGTAGTTTCCCTTTATCTGTTAGCTGAAAGATTAAATGTAAATAAACAAGTTATCTGAAAGAATGTTCAAAGTTCTGCATTAGATTGAATGATGTTTTCAAAAGAAGATGTAATAAATCAGTTGTGAATTAGATATAACTAACAGAGCTGTTGTAACTTGGTTTGCTACATAGAACTTATGGTGAATGATATTTAAGTTCTGTGTGCGTGCGTGCGTGTGTGCAGTTAGTAGAATGAATAGTCTGTGTAAACGCGTCTGAGTTGCTGAGTTCTGCTTCTACTGAGTTCTGCTTCTACTGTCTATTTTTGGAACGAATTCTGGTTTATATAACCATGGGTAGGCTCCCAGGACACCGTCGATAGAAATTTCGAGAGCACACAAAAAGTATCTGATTGGATGAAAAATTACCCAATCGGTGATTTTATAACAAAAGCATGTTTGTGAATTAACAATAGGAAAAATTCAGTGTGGTGAATACGATCAGTAAATTGTCCTGTGATAGTTAGTATTTATTATTTGACCAATCACAGTTGAGAAAAATGTAGGCGTATCAAACATAGTAGTAATCGTTACAAATTAAACAAACTTAAGATTTCATCCAAAAATCTACGCCATTAATGTAAAACCCTTTTACAATATAATGAAAATTGTTTGTTAACCAAAATATTGCTTTTGTCTTTTCTCAGTTTTGTTTTATGCTTTCCTGTACCTATTGTTGAAGAGTAAATATAAATCTGTTTTCTACACTCAGTCAACTTAAACATTCATCACATAATATAATATGCCCTAAAGAGATTTGTTCTCTTCTTTGTTGAAGGTTTTTTTTTGTATTATTGGTGCTTATGTTAAAGTTTGAATTTTTTAAGAATAAGTAATGAATTTAATTAGTGTTTATTTGTCGGTATCTTCTATGTATATGTATGTTTGTCTAGTTCGTGGTTTCTGCAGAATGGTTTAAACGGTGTTTTTATATCATTTGTACTATTACTGTTTTTTATTCAGTATTTTTAAAAGTTTTGTTTGATAATTTCTTTATCTTTTACGTATTCAAAGAAATTATTGTTAATTAATATTTGTTTTCTGTTTCTCAGATATTCCTAAAATATAAGTCATGTACGAGATATTGTAGCGGACCGTGGGTTTACGTGTTGTTAAATTAGGAACACGTGCGTTTATTCCTGCTAGACGAAGGTCCACTACAAGAACATGGCGGACTCAGAGATTGAATCTACCATAAAGAAGTGTAAAGAAAACCAACAAGACCGATATATATATATATATATATATATATATATATATATATATATATATATATATATATATGTATATATATATATATATATCAACAATTATATGTATTAAACAACAAAATTTACAATGGACATAGACATTAACATTTGTGTTTGTATGTGAACGTAAAGAGTGGTGAAAGTTCGTACGTACGTGTATGTGTGTTTCATGGCGTTTTCCCACAAGTGGGCAAAACGCAGATCTCTGCGAGAGATAACATTTTGTAAATGTGTCCGTTGAAATGCAAATTAAAAACGAACGAGGCAAGAAATCGGCCAATATTTATAGTGTAGGGGGAGCGTCCTCTAGTGAACAATTTGGACAATTAAGAAGGAGTTAACTCAGACAATATTATGTGCTCTCTAATATTGATGATGGCTATTTTGTGTCTGGATAATCTCTGATATAGTTGTGTAAGCATTGCCTTACATATATATATATATATATATATGCTTACACAACTATATCAGAGATTATCCAGACACAAAATAGCCATCATCAATATTAGAGAGCACATAATATATATATATATATATATATATATATATATATATATATGTAACTACACTATATATATAGTTACCTATATATATATATATATATATATATATATATATATATATATATATATATATATATATATATATATATATATATGTATATAGGTAACTACACTATATATGTTGTTACCTATATATATATATATATATATATATATATATATATATATATATATATATATATATCTGGGTAACTACACTCGTCTCAGAAAACCTTAGGTTTCTTAATTTGCAAATGATCAAAAAATATCGAAGGTAAAAAGGTTGTAAAAAAAGAAAGAGCTATGAACATGAAGGTCTGTCGAAAATAATCGTACAACATACAGGTCCAAAGACCAAAGAAAAAACCCCGATACGAGTAATCAACTAACTAAAAAGTGCTCAATACAAAAGTAGAGCGGACCTAGTCAAACCTAGAGAGCCAGACAAACCTACCAAGGTTTCACCTTTTGTCTGGCTCTATAGGTTTGACTATATATATATATATATATATATATATATATATATATATATATATGTGTGTGTGTGTGTGTGTGTGTGTGGCTAACCATGTTGCAGATGCTCAGGCATATTTTGTGTTTCTCCAACAATCACAGAGCCCACCCACCTGTGGTTTATACTGCATCTATGCTGAGTGGACCTTAGTTACAGTTTCTGGGAGAGAAAGAGAGCCTCATCTGGTCACAATGACTTCGCGCTAACACGACCATCGATGATCAATTCCGTCTACCCATTTTCACTCACAAGGTTTGGGTCAACCCTATATGATTTTCTGGCACTTTCCTACATGGTAGCATGTTGGGATCAACACATCAAGACAAATCAACCCTGGTGTGATTCGAATCTGGGTCACATTTCTTTCTTTTTATGTGCCATGTCCTTTCAGGACGTAGGCGAACATGGCTTTCCACCTCCCTCTATCCCTTGCCGCTCTCAACAAGTTCCTTCCTTTTGCCACCTCTCCCAGACCACGTTCTGTCATCCACTTGCTTAAGCCTCCAGGAATGTCACGCGTTGTTTTTCCCTTGTCTGTCTTTCCCTCTATTCGACCTGTGAGTATCAGATTCTCCAGGCCCTTCTTCCTCATTATGTGTCCCAGAAACTTCAGCTGTTTCTTCCTGATATTAAGTATAAGCCTCCTCCTTATTTGCAACATCTCTAAGACCTCATCGTTGCTCACATGTTCGGCCCATGATATCTTTAGCATCCTTCTGTAGAACCACATGTTCGTCGCCTCGAATCTCTTCTTCATCTTTGGGGAAATCGTCCAACATTCGCTGCCGTAAAGAAGGACAGATGTCACGTAGCAACTCAGTATTCTTTTCTTTAAATTTTTTTAAATTATCATTACTCGAATCAATTCGTACGTCTAAAAAAGGAATTCTGTTGTACGAATTTTTTTAAGAGATTTTAATTTCATGTTTTAAGTTTAAATAAATAACCACGATATTCAACACATACGCACATCCGCACACGCACATACGTACACACACACACACATATATATATACAGTGTAACCCGGATATACGAGACCCGGATATAAGAGAAACCCGGATATAAGAGATATTTTATCTGGTCCCAAATTAGAGCCATACTTACATAAACAAAATAGACCAAACCTGGATATAAGAGAAACCTGGATATAAGACTTCTCCGGTCCTGACAACTCTCTTATATCCAGGTTACACTGTATATATATAAAGTGAACATTGAAGGCAACAGGCTGTTTCATGCTAGATTCGATCGTCATCTAGCATGAAACAGCCTGTCGCCTTTGAGAGTTGATTCAATGTTCACTTTTATATTTATATTTACATACGCTCTTTGATATTGAGCACTTTATCCAATAAATATAGCACACCTTAAAACTATATTTCTTCATATATATATATATATATATATATATATATATATATATATATATATATATATATATATATATATATACAAAGTTAAAAAATCAACCTGAAATCAATAACATAAGGACATCCACATACGCACATGCGTACACAAACACACACAAAGATATATATATATAGAGAGAGAGAGAGAGAGAGAGAGAGGGAGAGAGAGAGAGAGAGACATAAAGAGAAAATAATCAACCTGACACCAGTAACTAGTGCATAATTTTTAACTTAATATTATAAAAATAACGACAATGAGAGAGACAATTGTGGAATCAATTGCTGTGAGATGATAGCTGCCCACGTTTGTGGATGTTTATTTTTTCGCAGATAAATCTAACTTGTATTTAATTTAGCCAATGTTTTTCTCAAGTGTCAAAGATTTCAGTGTTATTGTCATTTATAAATTGATTTATTTTTAAAGATCATCAGTAACCGTTCTTGGTAGTATTGTAAATTTTGTTTTTATCGCATAACCAATGGTCACCGCTTTACATTTTTTAGACACAGTGGGCATTAATGGGTTAAGATGGTTGTAACTCTGGTCATTTACAACTATTTTCTTATCATTTCTTTCTTTCTTTTTTTAAGTATGACACAAGTGTTATTTTTGTCAACCAGTCAAATTCTAATATTAAGTTTCCTTTTCATGTTGTTAAGTTTTGGGTGTACTTGTGTTACACTAGTCTGTAGTGTTTGAAGCTTTTAGCGTAGGAGTTCAGTTTCCTTTTTTTGTTTTGATTTTTTTTATCTTTTTCTTTTTTATTTGGGTACCATTTTATAGAAAAGCTAAGTGAGCTTGAGTAAATGGATGGTAGAACAAGGTTTAGGAGAAATAACAAAAAGACAAATCTTATTAAGAGCTACAAAGGACAGGAAATTGTGGAGAACCATGATCGCCTACGTCCTGAAGGGACACGGCGCATAGAAGAAGAGGAAGAAGAAGAATCTTGGTTAAATGAATGGAGGAACAAGGTTTAGGAGATATAAGAAAAAGACAAAATTCATTAAGAGCTAGAAAGGACAGGAAATTGTGGAGAACCATGATCGCCTACGTCTTGAAGGGACACGGCACAAAGAAGAAGAAGAAGAAGAAGAAGAAGAAGAAGAAGAAGAAGAAGAAGAAGAAGAAGAAGAAGAAGCAACAGCTTCAGTAAATGAATGAATGAACAAGGTTTAGGAGATATAAGAAAAAGACAAAATTCATTAAGAGTTAGAAAGGACAGGAAATTGTGGAGAGCCATGATCGCCTATGTCTTGTAGGGACACGGCACAAAGAAGAAGAAGAAGAAGAAGAAGAAGAAGAAGAAGAAGCTTCAGTAAATGAATGGATGAACAAGGTTTAGGAGAGATAAGAAAAAGCCAAAATTCATTAAGAGCTAGAAAGGACAGGAAATTGTGGAGAGCCATGATCTCCAACAGCCTGAAGCGACACTGTACAATAAAGAAATATTCCTTTGATTTCAGTCTTTTGGGAGGGAGTTTTAAGAAATGCATTATGAAAACTTGATATTTTTTTTCTTTTTGTTCTTTTAAATAAACGAGGAGTTAAGTTATATATCGTCTCCACTGTAACTTTTTATCTTTAATTCTCGATACCTCTCGCCATTTTCGTTCTCCGTCAGAATTGGCAGGAAACGCTAGAACTATTAACATGTTTCTAAATAATAGCGTATAATTGATCATGATCGTGTGTGAGTGGGTAAATGTTACGTTTTTTTTTTCGGATCTTCCTCTTCTTTTATATGCCGTGTCCCTTCAGGACGTAAGCGATCATAGCCCTCCACATCTTCTTGTCCCTTGTAGTTCTTAATAAGTTGTGTCTTTTCGTTATTTCTCCCAAACCCTGTTCTACCATCCATTTACACAAGCCCATCAAGTATGTTATACGATGTTTTACTCTTTCCCTCTGTACCGTGTGTATCAGATTTTCCAAGCCTTCCTTACTCATTACGAGCCAAAGAAATTTTAACTGCCTCTTGTTGATGTTAGATATAAGTTTCCTTTTTGTTTCCATTTTCTCTAAAACCTCGTTGTTGCTCACACGTTCGGCCCATGGTATCCTCAGCATCCTTCTGTAGAGCCAAATTTCTATTCCTTCCCCATCTTTGAGGAGATTGTCAAGCATTCGCTTACGGATATTGTTTTAAAAAGTGACAAGCATACGCGCAACTAAAAATTTCTTAGTGATGGAAGCAATCGCTAGACGTTTAGGACATTGAATATAAAAAATTGAATATGAATTGAATAAAATTTAATATTGAATATAATATTGAATAAATTGAAAAAAAAATTGAATATAAAAAATTTAAAAAATCATTATTTATAAACAGTATATTTATAGCATTTTTAGTGAATGAGTGCATCAGAATGCACTTGCTGTTGAACTGCACGACGAGTGATGGAGTATAGGAAAAGGTTACTGAATAGAATAATCACACGAAGGTTGGTAATGAACGATAATACTTAGGACAAGAACAACACATATAAGATTCGCCAGCGGCGCGTAGAAGTAGTAGTCAACTATTAGAAGTGAAGTCAAGTAAATTCCACAATGAATCTCCAACTGCAGGATATCTACCAACCGCCCCACGCGGTCAGATGTGGCACAAGACCGAATTTAATGCGGGGTATCCGAGCCCGTAGGCTCGGCCAAAAATTCCCCGTATAAAATGAGATCGGGTAGCTGTTTCCCGAGACGACTCTGCCCTTCGACATAGCCTCGTCTGGGCATCCTATCTGCCCGGGAACAGAGAGTTTGACCAGCCCAGCTGGGGACAAATCTTCAACTGCAGACCAACATACAGTATTTACTACTGTATTTATGTGAATGGGGACATACCTATTATCGTCCGTAGGTATGCTACAACAGAAGATGAATGTCTCGGTTTTGATAAAGTCACAGAGCTTTAACAAATTCTTCGTTGGCAAATCCGGTTATATTTGTTAAATCATAGCAATAATCTGCTCCGGAAAAGCGGTGATCCGAGAAATTTTAACATTTCCATCATCCCGTGTGATTCATCGCTGGTTGTAAATTGAGATTGACTCCTCCATCGAATCAACGAAATTACTATGCAGCATAACAAAATTTAGAATAAAGTTTTTAGTTACCAACAATTATAACAGGTTGACTGGGGTCCTTTCCTAAGACCCTCGGTTGATAGGGTCTTGTTCTGGTAACACGGTACCATATATATCAGGTGACTGCTTGGGATGTGGTCAACTCCTTGTCACAGTACTTTGATAAATGAACCAAACGCGTTCTGTAAATTTAACGAAGAGAAAAAATAAGTCTACAGAATTTAACGTCTACGAAATTACGTGTAAGTGATCTCTCTGTATTTGCGGTGTCCGTTTTCCCCATCTCACAGAAAGTGACTGCCAAGCGAAACGCGCTTGGGTTTATATGGGGGTATTTTTTTTACCGATAACAATGATTAATGTCTTCACTTTACCTAGCCAGGCCCCAGAAAATGACCATTCACAATGCTTATAGCTCACATTTCATTATCTCTATATTCCCGTAAGTTAACCAGCTAACTTTCTTACCGATGAAGAATTCCTTGCCAGAAAATCAAAATAAAGATAATTATAAAACGATTATCGCAGAAAAGGGACAGCTGATTTCTCGCTAGTGCTCAGCTTCAAATTAATTTCACTCTTACCAGTTTTCAAACCTTGTACTAATCCTTTTTAGACAAGCACTGTAACAACTCAGGTGGGATTCATAAAATATAACCAAGTTCCACCTATCAGCACACCAATCCCGTTCAGGCTGAAAAGACACTTCGCACTGATATCTGTACTTGAAAATGTATCAATCAGCCATAGTGTCTCACTTCTTTCTTCCAATTTCTGATCCAGAGTTTGTACCTTCTTGAATTTTCAATTTTCGGTTTCTTTAAATTTTAACCGTCAAACACCATTTTTACATTTCTATTTATCAAAGGTTGATTTCAGAGCTGCGTTTCCATGTTATACCAAAAATTAATAAGAAAACGAAGTTGTAGATGTGGTAAATAATAATCAATATCAGCAAGCAAACAATAAATTGTAAATAAATTATTTACAAAAATGTATGGAAAGGTTCTGGAGAAATGTTATTTAGAGTTCATATAGTTTTAATTTTGGCATCATGTATACACTTGAAAAAAAGGGGGGGATATGCTGACATGAGAGAGGTAGCTTGTTTATCTACATACGTTCATAAGAAGGCAGTTGTCTTTGACGTCTGACTGCGTTTGCGAGTAGAAAGTTAGCCGTTTTCGCTTCAAAGTTGCCATGGCACCAAGTGGGTCTTCTAAGGCGAATGAATTTACTCATGTAGCGGACCGTGGATTTACGTGTTGTTAAATTAGGAACACGTGTGTTTATTCCTGCTAGAAGAAGGTCCACTACGAGAACCTGGCGGACCCAGATATATGTATTAAGCAACAAAATTTACAATGGACATAGACATTAACATTTGTGTTTGTGTGTGAACGTAAAGAGTTTGTATTTTGGCGAATGTTCGTATGTACGTGTATGTGTATATAATGTCCATGGCGTCTCCCACAAATGGGAAGACGCAATCTTCTGCGAGAACTTACATTGTAGATGTGTTCGCTGAAAATGAAGAAATGAAAAAGAGAACTAGGCAAGAAATCGCCCAGTATTTATAGTGTAGGGAGTGAACAATTTGGACAATTAAGGAGGAGTTAACTCCGACGGTCACTTGTCCAGTTACCGACTTGCCTTTTATTTGTTTTCGAACAGGCTACTGGCTCATAGGCTTATGGGTTTCGAAAACTTAGAACCTTTTGACTGGTTTGGTTTATTATTCGGGTTGAACGAACATGTGACGTGTTCTTGCTATGTTCTTCAAGATCAGACTGGCTCAAATGAAGTTTTTTAGTTTTAATTTCTACCTATTTTGTCTTGTTTTTTCTTTTTTTATCTTGTTTTTTTTTTTTTATCTAATTGTTCATGATATTTCCTGTCATTGGCTACTTGTGTGAAGATGTGTGTGTGTATGTAGTCCACAAAGCAATTGGAAAGTATGTGGAAAAGGAACATTTTTTGTTTATTTGTCTCTTTTTGCTGTGAAACTCTTCTTGTCAAATTACTGCCCTCCACTGCCCTTTTTTATTTTACTTTTCGAGAAATGAAATACAAAAAAATAAAAATAAAAACTTAGGAATTTTGTCCTTCCTAATTTTAATCTTTTATTTTAATTCCAAATCAAATCCAGCTTTAAAATTTGAGATATGTTTAGGTTTTGTACAGGAACACGCTAGAAAATCACTCTGTGTGGATTAAACTCTCTAAGGTAGTGGTTTTCAACCTTTTTGCTGGAGTGGAACCACAAGGAAACATTCCAGTGGCTCGAGGAACCCCTGCAATAAATTAATTGTCTTATGCAAAAAAAAAGCTTTCAATTATTAAAATAAAATAAAAATACTCATCTTCAGATTTATTTACAAAAAAATACAAAGACAAACTGTAAAAATATTGTATACGTACATATGCATTTCCATTGTAAAACATTTGTAACGTGTGTTTAACCGCTAACTCAAATCAAAACAAAATTTTCTGACAAAATTTCGAAAATGTTCGAAGGGATTAAAATTTTTTTTAAATAATTAAAAATATCTTTCCTCTTAATAAAAATATAAACATTTTGATGGAAAAAGTTTGTTTTATTAAGTTTGGGACCTTTTTTTATTCTTACTATGCTGTTTTGTTATTGATTTAGTGGAGGTACCTAAACACACATATCTGCACAGGAGAATTCAAAATTACTGTCAATCATAGTACTTGTGAAACTTCTTGCGGAACCCCTGGGCTTTACTGGCGGAACGCTAGGGTTCCGCGGAACCCTGGTTGAAAACCACTGCTCTAAGGTTTAATGATTAAACATCGCTGGTAAGCGCAATGCTCTGCTATCAGCCAAATATTGGACGACAAGTAGTCTTTTAGGACAGGCATTACGAGTTGGCGTTTTTTATGGCTTTCAATTTTTTTCATGTTTTACTTTGTTGTTGTTCTTTTTTATCCCTTTTTCTGTTTATTGCTTTTCTTGTTCTTCTTCTTGTTCTTGTTCTTGTTCTTGTTCTTGTTCTTCTTGTTCTTGTTCTTGTTCTTCTTCTTCTTCTTCTTCTTCTTCTTCTTCTTCTCCTTCTTCTTCTTCTTCTTCTTCTTCTTCTTCTTCTTCTTCTTCTTCTTCTTCTAATTATTATTATTATTATTATTATTAAATTAATATCATGTTCATTTTTATCAGCAAAACACCAAACTGACATTCTTTACGAATAATCTACATCATGTTCTGAAGTTTTATACCATTGGCGATCTTTACGGGCACAAAACTTTGTCATTCTCAAACTCATTCCAGACCTATTTTTGGATTCCTTTAAATTAATAAATAAATAATTAGATAAAAAAAAACAAAAAAAAAACTGCAGACACGTAAATAACGGACATTCAACGTGGAGCCCCCCACACACACACACAACACACACATTCACACACACGCACGCACCGTTGATTTGTATGAGTAGCTCGTGTAAATTTTTTAAAAAATTATAGTTTCAATCGGTAGACGATGTCCCCTTTTTATGGTTTTATTTTTATCTTTGACAAAAAAACCCTTTTAAAAATTTTAGAAACTTTCACACGCGACAGATGAGCTGGAATTAAATGTTGCCAGGGAACCGTACGAGTCACCACATTTCCTGTTTCCTGACGGTAGGCATTATGGTGTCTCCTCCGGTTTCAAAGCAATGACCTCTTTCTGTGAAATTAGCCTGCAGTCTGGCACAAGACCATAGTGATTCCTTTTCCGGTGATGTTCCCTCCCCATACCCCAGTTAGACTTCAAAATAATTTTACGTTGATGAATATGAATTTGGTTTGTGAAATATTTACCGCATATATTCGTGTAAATGCCGATTTTCCAACCATATATTTAGACTTAAACTTATATGGGTCGATGATTACAATGGACACTAGATCTGAAACAGGAACAGGTATCTGAATTCAGCCGACACAATTAAAAAACGTGAAGGAATAGGAATATATATTTGAGATTAAATTACTGAGTATGAGTGAGATACAAAAGGTAATTATAAAGAGAGATAACAAGAAAACTCTTCCTTTTTCATTTTCTATGGAGAGTTAAAAAAACAGATACAACGACAATGAACTATTTACAACATTATTTGCATTGTTCGAACTATTGCCCTCATCTTTATTGCCATATTTATGAGGTTTCGGCCATTGTACGCACCGATCTTCTTCAAGTGATATTAGTTGTAATTTCAAAACGAAGAAGGCCGGGGCGAACAACAGTCAAAAGATCAAGAATATGCCAACAACAGAGTGAAGATGAGGACAACAGTCCGAACAATGTAAATAGTGTAAATAGTTACAATACCTCATCTGAGAAATAGAGACAGATGTTGAAGATGAATCTGGCAATAAAGATTAGGACAACAGTCCGAACAATGTAAATAGTATAAATAGTTACAGTACCAGAAATAGAGACAGATGTTGAATAAATGAAATGTTGGTTGATTTTATTTTTAGCGGCACATCAAACTCTATGATTTATTTAATGCCGAAATCTAAATAGACGTCTTAGTAATTAATCCAAAACTGGAGGGGAGAAGAGGTGGATTCATACCTTTTCGCAAGAGTATTTCCCCCGTTTAGGGAATATAGCGCGAACCCAAAGGTGATTGGAACTCGATTAACAATTCTGAATCATTAGCCATTACAGCACGTGGTATTCCCAAGCAGTCACCCATCTAAGTTCTGACCAGATTCGATATTGCTTAAGTTCGGAACTCGTGTTTCAGCGTGATAAAATTACATTGTTTATTTATTTATTTTTTTTAAATCAAGTCATTTGGAATAACTTCCAAATAAGATGAAAAATCTTCTTTTTTTTTTTAAACTCTTCAAAAAATGGAGAAATTTGTATTTCAAACAGACATGTTTAGGATTTTAAAAAACAAACTTGCCTGGAAACACACACAAATATTTTCTCTTTTGAACTCCGCCCTCCTTCACCCCACACGGCCTTATGTCCTGCATTGTGAAGCTCACACCAGCAAACTGTTTTTAAATGATAGGAAGTCTGTCAAATGAGACACACGCACTGGATTCTTATATAGGCTATCACATCTCATCCCTGATGAATGAAAGAATGTGGGAGTACGGAATGCCCCCGACAGTATCACCCCTACCCTGTGATATTGTAAAGCTGTCGTCTTACTTTTTACTGTGCTCGATTTCATGTCTCCGAAGAAAGAGCTTAGTGATTTTGCTTGCGGATAGGGATATACGAGCTTTTTGTTGACTTGTTAGTCAAAATTCAACAAACCGAGAGAATTTGCAGGTTCGACTTGATTGTTACAAGAGCGAGCAAAAGAGACTAGAGGTTTATTACAATGTTTTATACAAGACTGATCACTTTGGAGGTGAACTTACAATCAATATGTGTAAGAGAGAAAGGGCATGGAGAATAAGGTCAATGGAGAAAGAGAAAAGGTGATGGAGAGAGAAGGGGTATGAGAGAGGGGTTAAAAGGTGAAGACATGTAACATAAGTGGGGGAGGGGGGAGAGAATGGGAAGAGATGAAGACAGGTAAGAGAAAGAAACGAAGAGAAAGAAGATAACAGAGAGAGGGTGGAAAGATGAAGACAGATGGAAAGTGAATGAGAGGAAGAGAGAGAGAGAGGTATTAGGAAGAGATGAAGAGAAAGGGACAAAGAGAGAGAGGTTGATAGAGATAGAGATTGATGAAGAGTTGGAGAGAGAGAGAGGGAAAACGAGAGAGGATTGGAAATATGAAGACAGATGGAAAGTGAGCGAGGAGAAAGAGATGGAGAGTGTAGGAAGAAATAAAAAAAGATAGAGAAGAAAGGGCAGAGAGAAAGAGAGACGGAAAGAGATGTAGTGGAAAGAAATGGAGAAAGGGAGGGTGATTGAGAGAGGCTACAATTATGTGGAATCTATTGACACTTGCACTCACTAGCAACTGTTTGTATGACAACCTCGCTACTCTATCGCTATTTCCATAGCAAATGTTCTAACGAGCTAAATATCATAGTTCCACCAGCCCTGACCCTTGAAGCTTGGACCTGCTCGACAGCAAGCATCCTGAACATTGAGGATGACGTTTTGCTAAAAAAAAGTTTCTTAAAAGCAGAGCATCACAATTCCTGTGAGAGAACATTATACTAAGAAACTGAGAAATGAGTAAGACTATCAAGAGGAAGTGAAAACAGTATCCGATGAATTTCGATGTTACTTTTAACGTTCTACCATCACCGAGCACACTCTGAACTTTCTTCTATATATGATGGATGAAACTTCTCTCAAGGAGGCTTCTTGCCTTGAACGTATGGAATTAAAAAAGTTGCGTATTGGTATAGATGGGGTACGTATTCATACGTAAATAATTAAGAAGCATATAAGAACATAGATTTCTACCACGGACATCTTATTCTCTTTTATTAGAAGCTGTACTTCTTAATGCCAATTGGGTATGTCCGTTTTCTTTTTGGTCCAGAAGTTAGAGTAAATAAGCATAGTTTTCATGGTCGAGTTCAAGTCAGCCTTGCGCAGAGTTGGAACAACCAAAGAAAAGTTTGTACTTACTTTATCGTTGGAAGGTTTAAACATGGTTAGGGTATGTTCGTTTTATTTTTCTTGGTCCAGAGGTTAAGTAAGGATAAGTATCGTTATAATGACCAAACTCAAATAAGACTTGCGCTGAGTTGGAACGACCAAAGAAAAACTTTTTTTACTTTATAAGTGGAGGTTTTGGAAGACATGTGCGAACGCCATGCATTGGAAAGTGAAAAAAATAGTTCAGTCGTCAGCGGACCGAGGTAACTAAGGTTCCCCAGCGGGAACCTAATTACCACGTTGTGCTATATCTTGAAGAATCGGGGGGGAAAAGCGCGAGGCAAGAGATATTTATATTTTTATAGACTTCAACAGCGCTACCCTACGGCGGTTTTCTGTTTTTCATTATTCATTATTATTATTATTATTATTATTATTATTATTATTATTATTTTATTGATTTTATTTAATTTTCCTACAGACGTCTACTGGGACTCAAGCTCACCCCAACCCTCAAATGTAACCCATATATATGATCCACTGGTAAAGATGCTGAAAAAAAATGGTCGGTTCATTGTACCTCTCCAGCAAGACACCCCCCCCCCACACACACACACACACACCACCCACCACCACCACCAGCCTGCTATATTCTATCTTTACATGAGCCGGATCAAGCAAGAAATGGAGTATTGCTGGCATATTTGGGCTGGAGCTACCCAGTCTTCCCTTTCCTGTTTTGATAGAGTTCAAAAGCATCTACGCGGACTTGTGAGTGATTAATTATTCACTGGCACATACGTGGCACAAGCAGGATGAGCAGTAGAGATATAAGCACTCACCCGAGGGGGAGAAGGAAGAAAATCATACATCCACGCGAGAATGTAGAATCCACTTTCGGAGAAAACCTCAAAGACACGCAGTAATTGCCTATGTTACCTGACGTTGTACAGGTTTGAAATAATAATGTTACATAGGATACATTCAGTGTTGTGTTCTTATTGGTCTGTACAATGATGATAACATTACAGCACCATTAACTGTAAAATGACAGAATACAAGATTGTCAGCAAAACAGACAGTCCAGTGAGTGAATTACGCATTGGGGATGTCAATATTCAGTAGGCACAGAAACTTATATATCGGGTTACCGCTCCAGTAAGTATTTATCTTTACAAGAGTCAGATCAGACCAAAAATGGAATGTTGCTGCCATATCTGGGCTGGAGCTTCTCAGTCATCATTTGCCTGTCTATCGAGTTGAAAACTGTCTACGAGGCTTTGTAGTTGATTAATTATTTTCAGCCCCCCTTTCCTAAAGAACAAAACGTCGCAAGCCTCCGCTACTCTATCGCTATTTCCATAGCAAATGTTCTAACGAGCTAAATACAGTGTAACCCGGATATAAGAGAGTTGTCGGGACCGGATACGACGTCTCTTATATCCGGGTTTCTCTTATATCCGGGTTAACACAGGCTCTAATTTGGGACCAGAGAAAATCTCTTTCATATCCGGGTTTCTCTTATATCAGGGTCTCTTATAACCGGGTTACACTGTATCTTAGTTCCACCAGCCCTGACCCTTGAAGCTTGGACCTGCCATACCACGTACCCAAGGATTAATTATCCTCCTAAGTTTTGAAGAAGTATTCTTTCAGGTCATTTATATAACAGCTGCTTTCTTTACTTAACTAGTGAATTTTGGATGTTCCTAATTTTTACATGTTTATCAAACTAAATCTTGAAGAAGAAGAGGAGGAGGAGGAGGAGGTAGTAGTAGTAGTAGTAGTAGTAGTAGTAGTAGTTCTTCTTCTTCTTCTTCTTCTTCTTCTTGAGAGTTACTAATAATTCCTAGTTTTTAAATAAAACATGTTTTGTTTCCACAGAAAAAAAACTTATGTATATTTCAAAACATTAAACAAAAATGAAATAACAATTAAAAAACAAAAAATAACAATTAAAAACAAAAAATAACAATTAAAAAAACAAAAAAATAACAATTAAAAAACAAAAAAAATAAATTTTGTTCTCTCGGGTTCGAGTTCCACTTTATTTTTTCAGAGCAATTTTTTTTATTTATTCGACTTCGAGTTTAGTAAATAGGGGGTGAATTTAAATTTTAAATTCATTAACTATGTTTTTGTTTATGTTTTGACAATTTCATATCGGAAAATGATTATTTATTTGTCTTCCTCGTGACCACCGACTTTTTTTTCTTCCTAATTATGCAGTTCGCTTACAGCGAGTGGAAAGTTTTACACACGCCTTGAAGTTATGTCACGTGGTTTAGTCGAGTCGGTTCCCGACGCAGAAAAAAGAACGCATCACAAAAAAAAAAAAGTCATTTTGAAGTTGGTGGTAAAACAAAAGCGAAAGTCATCAAAGGTGTGGACTTATATTTTTTTCACATTATCGAAGAAAATTGTTAGGTGGCCTGGAATTTTTATACATTTCAAACTTGGACTAAAAATCGCTTTTAACGATATGCAGGAAAAGAAGAGACCTAAAAAAGGGTAATTTATCCTCCGTGTTTTCTTTCTTTCTTTTTTCCTGATTTCTTTCTTTCTTTTTTCCTGATTTCTTTTCTATTTTTTATTTTATTTTATTTATTTATTTTTGTGTTCATCTTGTCAGTTTTGGTAGCTATTTGATTTGTTGACTGTACTTCACCTAAAATTAGAAAACCGAGTTTTTATTTATTATAATAAAGAACGAGGAACTTAAATTATGTTTTTGAATTTTTGATTGAAGTCCAGTGCAGTAGTACAAATAATAATGACTTTAGTTTAAATCGAATTATTTTCGTATTACGAAAAGCATAATCATTTTTTAAATGATTATTTCTGTGCCCTGTGTCTTCTGCTTCTTGGGGACATGTTTGTGTTTTTCTCTCTCTCTGCATTTCTTATCAAATTAAAATTGATAGTAGTTTTTGATAGTTTGTGTTAGTGGATTCAGGACTGGATCGAAAAAAAATTATTTACATAAAAAAATGACCTTTTATTTATTTATTCATTTTTAGAGTAAAATAATTAAAAAAAAACCCTCTTCGATATTTTGTCAACGTCACCGCAAAAAAAGTAAAAGGTAAGAAAATTAAATAATCCATCGATTGATTTATTTAAAAATAAAACAACAAAAAAACTAACCTAATAATTTGTTGGTATCTCTTCTCCTTTCTGGGGGAAATACGGACACTTGTTTGAATATACCTGTAAAAAAGCAAATAATTGTTTATTGTGGTAAAATAAAAATAAAGTCATATTTGAATGAAGTTATGTAATAATACTCCTAAAAATAAAATGAGCAGAATGGTAATATTTGAAAATTCTGTTCATTTGCTTTTGACATGAATGAAAAATCCACGAAAAGAAAAGAAACTTTTTTTTTTTTTTTTTTTACTGTCATTTAAAATTAAATTCGATGTTTGTGCGTGTGTTTTTGATTTTTTTTTTTTTAAACACTAAGTTTTTATTTGTTTAATATTTTTTTCATATATTTTTGAAAAACTTTTATAAAAAAAACATTAATGTACACTGTACAGTGTAACAGGTTTCTCCGTTTTCACAACTAATATTGTAAGGATCTTTTTAAATGTTTTTAATTTTATTTTTTTAGTCTACCAAGTGAGGCTGTGGCTTACAAGCAAATAATTTTAATCAAAATGATAAACCCGTCATAAGTGATTTCTCTGTATACCACTTCTTCTTTGTGTTGTCATCTCAGGCTAAATAAGTTTTTTTTTTTATCATTTCCCTCGGCCAAGCAAGACAATAAAGCCACTAAGACACAAGGGGTTACAGTGTTAAGACAGTTATGAGAATAAGTACTATTAAGGAGAGCAAACAAAGAACACAAAAACAAAAAATAACAATTGACATGGCATTTAAAACTTGACTGGAAAGCAAGAAGCCAGAAGAGAGTTCTACAAGCAAGAAGTACAAGAGAAGAAACTGATAATATAGAACTTACAGTTCCATCTAGCTATTTCAACTATAAAATGATGAGACCTTGCTGCCAATCTAGTACTGCATTCAAATTCATAAAGTCTAGTTACCATAGAAGAAAGTTCATCAGAATAATTATTGTGAAAGTATTTATAGAAAAAACATAGGGAAGCTACGTTATGGCAGTGGGAAAGTGACTGAAGCCAAGATGCCAGATCAGGACCAGTCACATTGTCGATTCTTCTTTAGATTTCATCAAGAATACCTAAATATATAGCAGGAGCACCAGACTAGAAGAGGCAGCAATATTCAATGTATGGACGAATGGTAGATTTATAAATATGTAAAATAGATTCTGGTAAGAAAAGATGTCTAGCACGACACAGTGAACCACTTTTTCTAACAGTAAACCTAGCAATTGATTCAATATAATCATTCCCTGATTCATGTCAGCAGAAAATGTTAACCCAAGAAGGCATAAATTGTCACTCTCCTGGAGGTTAGCATCAGCCATGCTGATGGAAAGCAGGCAGGAGTCTCTCTGATGAATGATAGCAGTCTCGATTTGGAGGCGTTGAAAATTTTACGAGCCAGTCTTTACCCTGGTTAAGAATAGATTGTAAGCCATTTTTTTTTTTTTTTTAAATCAGCTGCCAAATCATCTGCCAATCGAACTTATCAGAGTTACTATTGAGACATGAGTAAGTAGTTGTAACATCATCATAGATACAGAGTTGAGAATCTGATTTTTAAATTGAGTTCTTGGAGTTTTTCAGAAAATCTCTTTTCTGGCACTAGAACTGACCTTATTGGATTAAACAACAAATCAAGCATCAATGTGCTAATTAATCTATTAATAAAATGATGCCACTAATTCTGAAAAATATCTTTGTAAAAACAAAACCTTTCTAGATTCTTAATGTACAGGATGGTCCAACAGTCTTGTCATCCCTAGGTAATATAATTTTCTATTTCAGTTGGCTGACACGATCTCCTACAGTTTGGAAGAGAAGCTGCTTGCAGGTATATGGACACATGACCATGTGCATTCTGGGAAGAGCATGGAAGATGTATGACATAATTTGTTCTATTGTTCTCATGACTTTTTGGTAGGGTGGATGACAAGACTTTCGGACCACCCTGTGCATCTAATTTTATTGAAAGAATTTCATCAAAGAGGTCAAAGGTTGGGTAATTCAATCTTAGGATATTTTAATTTTTAATTATTTAACTGTTTCAAGGTAGTTGTTGAGAAAAAAAAACTAAAACACTGGACAATATTCAAAGTTTCCCAAACACCCAAGGAAAGCTAGAAAATGAAAATTTGATGATGAAAATCAATGCCTATTTGCAGCCACTTCATTTACACAAGGTTACTTAGAAATTTCATTAACAAGGGTTTAAAAATAAAAGTGGCAAAGTCCTTGAAGATTAAACTAAGAAAGCATGTTTTGCCTTTGGTTAAGGAACCATCTAATCCTGCTCCCAACCTTGAAATCAAATCCCTTTAAGCCAAAAGCAATATTTTTACAAAGCCAGCCAAAGTTCTAAGATAAATTTAGATGATTATAAAATGAAAAAGAAAGATTTAAGAGTTAAAAAAAAAGGGTGGCTTTTGGTCAGTACTTGGTTTATTTATTTTTCACCCTTCAAATCTCTTTCTTTCATACAAAACATCACAAGCCTCTCGATGCACTAATGTTCTTTCCATGGAATGTGTGGTGTTCAGATGAACTACATTCCTTAGTTCCACCAGTCCTAATCTTAGCATCTAAGACCCACCATGCTGTGCACATTGTATCAAACCAACCTCATTCCTTCCATATTCCATGGGTAAGATGTAAGTTTCATTCAAGCAACTTCTTCCCACAAACTGCTGCTTTGTGGAACAGACTCCCAAGAGAATGCTTCCTTGATTACTACAGTCTTAACCTGTTCAAATCGAAGCTTAACCATTATCTTCCCAACATATCAGCATACACTGTGCCTCTTACTCTGCAACCCTCTACCTCGAATGGCTCTTGGGCCTTGTACAGGGTGAACATCATTGTAAAAAAGACTACTAAAATACTTCTTTTTTATTCGGTATCTGTCTATATCTCTGAGATGAGGTATTATGATTACTTACATTATTTACATTATCCAGACTATTATCCTTTATCTTCATTGCCATATTCACAATGTTTCAGCTGTTGCATGCTCTGACCTTCTTCATATGATTGGAATTTTGAACCGAACCCTTTATTTTGTCCACTGGAGTAGATTGTTCTAGTTCCACATGCCATGCCTCTTCTGGATGTCTCTGTTATTTCCCTTCTTTTTTATTAAGTGTTAAACTATTACCAGGATTTCCTCATTGTATGTGACTGCCTACAGACATATCATGTTGAGCCTGGTCAGCACCTAGATGGTTGATCACTTGAAAATGCCAGGTGCTGTAGCCTTGGATGTGCAGGTGATGTAAGTGATAATGGCTCGGAATTGTTAATTGGAGAGCCAAGTTCCAGTTCCAGTCGGGTTAGCTATATTCATTTATGCACAAATACCGTTGGGAAAAGTATGAATCTGCCTCTTCTCCCCCAGATATGGGTTAATTAGTAAGACTTGTATCTCTAAACCATTATTATTTCCATTCCCCCACTAAAAATACTTACACTCTAAAAATATTTTCTGGCTTTAAATAACCTGCAAAGGGGTTGATAAGCTGTGAGAAATGAATCAGTCATTGTATATAAGTAAATATGTTATGATTCTACACTTTAACATTTTGCCCGCTTGATATTCTGTGGTTTATAGAGCAAATTAATCCTTGCAGAAGATAATAATGAACTAATAATTAATATTATTTACATTCTAACTATTATCCTGATTTTTGTTATTACTATCTCAATATTTCACCCACAGTGCCTTCCAGCCTTCATCAGGTGCTTGTCAATCTGAGTAAGCTACAAGGAATTTTGAACTGAACCCTTTATTTTATCTATGGGGGTAGATTGTTTCTCATTCCACTGTCAATGTCTAGGGAAATCTCGTCATTGTATTAGTTATTGCTTGACCTGTTTTCATTGCATCTAACTCAGCAGTACCTGATCCAGGGATTGAACTCACAATTACTATGTTACCAAATTCAGTAACTAATGCTTTAATCCTCCATGTTGTTGTTCAATGTAAACAGGGTGAGCAATAATCAGGAATTTGCTGAATATGAACTAAGACGAGACAGCCCTAGAAATGGACAGTGGAATGAGAAACAATCTGCCTTAGATTAAATAAAGGGTTTGATTTGAAAGTTCTTGAACATTACCTGGATTGACATACAACTGATGAAGACTGGAGAGTAGGACAGCCAAAATGTGATAGCAACAACAAAGATGACACCATTAGGCTGAGTGCAAATAGTGATCATTTCTGTGACGAGGAATTAAGACTGTGGTAATTAAGACATTTAAACATTGTTTGTGTAGGTAAGAATTCATCTTGTCTACCAGATCAGGTCAATAACTATTCCTTGTTACTTTGCATCCAGCTATGGGTAAATACTACGACAGGTGCAGGTTTTTCAAACTTGTCAGTACCTTGCTTTGGCTGTCTTTGCTTTCTGGGCTACCAAGGAAAAACATAAATCTTCCAAAGTAGATTCGATAGTTGTGAACTGGTCTCAAATTTTAAAAAGACAATGCTGGCAGGAGAGAAGAAAGTAGTAGTGTGTAGATGGATAATTATCTTCTCTTGATCCTTGCAAGAGAGGAACAAACCAACAATGAGTGCAACTGATGTAAATGTTATCATTGTGTTTTGACATTTGAAAACAAAATTCATATTTACTGCCTCAGGATAATTGATATCCAGTTTATTTAATTTAATTTAATGCCTTTATTGAATCTATGAAACATTGGTATGAATCGTTCTGTATTTGTATTGCTCAGTCTGATGACATTTTACTCATAAAGATAGCATTGCTTGTTTCAATACCTTGAAAAAAGTCCCACTGATCTCGTTCTGTTTCCAATTTCATTCTACTATGAGCTCTGTTAGAGCCCTAAGTTTAGTTATGTAGCTCATTAAGCTGATTGTCTGATAGTTCATTTCCTCATGGCTATAAAGATAGATCTGCTGGGGTCTTCCAGTATTTCACCATTGTTATATATTTAATTTATTATTTTGGTAAACTTATCAAAAGATTATCTATAGTTGACAGTATCTCAATTATAATCCCATCTGGTCTTGTTGCTTTGTTTCCATTTGTATGAGTCAATATCAATCTTACTTCAGATTTTACATTTTACAGAGATTTACAGGTTTATTCTAGGTTTCACTCTTTTGTTTTCATGGAAGAAATCTCTGATGTATCCATTCTATCTTTGTAGTATCTTTTGTTTTTCTATTATGAGCGTTCCTTTTTAGGATTTTATGCATTCTATCAAAAAGCATGTTTCTTGTCTTATTTCTTTTATCTTTTTATGCATGCCTGCTATGTCCCATATATTTTTAAATTGAGTCAATCATCTTTTGTATGCTTACATTTCTTTATCTTGCCTTTGGTTAACATCTTATATTCTGTGCCATTCCCTGGCATTGTCTATTGGCATTTTTTTTATAATTTCAAGAATTTCTTCTGCAAAACACTTTATTTTTGTTTTGTCTCCCCCCCACTTTATGACCCTTTTTTGCCAGTGTCATTAATACTTCCTTTATGGGGTTTCACTTTGAGTTACTAACCTTGTCTAAGCTTTTATATTTGTTTTTAACTATTAGCATATGTCTGTTGCATCATAATTTAAGCATTGTTTTTTTTTTTTTTCAATTTTCATAATTTTATCCTTAATTTGCCTTTGACTGGGAGGTGTTTATCTCTACAGTTAGTTCTTGGCTATTTTTAGAGTAGAGACCTGCATTTCTAAATCTTTTACTGACAGTGTATGCTGTAATGGAATGTTCCACTCTCCCTATTACCTATTGTGGACTGACTATATCAGTAATATATGTAGTGTGCACAGGACATAACAGTCTGTCTGACTGACTGGAAGTGTTAATTGACTCCCTGTTTTCAGTAGTGTATTCTCTTTTACAATAAACCTCTCTTTCTTCCATCTACACTCATGTTGCTGTTCTTTCCACTCGAGTACCACCTTTGTCTGTAACCTTTTTAAGGATACAACAGTGCATTTGAATTTCAGAGTTGTGTTGTCTTATCCTTCTATGACAACAGAAAATGACTGTAACTAAACTTGACAGTAAGGCTGCTGCAGTTGAAAATCCTTGAAAAAGAATGTAGTGGAATGGTAAATAATATTTATGAATAAGGCAGAGGGTTAAACACAACAAAACATTATATTGTTAGAATTTTAAATCCTTAGAAAAAGAAAACTGATTACTTGTAAAATCTGTTTTTAACTTTAATGGACAAATAATCTGTTTTTAACTTTAATGGGCAAGAAGAGTTTGGTGATACTTTTGTGAAGATACAATCTACATTTTATGTTTGTCATACCCACAGAATGAAATTTAAGCTCTTGAGTCTTACATAAATCTTTACTGAAGTTTGGGATTATTTTTCAGTGCAACAATTTTAGAAGATGACCAACTTAGCTTGTCTGGCATAAGGTCATAATAGAGTGGAATACTCCTAGATGGTCAAACCAAGTACACCAGCTTGTTAACCAATTTCTATGGTAGGTGCTCGAGAAATAGTTTTGAATAAGCAGTCAAACCAGTTTTGATATAATTTAAGTTATAAATTTTCTATTTACTTTTAATTATTTGAATTCTCTTGAAATGTTATCACTTTTTTGTTTTGAAGTGATTTTCTTGGAATAAACTACATATAAAATTCTATGACTTCTGTTAGACCATCTGTCCATCACACTCTCTAAAATAGTCATGCATTGACGGATCGAAATTAAATTTTGGGAGAAGTACAAACAGGTAAGGGGAGTACAAAGTACAGTTGTTTTTACTAGAGTGCGTGTCTTACTACAATAAAGTTTCATTCATTTTTTGGAAAAATTAAAAGTTTCATTATTTAACATACAAAATACTTCCACTATTTTAAAAATAATTTAATTATTAAAATAAGAAATACTTATTTAATAAAAATGCAATATTGTTTTTTGCATATCTTAAGTTTTTATATACAAGAATCCAGTTTCCAGTCTGACTTGTGTTTATGAGAACTATACACAAACAACAAGGCCGAATGCTTCAAAAATTGGAATTTGGCTCCAGAAAGAAATATTTACTCATGGCCAGTTGTATGTTGCATGCTCAAGAGTAAGAAATCCTAAGAATTTATTCTTTGTTATTAAAAAGAAAAAAAAAATTTTCTTAAGAAATATTGTTTATCATTAAGTCCTATAAAATTAAATTAAAGAAATTATTAAACTGCAAAGTAGGGGTTTTGTCAATGTATTTTTCCAAATCAGCTTATTCAAATTTCATCAATTGGTTTGCTAATTGAATGAAACATAGGGTTTGTAAATCTCAACAAAAAATGTTAGCGATATTTTCAACAATACTAAATGCTGTGTGAATTTCACACGTCAGCATGCTGCAAAAAAATTTTATTTTCCTCAAAATTCAGAATTTGCTGCTTTCAATTAATATTTGTCCCCAGATTTTTACTGAAAAAAAAAATAAATAAAAAGCTAAATTCTTTTTTTTTTTTTTTTTTAAAGTTAAAAATAAACTTGAATTTATTTTTTAAATTGATAATTTCTAGCCAAGCATAAAAAAATTTTTTTCAAGTTCTTGAAATGTTTAGTAATACTTTACAAATTTTGTAAATATTTATTTACTCACATCTGATCCTGAAAACATTTACAGGTCAGATGCACAGTTGATGGTAACAGTTATCTAATTGAAAATAGGGATCACTTGTGGCTCCAGAAAGCATTTTGTTGTTAATTTGAATGTTGAGAGTTTGACTTTGATTTTCTCAAATGACAAATGATTAGATACAAACTTCTGTTACGTTGAAAATTCTTGCTATTCGTTTTTTGTTTTTTTTTGTTTTTACTATTTATGGCTTTTTATGTTAATCTTTTCCCTTCAAGCAAGGTGACAATGCCCCTAAGCTACAAAGGGTTACTGGGATTGAAAGAGAATGAGAAAACTTCAAGAGAATGGAATGGAAACTCAATCCTAAACAGGAAACAAGGGATAAACCTCTCCTGTTCAAAAGACAGGGAAAGAGTCTGAACCAGACAATAGACAAACATATCAAGCCAAATCTGGGTCAAGAAAAATGAATTGGAAGATTGTATTGTGCCAATTTTCAAGTGGGGTGGCCATACCTAACTTAAAAAATAAGTAATAGAAATCGTGAGGTTAAAATAGAAAAAAACAGATTTTCATAAAATGGTTCTGCTCTATAAATACTATTTTATCCAATCATTTTTTTCCTCATGGAACTTTTACTGGATCAGTGGCTGATGGATTAGTTTACTAGGTCAGTGTTTGATGGATTAATTTAGTGGATCAATGACTGATAGATTAGTTTACTGGATCAATGACTGATGGATTAGTTTACTGGATCAATGACTGATGGATTAGTTTACTGGATTATTGACTGATGGATTAGTTTACTGGGCCAATGCTGATGGATTTTCATTTCCAGAGAAAAAAACTCCAGATGTTAATATTTATACTCATTCATGTTTTATTGGAAAAAAAAATGATCTCCATTGATTGACATTGTTTGCATAGTTCATTTTATCTGAAAGGCTTTCACATTTTATATTGAATCTAATGCAACGATAAATGTATCTCGTGTTCTCACATTTAATCCCCTAGACTCATTTTGGCTAAAGTTCCTATTTAGAGTTTGGAGTGAAAGATGATTTTCTTTCTTCTACAGCTTATATGGCATCTAATAAATATTGAATTTTTTTTCCTCTTGCTTACTTGTGAGCAGTTCGATACATTTGGGAATGATTATGTTATTAGGCTAATTAGTTTAGCTGTCAATCAATGGATATTAATTTATTTTTTTGACCATGAGTTCTGTGTCCTTTGATATTTCAAAAGCCAAAGAAAATGACAGCGTCTGCTTGCCCTTCATGCCCACATCAGTAGCTATGGTTTTGCTTTTCAAGATTTCAAAGTTCAAGATTTGTGATGCTGCTGGCAGTTTGGATCAAAGAGATAGGTTTTAAATGTAGTCGGTCTCCAAGACCCACAGGTGATGATTTGAGTGTATCTCTGGGAATTTCAATAGATCCCAACTAAAGTTTCTTGATAAATTGTTGTTAAACTGAAGGGCTATAGAAATTTTTTTTTATCATCATGCCCTGCCAAAATTTTAATTTTGTCAAATCACTTTAAATTGACTGAATAACTTTTTTTTTCTTTTTTTTTTTTTATTGAATCAATAAGTTCAAAACAAAAAGAGTATTTACACTTAATCACAATTCAATTAAGAAACTTTTTATTTTGAGAATTATGATAGGGAAAGTTTTTTTTTGTTTCTTTTTTATATTGACAGTACAAAAGTTGTTTTGTTTTTTTAATTCCTTCAGCCAAAAATAAGCCATAAAGTTCTTTAGTAAAAAGATGAAAATTCTTGGCTTAAAGAAAAAAAAATGGTATGCTGAGTGTTATGACCTGCAGTAAGAATGAATCTTCTATCCATTTTATAACTTTTATTACAGAATATTGTTATTATTCTATTTTATTAATTGTCATTGTTGTTAGCGGCAAATCAGATGCTTCAAAGAGAAGCTATAAAGTGGCTTTGTTTAACCCTGTCTTAGTCACTTTCGATTTCCAAAAATGGAAAATTCCCTGAAGTGTTTACGCACCCCAATACAAAAATGTTTAGAGTGTTACAATTATGTAAAATATTGTCATAAGAAATAACATAACAAGCTATCTCCATTACAACATACATTAAATGAAAACTTGAAATGAAGATATAATTAGTCATTGAAATGAAAATTATAATAAATTTCTTGCATAAACATATGTTGTGATTTGAAAGTGAAACAGGCCAATATAACAATAGAGAAAAGTTTTATTCATCAAAAATAGGCACAATATATTTCTATGAATTTGCTAAACTCATAATTACAGGTATGTGGTGGGGACATGGCACCCTGAAGAAGACAGTGACAGCTGTCTCCCATGACAACTGAACTACAAATGCACCACACCATGTGCTACACATTCTCACTGAGTCAGGAGAGCAATGAGAGGGAGCAAAAGAAACAGTTTGCCAACTAGGAATTATTAGAACTTTAAATGTTTTGTCGTAACAAAACACCCCATGTAACTAAAGCAGGTGAAAAGTTGTTCTCATATTGCAATATTTAAGCATTATCATGTACAGGAAAAAGTATATATAAGGTTTCATACCATCTACATTTTCAAGCATGCACTATATGTGAAGGTGGGGCTTGAAACATGTCCCACATAAATAAGGGGAGACTCAGTCAGTTATGTGCCAGGCGATCATGCATCTTTTGATATGTGACTGACAAGGTAGATTTTTTCCCCACAATAGGTTGCCATTTCATTCTGTGGTAGACTAGTTGTCATCCAAGGCTATAGAACCCAGTCTGTCCTGCTATTTAACCCATAGCTAGGGAGAGAAGAAGAGGATTCATACCTTTCCCTGCAATGGATTCGACTGGAATTCAAACTCAGCTCTATGATTCCTCAATCTGAGCTGCTGTCCATTACTCCACCATACCTCTCCAAGGGGAGACTACTCTGTATTAATTAATAACTTATTTTATTCATTTACATGCTTTCATTTAGAATAATATCTGAATGAATATTTTAGGGGAGAAATTAATTTAAAAAATCCTTTCTCAGGTAACATCCTTTTCAAATAATTTTTGCTTTCCTCTTTTTTTAGCGTTTGACTCTAAATATTTGAGAATTTAGGTAGGAATAGATTGAGAAAATGGGTTTCTTTAATATCTGAACAGCCTTTTTTATTTTATTGAGAAATGTTTTCTAAGAATTGGGGATATTTATTTGTATATTCAAAAAGTTTGAAAATATCACAAGGTCTTTATGATGTGATTGGTAATCCTGAAATACTTGAATGACTTTGCTGTAGTCATCAGGGTTTTACCCTTATTCTTAATACAATGAAGGAGGAACTATTTAATGACTAGATCCTCAATCATAAGGCTAGAATTATGTGGTGAACATGCATCAGTACAGATGCAAAAGAGACCCCAATTCATATGTAGACATATCTGTCAACACTCATTACATCTGGTTTTTCCCTCATTAACAGCAGAAAAGCTTGGCATGTCTAAATACAGGCCTCTCAGCAACTGGTCAAGATCTGGGTCTTTGTAAGTTGCACCATGCCAATAGAAATGACAGGAAACCCAGTAATGGACAGGTGGCAAAACTCAATGTCTTGTGAAGTCAGTCCTGTGGACAGTTTGTTGTTAAAGTTGCTGTGACACCTACCATCATGTGGTTTCTGAAGTAGTGTTATTTTGTTACTTCCCATCTCTTTCCTTTCTCTGCTTAATACCCTCCATAGTTTTTGGGAGACCGATCAGTTAGGTGTTTCCTCCAACCTCAACACACTCTTGCTGTACTTTACAACAAATGGTTTTATGGAATTTCGGAATTTTCTTTGTGCCTTCAGAGCAGCAAGATTCCATGAAGAAGAGACGATATGGCATTTCTTTCCTCCTCAGATTTGGAAAAAGGGTTAAAATTTAAATTAAAATAAAATCATTGTCAAAATAAATAGGAAATGGAGATATATAGATATTTATAAATAAAACAAGAGAAATACTAAGTAGAAAATTACCATATTTATCAGCTAGTAAATCCTTGTTCCAACACCACCCAATCAGTATCCAAATGTTACACTTTGTGTAATGTGCTGATATTATGCATAGGAAGAACACTGAAGATTAAAACTTTCATAGTTAAGAGCTACAAAATGTTCTTATAAAATATATTCCTATGTATGACAATAAACTGCATCTTGCAGCAAGGCCTTTGGTCTCAAGATTGGGGGTTTTGAGGAGTGTAGTAATTCACCTGTGCATTTGGGATATGCAACATGATATGATGAGTTGAACTGGATCTTCATTGTATGATTTCCTTTGCTTGACAGTAACAAGTAAAAACAGATGTTACTTGCACAAGACTCGGATTCCAACTGATTCATGTATTGGGTGTTTGTGTGAGTTGGGGATGGCATTCCTTCTCTTCAGTTTGGTGACTCCATTTGCACAACAGTTTCATGGCTGGTCCAGTTCCCTTGAGATTCATTGCCGCAACTGATTCCTTCTAATATTTCCCCCTCAACGTTCATACTTGATCACATGATTCTGCACATGTGTGAGAATCTATTTTTAGCTTTCATATGGACATGCTTCAAGGGTCACCAACCCGTCTGACCTCATTGTTCTTGTTGTCTGTGACTACTATTACAGATTGAATGAGAGATGGGGAGTTAATGTAGTATATTGTTAGCGAGATGGAAAGAAAGATGGTTCACTAAGTGTAGAATGTGTGTGGTTAGGAGTTTTGGCTGTGTAAGGATATAGCAGTGCCCATATAAAATGATGGGGGGTTATTTATGTATAGATGGGAATTGGATTAGTGTGTAGTATTTGTTTACTGAAAACTATTACACATACAAAATATTTCTGCATATAACTTGAATAAATTATATTGGGTGTGTTTGGGTAAAAATCTTTTATTTATATGAGTTTGGCTAAACACTGAAAGTTTTTTTGTTTTTTTTAAACCCTTTTCCTACTTCTGGTGGAAATTTGAATATACCAATGTTTTGCATTCATAAGTCATTATCAAAGGATTTTTGTTGATAATTTGATTATATATGTATTCTTTTCTTGTATGTGATGTTATGTTGGTTTTTATCTATTTTTTAAATTACATATTCATGCATCATGTTGAGTTTCCTTTTGTGTCTTCATATATCAATTGGTGTTGTTGCATGCGAATTATATTTGGATATTTTAAATATATTTCCATCCCTTATTTTAATATTGTACATTTTTGCATAAGTTAGATTTTTATATTTTAATTACTCTATTTGCTTTACCTATTGGACATGCGGCCTTCTTTACAAAATATTGTTTGTGTTATGCCTATTCACTTTATTGGCAATTATATATTCTGAAGAGATATATATAAATATATGTCATTTGCAGACAGTACTGTTTCACTGTATCACAACTCTATATATATATATGAGAGAGAGAGATTTTCATGTATCCTGAATTTAGAGATTAGGTTAAAAAGAATTTTTTTAAAAATCAATGTCCTTCACCTAAATACTTGTACAAACTTTGAAGTTAATCAAATTAAAATGTCTCTTTTTAAGCGTAAAAAGCAGATAAACATTTCCTCCTTCATGTTTATAAGATGGCTTCCCTCAATCATAAGCAGCCATTTTGTTTCCCTCTTCAAATATAAAACTGAGTGCCTTACTCAAGCAAATAAGACAAGTTTACCTATTTATATATAAACCACTTTAGTCATATTTGTTGCTTATTAAAACTGGTTTTTGTCTGACTTCATATTCAGCTTACTCATGGGGAAAAAGCAAAAAAATAAATAAATCCAGTGTTTTACAGTTAGTAGTTATAGTTTCTTATTTTATATTAAATAGCAAAACACACCTTTTAGAAATTGATTGGTGACATTTTACAATCTGTAAAGAAAACAATTTTACAGCCAAGAATAAAATTCCAGGAGTAGTTTAGACAACCTTGTTCTTTTTATAGTTTTTGTTGCTAGAACAAATATTTCCACTAATTCATTCTACAGATCATTCTGCATGATCGCACTGAAGTTAAGCAACATTGTGCTTGGTTAGTACCTAGATGGGTAACCACTTGGAAATACCTGGATGTACTGGTGGTGTAATGGACAATTAGCTCAGAACTGTAAATCAGAGTGCCAAGTTCCAATTTAGGCTGTGTTCGTTATACTCACTTACATACAAATACCCTTGGGAAAGGTATGAATCCACCTCATCTCCCCTCTGCTATGGGTTAATTAGTAGGACTTGTATCCTTAAAACCATTATTATCACAAGAAAAAAATTGTATACAAAATATTTAGATTTTAGTATTAAATAACACATACAGGTTGATATGCCATTAAACAAAAAAAATTAAGTGCATGATCAGTGGGAAAATTGTGAAGTATTTTTTTCCAGAAATGATAATAAAGAGAAAAGAATGGTTGTAAATTCGATCTGATAATTTTCAGTAACCGATGTAATACAAACAGTACCAAGATTCTTTCAAATACTTTCTTTGTTAAGATCAATACACACTGGCCTAATTTGTACAAATGTTTGTTAGGCTAATGTACGTTGATTCTCTCAATTACTTTCCAGCAAAGTTCCCTATTTATTATTCCCTATTATTCCAGAGAAGATAATTTCTCATTCCAGATAAGGTCTACTATACAAGGTTCTTTGGCTTCACTCATAGATAGGATTTTTTATGTTTGTTAGATTACCACACCCTGATGAGACATTGAATTACTGCCCCCTGATGATAATTACAGGCAGCACAAGATTTGAAAGGATCTTCCTCATTACTTGATAATTTTAATTGTGAAAAGAGGTATTCTTCTTGTTCCTGTTAGTTTGTCAGTACCTCAGCTACAAATGCTTTGAATGCTTCACATTTAATTTCATTTTTCCTTTTTGTAATATGTCTTATCAATATATTTGTTAATATTTATTTATTTAAATTCCATAACTTATTTTTCCCTGGACTCACAGGAGTTTGCCATTATTGTTTGTGGAACAATTGCTCCAGGAGCCCATAAATATTTAATATAAAATGCTTATACACATCACAACCAAAAAGGTGATATCCACGTGTTCCTTGAGTCTAACTTTCAGGGGAAAGCTGTTTTCTCCCTTGTTGCACATTTGCATGGAATGTTGTTGTAGAGTAAGTGGCCGTGGTTAGATGTAAATAAATGACAGAACTGTTCAACAGAATTGACAGTTTGCAGTAAATAATAACACAAAAAGAACAGGGTAAAAATAATATAAAGCAAGCAAACAATATAAGCAAGACAAATTAACAGTTATAAGGCAAAGCAACACTAATAAGGCAAAGCAATAGTAATAAGGCAAAAAGTTCACAAACTAAGAATTGGGGTTGACACAAGAGGGAATTCAGATGAATGATTGAAGCATTCTGACTTCAAGGCAAGACAGACTGGAGTCAGATGACACCGATAAGTGGTCCAATCTTATTGGCTAGGAAGAAATCCCAGCATGCATTTGTGTATTTTTGCTTATAAATTGGGGAGGGGAAAGTACTTTGCAATCATTCCAATACAAATTGGAACCAACAAATGTAATCATTTTAGACTTTAGATTCTTGTGTTCTTTTATGAATTTAATTCTGCCCGATAGAAAAATTAATTACCTTTTATTTTAAAGACATTTTATAAAGAAATCTTGCAATCAAAAACATCTTTATTTTGCTTTACTGTTTTTTTTTTGTTTCACCTTTTTAATGTTTTCATTGTAAAGAAAAGGGCACAAAATTGCCAGTTGTTAAATATTTGTGTGCATAGAAGGAATGATGGAGTAATGGATAGCGGCTCAGATTGAGGAATCGGAGAGCTGAGTTTGAATTCCAGTTGAATCCATTACATTCACTTACGTGCTTACTTGAGAAAGGTATGAATCCTCTTCTTCTCCCCCCAGCTATGAGTAAATATCAGGACAGACGAGGTTCTATAGCCTTGAATGGCAACTGGTCTACCACAGAAAGAAATGGCAACCTACTGTGGGAAAAAATCTGCCTCATCAGGCATGTATCAAAAGATACATGATCGCCTACATGTGTATCACGCATGAAACATAACTGTGTGTGTGCATACAATGGACACATAGCTGCATGCATGCATGCAAGCAAATGCACACACAAACAATACGGACAAAACTTCCACCAATGATAAGTGCACAAAAGGAAAAAGTCAAAAACATTTAAGCAGTCAATTGCTGATATCCCTTGAAGAGTGGACAGACGGGTCTGCGTACGAAGCCTTGGAGTTGGGATATTGAAGGTAACATCAATCAACTAAGTGACAAACTTTTACTTATGTATATATGATAAAAAGAATAAAAAGATTAGCTTATTCACTACCTGGATTTCAGCCACAAGGTATCATCAGGTGGTGAGGCGAATTACATTATCCAAGGCTCCACAACCTGATATTGCTACCGGAAAGTTTACTGAAGAGGTGGGGGTATGGCCAAATAAAAGAAAAAAAAAAGAAGAAAAATTTCTCTCTTTCCTTCTCGCTACCCTCCCTTCTCTTTTTCTCTTACTTTTTTATTCCTTCCATTTCCAATTGTTAACCTTCATCCGGGTTTGTAAAGGCCGAGAATGTAATTATTAATATACCTACATTTAGACATTATCTCAGACCTTCCATTTTTAATAAATTTTTATAATCCGGATAAGTAACAATGGCCAACTTCTCCCCTTGGCACAATTTACAACTGTTGTCACTCATTCTGCCAGACTTGATCTTTCTTAATATGCTTCACTTTGTTTGGGCTTCTATTATTTTTTCCCTAAACTTCCATACCTGGTTGTTGACTTTAATGCAATGCCTATGGCCTCTGTAGGCTAAATGAAGACCTATGGTTATGCCATCATTTTTTGAAGGTACCTTCAGTGCATTCTATGTAAACTCTGTTTGCTCCACCCTCATCATTGACCTTAGCTTTGTAAATCACACCCTATGTACAACAGGTATCGCTCAATGGGCAATTAATTTTATCCCTGCAGTTGCAAGATTTTCACCACTGTTTTGTACATCTGCTCTTAAATTTTCTCGCATTTTGCATCTTTATAGTGCTTTCTAAATTGCCAGTGCAACTATAACTTAATTTCACAGTGTTGCTGTAGCAAATCCTGTGCAATTCAGGTTTCAGGAAGTATTTTTTGACCAGATTAAAGAAAATTCTTCCTATATTTGTTTTCACCTGTAGATTAAATGGGGTGGGGGTTGAGCCAAATTATGTTCCTTTTTTTTTTTTATTGCCCCTATTATTTGTTAGTTGTTGATTTATTTGGGGGTTGAAAATTAGATTCATTTTATGCCCCTCCCACTTCAATGAAGTCCTGTATACTTTTTTTATTTCATCAAATATTTCCTTTGACGAGGAATTTCTTGGCAGTCTGCATTCATTTCCCTTTAGAATGTGTTTAATTATATTTGATGGGTGATTGGATTTAGAGTTTACATATTTTAACTCTGTATTTGGTTTCATATATGGGGAAACCATGCTGTCAAAAGATTGAACTGAACATCTAATACTGAACGTTTTTCATGTTCATTTTACAGTTCAAATCTTTGAAGAGCTTAAAAAGCTTTTTTTCTAATGACATTATGGCACTCTTATCAGGCACAACAATCAACCCACCATCTCTATTTCTATATAGGAATAAAGTGTTATTGCCGGCACTTCAGTTTGAACACAGATCACCAGAGAGCATACACAGGCAATTCCATTTATAATAAGTAGACCACGTGATTGTAAAAGAAATGTATATATGGGAGTTAGTGTGGCATCTAATTGATCACTGTTTCCATTCTATCCTCTATTACTATACGGATCTCTATTCTCTACTCTATCCTCTATTACTATACAGATCTCTATTCTCTACTCTATCCACTATACTATTTCGCTATACTGATCACTACACGATTACTATCTGGTGGTTACATTTCGAGTGAGTATTATTGAGCAAGTACTATTAGTGTGAGTATTATTTGAAGGTGCTTGACACCACTATTGTTCAATGGTACTACTATAGTTGTATCGGCAATTACAAAGTCTTTACTACAATGACCATTACGAAAGTGACAATGAGTATTTGTTGACACTACAAAAGTGGCAATGAGTGTTCATTGACATCACAAAATCTATATAGACCATGGTTATCTATATGAAAAATTTTTTTAATTTTGCTCAATGTGAATACAGACATCAGGTATGAAACCTTGGTTCCATCAAATGATCCTTGTGGTACATCAAAGGCAACTTTTTATTCGATTTTTTTTTTTTTTTTTTTTTTTTTTTTTTTTTGAGCCATGCTTCTTCATTGTGAATCCAAACAGATTTTTGACAATGTAATATTATTTCAATCTGCTACCCTTGGCATAATATAATGCTTCCAGTAATCCTTTCTCTGAAATCGATGGATGGAAGTCTTTTGTATCAAACTTGAATACTTCTTTGTCTTTATCGAATATAGAATAGGCTGTTGTGGAGGTAATTTCACCCAATGCCACAAATTGCTACAAAACCAAAACATAACTAGAAAACTCAAGCCTTTGTCGGATCAAGGCTTTCATACACATGTCATGTGTGGCAGCAAAGTCATTCAGAAATATCTACACTGTAAGCTATATACCACCAATTTCTAAGATCAAAGGTTAAAAATACCTTTGTGCAGGATCTTTGAGAAGACCAACCTTCTTCAACAACAAAATCACAAAGAACAGTACCAAATAACAGAAACCACTTCATTTGAGGAATTTCAACAACAGCAACAACTAAAATGGATATTACACGTAACTCAAAGAGAAAATAATGATATAATCAAGATGCTGACATTCCACACGACTTCAAATAAAAGGTTAGGAAGGAAACCTCCATCAATACTGGAAAGAGTGATAACAGCTACTGGACTTGCAAAACCTATTTTCCTGAAAAGCTTTTTTTAAGAGAAAGATAAATTTATAAATTTCAACTGACAGCAGCACTGGTTGTTTGGTCAATGAATGCCAAGTGTTTCCTTATATGGAAACAACAAATATTATTATTACTGTTAGGTGTGATTTGTTATCAATGAAAAGCATGGCCTTGATAAATTTCAAATTCATCAAAATTATTGATAGAATTTTGATAGGTAAATTATGACAGTAGCATCAGTACACTTTGGTGCAGTGGGGGGTGTACTGCATCATTTAGGTAGGTGTGGTTAATGTCACAGAATGGTATCTGCATGATGAGTTTAAGTTTCAGTCAAGGCTGTCTTTACTTTACACAAATTTCCTACACAAAAGCCTGATTCCAATCCCTTGTTATGAATAAATAGTGAGGTAGACAGTGATCTCTAGCCTTGATTGGCAACTAGTCTATTAGACAACTCTCATTCTAGCAAGAATGAAACCCTGAGACGATGAAAAAGAGATTATCTCTGATCTCTTTTCTTAGTTTATTAAAAAAAAATGATATTTACGCATTTTTTAATTGATTATTTTTCTTTTTACACCTTTTCTCAATTCTTTGTGGGTTATGTACACAGCCGAAACATTTTGGGGATTGTAAGAATAATTCTTTTTTCTAGTGAATATTGCATTGACAATTTCTTTTCAGATACAAGTTCTACTATTTAACCCATAGCTGGGAAGAGATGGATTTATATTTTTTCCAAGATAATTTTACACATAGGTTCCTGAGGAAATATTGTATTCTTTACAAGCAACAGATATTTTCAGAGTGATGGTTAACAAGCAGATTAATAGACTCAAAAGAAAGTCAGTGTTTTTTTTTAGATTCTTAATGAAAAGAGGAGTACATTTTTGTCCCTCTTTCTTTTTTGTTATTAATCAACCGACAAAATGATTCACTATTTCTTGTCTCAAACACAATTGACTCTTCCTTCTACTTGATAAAATATTATTCAGATCTAAAATCATGCTTGGGGGTGGGGAAGTGGGAGTTGAGAAAAGTACAAAGGAAGGAAAAAGTCTCAAGAGATTTTAATGTCCTTACTGGGTTAAAACAAATGGATTTTAATTTTCTTTTTTTTTCTTTTTTTTTTTTCCACTTTTCATCTGTAAAGGAATTTCCTGCCTTTGTAAATTAGCCATCAAGAATTTGCTAAAGTGTCTTCTTGAGATTTTGCCCCTGTAGTATTACTTAGAATAAGCCCAGAACGAGGCTCCGGTTATGACTTATTTTAAAGTCAAAATGGTTTTACTAGGTTTGCTGCTTTATATTATTGCTAAAAGATTTTTGGTGAATGACAAAATGGAAAAAGTTCTTTGTAACTC
>OZ038502.1:1292500-1315000 GCA_964036315.1 Acanthosepion esculentum | reverse complement strand
AGAAAAAGAAACTAAATGGAATTGGCTAGAATGTATACCCAAACACATATTTAAAAAAAAATTGAATTTCAAAGATAAAAATTTCAGCATCTCTTCTGCTTTGTGTGCATATGTAATTGCATCAATGTAAACATCACTCTAGTCCAATGAAGTTCGAAAGGACAAAATGCGAGACATGAAAAAAATTTCCAGTTTGTTATTAATTTTCCTAACATGAAAGTAAGAAGTTTCTCCATTTTGCCATTCATTGACTCATTGTAAGTTTGAAATTATATATAAGTATGAGTGGATAGATATAGACAGTCTGGACATAAGAATCAACACTGCACAGTAGGGCTGTCAGTTTTCCAGGTCAAGTGATCTTAGGCCATGTATCACAACTCTTTTAGCAGTCTCTTTCTCACTCACTCTCAGTTTTGAACATGTGGTTATAGGTAGCATAGTAGGAATTTGTTTTTGTGTCTATTTGGAAATGATTGCTTTTGCTTAAGAGTTTATCTTGTTCTAGAAAGGTAATTATTACCTTTGTATTTCCTTCTCTAGGAAAATTTAACATTATCTTGAGGTTTTGTTGTAAGCTAGTATTGTTTTTCTTATTCTCTATGTTATTTTTTAGTGCATTTTTGTTTTTGAGTTTGAATATATACTTTGAGATGGTTGTGATGTGTTGTTTTTTTTTGTTTTGATTTAGCAATGATGGCATGTGTTGCTTCTATTTTCAGAGAACTTCTGTTATATACGTGTGTGTGTGTGTGTGTGTGTGTGTGTTTCTGGGCTTCTTTTGGATCTTATTGTAGTTTGGTATATTTTGTTAATTTGCAGGCTGTTTACTGGGCATTCATACTTTATTCTGCACTTAGATCTGGAGGTCATCGGTGTTTGTGGTGTACTAGTGATTTTTAAGTTGTGAATTATTTACTTTTTCATGATTTGTATTTTCAGTGCAACTATAACTAAATTTAATGTATTTCTGTTGAATATTTTATTGCAATTTGTGTGATTTGAGGTCATGATTGCTGATAAATTTGAATGTTTTACCTATATTTGTTTTTACAATTTTATTATAGAGTGAACAGAATCATACAATGTTTCTATTCCAATTCTTTTTATTGTTCTGTTAGGTGGAAATGTAAGTTTTGTCTAAAGACCACAGTCTTTTAGCATTATTACATACAAATGTTTATCTTTGTAGCAGATTTTATTTGTTATCAGATAATTTGCAGCTGCTTGAGCGTGGGGTTTGTTTGATTATGCTTTGGCAACATGTATGTTAAGAGTGTTGTCCTTTACTGAATGAGTGAAATTTAAGTTACACTTACAAAGTCTACTTCCTTTTAGCTTGTTTTAATGTCAATTTCAAATCCTATTTCTTTGCACAATTGTTTGCGTCACAAAGAACTGTTGATACCTGCTAGGTAACCATGACATATTTGGGAAGGATATTACAATGATCCAGAATTTATACTGGGAAAAAAACCACCTGCATATGTGTAGGAAATGAGTTCAGTAAATATACAAAAATAGGAAGGAGTGTAAGACAAGGATGTGTCTTCTCACCAGACTTATTCAGCATATATAGTGAGGTGATTCTGAGGAAATTCTGTTGGTTTTATGTGCATAGGAGTTATTGCAAAATAATTCTTTGGGCACAGATCCAAGGTTTCTTGAAACTGATGGATGTGATCACACACACACACACACACACATATATATATATATATATATATATATATATATATATATATATACACATATACTAACAGTAAATCCCAGCATTGCTTGAAGTTTTATGTAGTTAAATTGCTTTGGGGTATGAATTATTGAACTTACGCACGTATCCGCAGTTGTTGAGGTCACTGATAGGCCGGGAATCTCACTGGTAGCAAAATCAATGAGATCAAGGGCAACCGGCTGCAATAGGTGGCTGCTGTGTTGCTGCTCCGTGCTTACCCGAAGACTGCCACCTGTTCATAATCGGTCAAGATTTTTAATTCTGCCAATGTAAAATAGTGGTTGCATTTTCACCGTAGGACTCGCTTAACATATTGGTGTCAGCAAAGCTGCTCTACTCCAGTCTGCACACGTTCACCTACCCAACCCTACTTAAGTACGGCTTGCTTAGTCTTGTTGGAAAGCCCTTGACCTAGTAGTGAATTTGTGTCCATTCCTTTTTTTAGCATTAGGCTGGAGTGTCCATTTATTGAACCAAGAATGATTTGATTTCATTTCCTATGGTAAGATGAAACTCTTCCCCCCGGGAAACTGAGCGGACGAATGCACATGACTCACCCCGCACACACTCAGTAATTGTCACGGTGCACAAACAGAGGTCATCACTGCTGCATGTTCAATAGTTGTGTTAAGTGCAATGGTTTGTGAATTGGGAGTACTGGGGGTAGCTGTTGTCGGGTTGTCCGGGTTTCGGCCTGTAGGTTATAGTCTGCAATAAAGTATAGTTAAAGGAGTTTAGGCATAGAGGTCTCCCCAGGCGGCAGAGACCCAATGCGGTGGTATACCTGCCCCTGTACTTTGAAAGTGGGCATCCAACCCTATTCTTGAAACACCTGAGCCCCAAATGAGGTCATTTGAAAGGAGTTGTTGTATTGCCTAATTGTTTTAAGGAAGTGGTTGGAGTCGGGATGGGAGCTGGCTATTAGTCCCCTCAATGGGGTAGGTGTTCATGCAGAGGTGGCAGTCGAACTTTGTCGGAGGAGCAGCACAGACCGGCCATCTCCCTGGTCCATTTGCGGGCATTGCTTAATTGGCAAACGCAGGTCATGGATCCTACATTGATGTCGTCACACATAGTTAAGTTAATGCCAAGGTCGTAATTGAAAGCCAAGAAAGACCAAGGAGAGCTACTGGGACAGGTAACACCACGGGTGGCCACAGGGCACCGTCAAGGCATATGCGGTGACCTTGGGGAGTTTGAGATAAGTGGCCATGTTTGTAGCAGCCCTTGACAGTCTGTTTGCCCTTGTCTGTGGGCCCTCGTAGTTTCTGGCAGCAGAAATCGCTGCAACGTTGCGCACATTGCTGGTTCCCCACTGCAGCTCTGTCTCAGGGTCCCTCGACCTAGCTGTTGCAGCAGCATCCCTGGATTGATGGGTGTGTCTGCGGTCAAATGTTTCAGCTGCCCTTGACCTGGCAGGGGTGGCAGCATTCCTAGCATTTCAAACAGACCTACGGAGCAGTGTCTCAGCAGCCCTAGCAGTTGCTGTTGCAGCAGCATCCCAGGATTGACCGGCACGTCTGCAGGCAGGTGACTCTACTGCCCTCAACCTGGCAGTGGTGGTAGCATTCGTAGCATTTCGCACAGACCTACAGAGCGGTGACTCATCAGCCCTAAAGATCGTTGTAGCAGCAGCGTCCCTGGAGTGATGTTTCTCTATTGCTCTTGATTTCGCAGTGGCAGCAGCGTTTCTTACATTATGAAAAAACCTTTGATGATGAGTCTTGGGATCCCGAGATGCAGAGGTGGTCGACCATTGTGCATTCTTGACCCTTGATCACAATGAAGCCCTGTAGGCAGCTTTCCCAGCCAAGCAGATGGCATGCTCCTTTTGTGACTGTGAGGCCTGCATGAGGGCACTGCATTGAGCAACTTGTGATAGTCGCATTGTAGTCTGCTCCTGGGACTTGCGAGCCCTTCTTGCCCTCATAGCAGATGCTCTTGCAGACCGAAGGCTAAGATGTACCCTCCTTTTTGGCAGCATGGGGAAAAGTGATGCTAGTAGTGGTTGATTAGGGTTGCTCAATTGCAGGAGTACAAAGTCTAACTTAGTATCGCAAAGTCGATTTGAATAGGAAGTCAAAAGGGGTATGATTTCATTGTTTTTTTATCGATAATTGAAACCGATATTGAAAACGAAAGTCAGCACCTCAATACTGTCAGTAAATACTATGCTCAATGGGAATTTTGCTGAAAATTCTTTGCCATTTGCGAAAAATATAGCCAAAAATCAGCTAGACTGGATTTGAATCAGATGTCCGAAAGTGATCGATTGTATCGATTTTTTTTCCAGTAATTGATATTGATATTGAAATTGAATGTCAGCACCTCATAAGTGTTGATAAAAACAATGCTCAAGGTAATTTTGGTGGAAATTCTTTGCCATTTGCGAAAAATATAGTAAAAAATCAGCTTGATTGGATTTGAATTGGAAGTCAAAAGTGGCATGATGTTATCAATTTTTTCCGATAATTGATACCGATATTGAAGAAAAAGGTCATCAATTAATAACTGTTGATAAAACTAATGATCAACATGATTTTCGTGAAAATTCCTTGCAGTTTGCAAAAAACAGAGCCAAAAATCAACTACATTGGATTTGAATCAGATGTCTCAAAGTGATCGATTTTATTGATTTTTTTCTGATAATTGATATCAATTTTTAAAAACAAAGAACAGCACCTCAAAACTATAAGTAAGGACACTGCTCAACGTGAGTTTGGTAGATATCATTTGTAATTTGTGAAAACTATCACTGAAAAACTGATGAATTTTTTTCGAATCAATATTCGACCCCTTATCAGTTTTATCGATTTTATTTTTCCAAAATTGGAGGAACAATCGAAAAATCCAAAGACATCAAGTACGAATGCAGTAAATTTCCGATCCGTGTGTGAATTTTCATGACAATCGGACCAACAGTTTGCTCAGAATGAGGTAACAAGTTGACAGACACACAGACACACTAACAGAATGCCATTTATATATATGCATATATATATCAAGCAGATTTCCTTGAATATGATAGATAAGGAAAATTTGATTTATTGAGTTTCTCTATTCTTAAATTTTTCAGTTTGGTGAGAGAAAGTGTCAAAATTGTCCATAGTGTCCATAGTGTCTATTATCCCAGGAGCTTTCGGTAGAATAGAAAATTCTCTGTGTTCTGAAATGTAAAATTCTGTGTTCTTCTCAGACGCTAAATTTCAATTTTTCATTTTTGTTTCAAAAATCATAAAACCATGTGAAAAACTGACTTGTGTGTTAAACAATAAAATATACAAATATATAGCCTACTTATATAGGCATCTTCTTTTTTTTTTGAGCTTCAGTGATTCCTGATGACCCATGAGCATGTCCCTCTGAGTCCAATCTACGGTGTGTTGGCAAAAACTCCAAAATAATTTATCACCATCATGATAAAAATCATCATGGAGAGTTAACTCTTTACGTCTGTATTTTGTCAAAAGTCTGCACTCACTAATTTTGCTAGCTTTTCGTTTACTCATCATGAAAATAATCAAAATGACATTTAAAAATCTAATTTTATTACTAAACAGACAACAACTTTTATTTTTACTACCCTTGATGGCACATACCATACTATTTATATGCTAATATCACACGTGGGTAGTTGCCCTGTGGTGACTCGTTTGGCCAAGTTAATATCATGAATTAGGTTATGGCACTTGTGCAGTACCCCCTGTTATTTATAGAATGACATGTTGCAACAACACAGGCTGTAGTGCTTGTGCACAAGTGACTGACTTTGCAGTGTATTGCAAATTTATATAAAATAATGATTTTTTTTTTTTTCAAGTTCCAGCTCAGGAATTTTATGTTTTACCGTTGGAATATTTTATCTTTTAGTAACAAAAATCCTGTTTTCTGTGATTTTCCGTGTTTTCTACTTTATTTACGGTTTTTTTTTTTTTCCATTTTTCATGTCACGGAGAACTTGCTACTCTAGCTTTCATCCACTTTAGCCATTTTCAAAGGGTTTATTGTTGATTTCTTTTCACGGTTGTCTTTTAAGATGTATGAATCATATTGTAGGATAGTAATGTTTATTTATTTGAGCCTCGCAAAAGGAACGTGGCTAGAATCTTTACAATCCCTTACCCCCACCAAATGGAAAAATTTAAGAATACTAGAAAAACTCAATAAAAAAATCAAATTTTCTTTGTCGGCCATATTCAATGGAACATGTTTGAAAGAAAGGTTGCTGCCCAAATATATATATATATATATATATATATATATATAGTACAGGTAATTGATCCATTGGTATACAATCCAGCTGGATCCTAGTAATATTAATTATTCAAGCTGATCCAAAGAGAGCTTGATGTTTTTATTTTAACAGAGCATATGTATTTTTTTACAGCAAAAAAAACAAAAATTGCCTCAATATAGAGAGTCTATTTCAAGCCATTCTGTATGTGACTATCATCAGCCCCTAAATGTCTGTCTCTGAGTATTTGGGGGTTGATGATAGCCATGTGCAGAATGGCTTAAAATATGTTCTCTCCATGTTGAGGTAATTTTTTTTTTTTTTTTTTTTTTGCTGTAAAAAAAATATATATATAATTTACCAATTTTTGACTGGAAGGGATAATTCTGAGGAGTATATAAATCTAAGGAGAGCTCAATGTAGACTACAGAGCATTATAATGATAATAAGATGATGGAGACTTTAATTATCCATTTTGTTTATAATTTTTATTTTGTGAACACCGAGTTGTTTATCTCATCAGAACAAAAACCTACTCTGCGAATAGAGAAAGTACACTGGATGAACACTTTAGATTGGTAGTGGGAAGGGAAAGTGAGAGAGAGAGGGGTTGGGTAAAGATGGGGCTAAGAGATTAGTGGTTAGTAGTAGTTGGTTTCCTCAACCAAGAATTTACTTTTTAGATTTTAATATTGGTTTGTATGTTACTTTGGTCGATACCATTTGTTGTTTTTATGCAAGATGAATCAGCTCGATTCAAATTAATTTGATTAAATGGATCTTAATCTAAATTTTAGTAGTAGTCAGTTTCCTCAACCAAGAATTTACTCATATATATATATATATATATAGAGAGAGAGAGAGAGAAATGAAATACTGATAAAAAATGAATTAGAATCCAACAGAATGATAGGATAAGGAATAAATAGGGAATGCTTATGAATTGGCATGTTTATTGATAGGAAGAAATTTATCAGTCCCTTTATATATATATATATATATATATATATATATATATATATATATATATATATATATATAAAATACTTAGAAGAAATCCTGATAAATATCTTCCCATCAGTAAATAAATACACACCAAACACCCTTTATTATATCACCAACTTTTACAAAATCTATCCTTAAAGAATCTAAAATTAATCTACAGCCAAAGTAGTTTTAACCATGGTGTTCTATATTAGATGGCCAAGTCATAATGTAGCGAAGGGACAAAAAATGGAGGTCGGTTTTAAAGAAGTGGGGTGTTTCAGCTTGACTTTGCGTTTGAGCTCGTTATTCTACCAGTGTTGTTGGCTTAAATAATTCAAAGAAATTTTTACTTACTTTTGGAATATCATTTACCTTATTTAAATGAAGTATTTATTATGAGTTGCTATACTATTTTTATGAGTAATTTGTTTTTTTGTAAACATTAATCTATTTTAGTTTCCAGTTTTAAAAAAATCTACCATTCATACGTAAAAAAGAAGCAAATATTTTTGTATTACAGAAATGAATAAAAAAACATTTTAGAATGTTTTTTACATGAATTTATGGATATAATTATAATTAAATTCTAAATATTTAATTCAGTATTTATTTTTGATATTGTGAAAACATTGGGAGTGAGACCAAAATTAATTTCTGCTGCTCATCATTTTTTTCAGGGTTTTCTAAAGTTTTTAAGAAATATGGTAAAAAGGTTAGCTCAGTCAATGGCTCAACATTTTTCTGTTAAAAATTTATTCAGTGTACTTGAAAAAAAAAAATGCTTCAAAAATAGCTTCTATTTTTTAACACCCTGTATATTTGTTTCTAAAAGTTAAAAAAAAGTTAATTCTTTTTTTTACCATATTTTCTTTTTGTTATTGTGAGAACTCTAATGATTTACTTATTAAAATTAAAGAAAAAATGATATTAATGATTAATATTAAAGTTAATGTCTATCTTTTAACAAACATACATCTTTAAAAATAAATTACCATTTATTATTTCACCAACTTACTTTAATTAATATTTTTTCTCTAATATTGTTGTTATTCATAAACGACAAATGAATTCATAGAATTATTTTTTTATTTGTGTTTTTCGGTAAAATAAACAGCAAAATATTAATGTTTCATTTAATTTTTTTAAATCTCCTTTAACATGTAAAATAGAACCAAATGTCATATTATTACAAAATTAATGAAAAAATCTATTTATTTTTTTACTTAAATTTAAATGTCATAATAAATTTAATTAGATTTAATTCAAACAAAAAATACGGTGAACGAAATATTAACTTTGCTTCTGCTGCTTGCTGCTCAGTCATTTTTTTCAAATTGTTCTATAAAGTATTTCTTTACTCACGTTGATATAAAACTAATTTTTGACACAAGAAGGTCGAGATTAAAGTGCACTGTGGTGGATTGCCCACCACAAGGCATTGTCTCAAAAATAGTCAAAGATCTCTCCCCTCATGCATCAGGCAAAAACCTTGGTCCTCACTTTAAATTGAGGGAGAGGTGTTGCCTGGAGGATCTGCACTCTGGGAGATAGCCACACAGTAGCTGATCTCATGTTGACAAGTGCCAGAAATTTAGATATTTAATTAACTCAATAATTAATTAAAAGATTATGTAATATTTTGCAAACCTTTGTTAACAATTTACCCTAAAACCAATATATAAAAAAAAAAAAATCAATTTAAAAAGTTGCTTCTCAGGTTTAAGGCAACCCAACATTGGTATGGAGGGAAACACTGTGGTATAATGGATAGCAGCTCAGATTGAGGAATCAGAGAGCCGAGTTCAAATTCCAGTCAAATCCATTACTTTCACTTACGTGCTAATACTCTTGGGAAAGGTATGAATCCTCTTCTTCTCCCCACTAGCTATGGGTAAATAGCAGGACAGACCAGGTTCTATAGCCTTGGATGGCAACTGGTTTCCTGCAGAAAGTAATGACAAGCTACTGCGGGGGGAAAAAATCTGCCTCATCAGTCATGTATCGAAAGATACATGATCACCTACGTGTGTATCACACATGGCACATAACTGACTGATGGGAGAGAGGTTAAAGTTTAGATTAAGAGTATAATTTGGCTTGAAAATTTACCTCTAAATTGAAGCAGTAGAAGAAATAATTGTGTTTAAGAAGCTTAAACATTTCAGGTATTTTACCTAGTTTTCAGCAATGCCCCAAAAGTGTTGTATCGTTGCTTGCAAAACAAATTACAGAAGCCAGCAAGACAAAACTGTGTGTGAGGTGAATAAAATAACAGTTTATCAATTTCAAAAACACAAAGATGAGAGAGAACGATGGAGAAAATCAGTTCCAATGCCAATCTGAATGTTGCAAACAATAGTTATTTTGTCAACTACATTGGCTTTCAAATTTTGATACCATAGAAGTTCATGAAAAAATGTGCCCCCAAAATTCACCACCTGTATGGCCAGGGGTGCCAAAGAGTCAAATACCAACACCCTCTGCTGTTCAAAGAGGTATCAAAAAAAGTACTACTTAAAATCAAATTGATGATGAAATGAATTCTTTTTTAGAATTAGATAAGATTAATTTTCAAATTTGAAAGTCTATTCAACAACAAAAAAGATTTTGTGTGTCCAGTTGTAGCATTTTGGGCTGAAAATATTTTATCTGTTTAGTCATTAAAAGTTATCAATGGTATCTCTTTATGTTGAGAATTTATAAAAATTTGCAGTTTGAAACTTTTTATAATGGAGTAAGAGTTATATTAGCAGCCTGTCCCAAAACCATATAAATACAGTTGATACTTGGTCAACATTGGAAGAAATTATCCAATATTCAAATTCTATGGCTTTTGATTACAAGAAGGATGTCTTGAGTCAGCACTTTTCAGCAATGGCCCCCAAAATAGCTGGAATGAAATCCAGCTCAGATATAATTATACTTGCTTTTGAGTACTATATAACATCACAGTCACTGTATAATAGATTAAGGCAGGATTTTCAGTTACTATCATTAGCAACATTAAGAAGAATGACATGAAAAGTTTCAAAACTTAATGAAAAATCTTTTTTTGCTATCTGTATTTAATACTCTTAATACCAGTCAAAAAGGGAGCATAATTCTCCATGATGAAATATATATCAAGAAAATGTTACTATATCATAGCAAACTGTCGCAGTTAGCTCCTCCTCAGTTCTTTAATCCTTCAACAGGGGTCTCTCTCCCCTGGCTATAAATACTGGCTGACCCTTCTCTCTCTCTCTCTTTTCGACTTAGGCCTGGGGCCGCTACCTCACGCGGAGGTGAGGTAAAATCTCTTTTTTTCCACTTACACCAATATGTGACCTCTCACAGATATAGAATTTCCCAAATTCTGGGAATGCGCTAAGAACAATACACGTACGTACGAACACTTACAACACACACACATAATTTCTCCATACAAACTCTATGTAACAGTCATGTTATATGATCACTTGATAAGACACCAGAAGTGTTGAAACAAAATTGCAAAATTTGTTGTGATCTTATAACATGCATATGTTATAAATTTGAATAAATATTATTAGCTTTACTCGGTATTGAGCACTCTTTTAAGAATATTTTTTTTGGTTTTGGTTATTGGAATTTCATTCCATGTGTACCAACCCTGTATATATATATATATATATATAGTAATAGTGTATATTTTCTCCACTTGTTTTTATATTCTGCATGTAGATATGTTAAATATCTCTATATAGTATATATTTTAAGTCATACATGTAGATATACTAAATATCTGTATATAATAGGCTTATTTTTAATTTTACCGTTTTCATTTTTTGAAAAATAACTGTATCAGTCTATCTTTTTCTCAGAAAATGTCATCTGCTTTTTATCTATGTCACCCATATGTTGACCATGAAAGTTCATATCTCTTTCCTGCCAAATGGCATTGATTAACACACATATACACTTACACACATGCACAGAAATATATTAGCATGCTTGGGACAATGACATACACAAAAACATTTATTACAAACTCATTTGCATCAGATTGTACATACAATATATGCACACACACTCAAATGTAAATGTGTTTATAATCTAATTTCTGTCCCCAGACTTTTTCTCTTTTCCTAATTATGCAAATTTGGTCATCTAAGGTCATTAAAGATTCTAAATGGCTGCCAAGTAATTGGATAAATATGAGAATTTCCAGCTTTGAAATCCTTTTCTTGTCTATTTTTGTTACATAATTCGATGCTACAGATGAAATTAAGCCGCCATTTATTTAGAGTTTGGTCATTGTAATATTAGCCGTTTCCTTACATGGAAACATTTGGCGTTCATTGACCGAGCAGTCTATACTACTTTGGTTGAAATTTATAAAATCTTTCTCTTAAAACAATTGTTCAGGAAAAAGTTTTCTCACATCCAGTAGCTGTTATTGCCCTTCCCTGTATTGATGGAGGTTGCCTTCCTAACCTTCTGTTTGAAGTAGTGTGGAACATCAACATCTTAATCATGTCATTATTTTCTCTTTGTTTTACATGTGCTGTCCATTTTAGTTGTTGCTGCTTTTGAAAATCCTCAAGTGATGTGGTTTCTGTTATTTGGTACTGTTCTTTGTTTGTTATTCTGTAGCGCCAGTCCACGAGGTTCGAAGAAGAAGAAGAATCTTTGCAAAGATCCATTCTTTTTTACCATTGACCTTAGGAAGCAGTTGTATATAGCTGATGGTTTAAATATTTCTGAACAGATTTAGTGCCATGCATGACATCCATCTGGAAGTTTCAGTTTGGTGAGGCTATTGAAGAACAGGACACAAGTTAGAACATAGTGCAGTGAATGAAATAAAAGAATATACAAATGAAATCCCAAATATCTGCGCCACTCAGGAATTTTCCGGATTCTTGGACAGCCCTTGTAAATGTTCCATTTTGTTAAAAACCCAAGAGAAACAGATATAACTTGATAGTTGATTTTTTTTTTTTTTTTTTTTTTTTTTTTTTTTTTTTTACAATTACAGCAGATTTTGTTCAACTAAGCAAGAATAATAAAATCAATATTTGACAGAAATGTAATATATATATACATACATAACTGGTTTTAGTTTGTCTGAAAATTATGATGATTGTGACAGCGTGAAACCTAAGGTCACAAACAACTCTCCATGTATAAAACATATGTTAGCTCTATCACTGATATTGAGCACTTTCCACTAATACAGCACTCACATGCACACACACACACATATACATATGTGTATATATATATATATATATATATATATATATATATATATATATATATATATATATATATATAGACCAGAGACAGAACACACATGCAACCTCTGCAACAGAGATTGTCACTCCTGCATCAGCCTCTACAGTCACAGACGTTGATGCTCCAGCCAAGCAGACAACTAGGATGCTACCCATGGTCAACCCTGACTGACGGAGGCCTACATATATTAAAAAATAATTACTCCAAAACAAGTGGGATTTTTTTTTGCCTTCCATCAGTGTTGTTAGCGTCAAAAATAAAGACACAAAGAGAGGAAGTGAGTTAAACAAATATATTAACAGAAACCGTAATACAAACGACAGTGTTACAGCAACAATGTTCAGTCCAACTGCCAGAGCTGACTGCTGGAAACTTCCCTCTCCAAAACGCAGTACCTGCTCCTATTTATAGCTGGGAGTGTCCATGCATGCATAGGTAAATTACCATAACAATCAGCATGGCTGATGCTAACCTACAGGAGAGTGTCCTACTGTGCATTCTCAGGCTAAATATTTTCCCCTGGAATGAAGTGGAAAGATTATATTGAACCAATTGCTAGGGAAGTTGGTTCACTGTGCCATGCTCGACAAGTTCAGCTAACTAGAATCAATCTTACACATTTAGAATCCTACCATTTGTCCAGCATTGAATATTGCTGCCACATCTGGTCTGATACTTCTGCTATATATTTAGAGATCCTTGATAAAATACATAGAAGAATCTGCGATGTTATTGGTTCTGACCTGGCATCTTGGTTTCAGTTACTTTCTCTCAGCTGTAATGTAGCTTTTTCTATAAATACTTTCATGGTAATTATTCTGATGAACTTTCTTTTATGGTATTTAGATTTTATTAATTTAAGCTCAGTACTAGATTGGCAACTAGGTCTCATCATTTTACTGCTAGATGTAATTGTAAGTACTGTGCTAAGAATTTCTTCTCTTTCACTTCCTACTTGTGAAACTCTCTTCTAGCCTCTTGCTTTCCAGTCAACTTTGATTTTCAAAAATCTAAATGTATTGTCTAGTGTTATCTTCTTTCGTCTTAATTCCTGTTCTTTTATTGTTCTCTCTCCTTAATAAGGTTTTCTCATATTATCCCAGACTCCATAATCTGTTGTGTCTTAGTAGCCCTATCTTGATTTTAAAAAAGTGTATCAACGCCGAGAAAGCAAAATGAAGTAAACTAACCAGAATTTAGCACAAATGAACATAACGTAGATTTATTGCTTTTTAGATAGAATAATTTCTGATTCAGCTGCATCAAATTTCTCAAGATATTCTCATATATCATGTTTACAACTTTGCTCTTATCACAGAGAGATTACATTGTTTACTGTTTGTGCATGCAAGACTCCATGTTGGTCCCAAAAATGTAATAACTGTTTTAATAGACTTTCTTTCTCTTCATACTACCAAGTTTATCTGCTATAAGAAGCATTAATATTGGTTTGCAAATTGAAATGCTGCAAGGAAAATTAATTTCATTCCCTAATGGCAACCACATTGTAGTTTGTTACTATTGGACATTATATACACATACATATGCACACACACACACACACACACACACACACACACACACAGACACACACACTATATTTAGAACATCTGAATGTGTTTAGAAACTGCAGATTCTTGGGTGGTCTAAATTTCTGTAATTGTAGTGATTCCCTAGGCCAGTGCAAGGGCCTTTTTAATCTATGATATACCCCCACAATCTATGATGAGCTACTATATCTCAATTTCCATAAGGTAGTATTCATATAAAATACAAATTTTATTGTAACCTAATTATGTACAATAATGGATCATATGCAATATAGGTGAGCAATTCAAGTAGAAAAATTGAAAATAAATACAATGTATCTAAATACAAATTAGAGACATGTCATAATAGATCATTCCATCTTAAATAATTAGAGACATGTCATAATAGATCATTCCATCTTAAATAATTAGAGACATGTCATAATAGATCATTCCATCTTAAATAATTAGAGACATGTCATAATAGATCATTCCATCTTAAATAATTAGAGACATGTCATAATAGATCATTCCATCTTAAATAAATAAAAAATTTTAACCTCAGCTTCAAATTTCTTTTGGTAGAAAGTTGAATAATTATAACACATTCAACTTTATAGATAAAAATAATGAATTTTATATAGTGTTTTTTTTTGCAACTTAGCATAAGCAATACAAATTCACAGATTTGGACAAAAAAATGAACATGCAGTGTTCTTGTCCTATTTCCGGTCTGATTCTAATTAGTGCTCTATTCATCAGAATTCAGATAAGTTTTGTTATAGGCTGATTACCCAATGGAACTCACATTCATTTGCACCTTAGTTTCTTAGTCAGTGCTATGAAAATAGATCTACTTAGGTCATCTGGTATATCACTTCTGTTGTAGATTTCATTTATTCTGTCTATAACCTTGTCAATGCCAAAACCATCTAAAGCTGCCAGCATCTCTATTAAAATTTCCGTTTGGTCCTGATGCTTTGTTTCAGTTCAATTTGACCAGTGCAGATTCTACTTCAGATTTTGATATTTCCATGTGTTGCCAATTGCTCTCTTTCATCATGGAAAAGTTCTCCAATATATTCATTCCATCTCTGAAGTATTTCTTTCTTTCTCTAATATCAGCGTCTTGTCCTTGGATCTTATGCAGCCTGTTGATGAGAATATCTTTTGTCCTATTAGTTTGCTTATTTCTTTTATGCATATCTGTTTTATCTATGATACTCATTCTTTCTATTTCTGCACATTTTTCATTGGGTCATTCCTCTTTAGCTCACCTGCATTTGTTCCTAATTTCTTTGTGCAGAGTCCTATATTCTGTGCCATACCTTGGCATTGTTTTTTGTCTCCTTTTCATCATGTCAAGAACTTCATCTTTCATCCATTCCTTTTTTTTTTGTTTAGTTTCCTTTATTCTCTATTATTTATCATTCAGATATTTTTAACAAAAATAATAAAAAATGTTCTCATATATTTGATGATTTTATAATTTCAATTTTTTTAATTTTTTGTTTTGTTTCTTTTATTGTCCTTAAAGTAACATTTGATGACAAACTGTTTACTCTGATGTTCAATGTAAAATATCTGTGTTTATATTGCATGTGCCTATCTATGTGCATACCTCTGATGGTTGCTCCTTGTTTTGGTGAAGAGGCTTGCCTGGTCCAACGATTCTGAGAATGATACCATCCTTGTCAGCAAGGTTGAAGATGAGGACCCAGACTAAGTGTAACCAACCACAAAGACCTCAACAGCAGCCGTCCATTGCAGTTTCCTAACTGAATTCTGCATGTCTCATTCCATATGTGCGGTAAAGGAAGTCATGAAATCAAGTGTGTAGCTCACTTCCTGGCAAGCTGAGCCTCACCCCAAACAAGTTCACGCCCATCGGCACTTTCTTCTACTCTGATTTTCTTTCATTCTTGCAAAGCTGAATGACAATAGGGAATGAATGACGGGATCAGGTTTTAGTGAAACTGGAAGCTTCTAGTCCTGAACCTGCATCTTGGCAGGGATAGAGCTATCAACACTGTTATTATAATGGAAGCGATCAGCAAAGAAGATATTAAATTCTTGGATAAGAGATAAAACCAATAACTAGTTTTCTTTGGGATGATCTTAATTGTTGATGTTACTAAAACTTCTCTTAATGTGTCTCACTTTGAGTTTCTATTCTCATTTTATCCATTATATCTACTTTTAATATTGTCTATATATATATATATATATATATATATATATATATATATATATATATCCTTGATATTCAGGTCAATCAGAAATCTGTTGTGTTGCTGCCTTGGCCCTCTATGATTTCTGTTGTTTCACTCTGAGCCAATGATTCTCAACCACTGTGCTTCATCACACTAGTGAGCAGTAAAGGTATGATTGTATTCAAAATCCCTTCATAAATGTTCCTTCTAATATTGGACTTCAAATAACTGAAGAAGAAGAATTGGCTACCATTTCTGGTGATCGTAGGATCAAAATAAAACATTCGACGGTAGTCACTGATACATTTTAGATTTCAATACAAAAGGAATCTTCCACATTAGGTAAAAAGGCTTTATCAGTTTTGTTGCAATTTTCTACTTCTTATTGATGTGAATTAGGCTTCTCAACTGTAAATAACATCAAAAAAGAAGTAAGAAAGAAAGACTACGCCTTACTGAAGAAATGAGAGTCTGCTTATCACTCACTTTACAAAAAATATTGAAGAAATTGCAAAAAAACACCAGGCACAGGTTTTTACACTAAATAAGCTGCAAAAATAGTTGAATAGAAACATTGAAATAAAGTTCATATTTGTGTGTGTATTTTTTTTAAGTCTATGGTTTTATTGCATAACTTGTAAATGTATACACTTTAAAAATTTTGCGAAGTGTGCCACAATATTTTCATTTTTTCTTAAGTGTGCCATTGCTTAAAAAGGTTAAGAAACACTATTCTAAGTTTACATATCATTGGAAGTTGGTGTCTCTCACAATCAGTTTGCTGTGCAGTGGAAAACTGCATTCCTGAAACTCTTATTGTTAGCGATGTCGTCAATCGTCATTTCTCCTCCTCTGTTTTCCCATGTCCATATTCATCTTGGGTGTTCTTCTTGTTACCTGATTATTTGCTGTACGCCATTGATTCTATTTTTCTCTGCATTCATTATGACTTCCTAGTCCATATTTGGGAACTATTTCATATCTCTCTCTTTACCTACATTGGCATTCACGTCTCTCATGAGTTTTAATTTCTTGCTATTTATCTTGAACATTGCTGTTGTCTATCTTACAGTAAAACTTTTCAGTTTCTTCTTCTCTACTTTGTTCTGTTGAATAAAAAACTATGATGGATATGTTGAAAGGCTTTGTCTCTCAGTTCACCAACAAAATCTGTTGTTTTCCCCACTTCATTTCACATATCCATAAAATATTAACATTTAACCAATTTGTTTCCTGCTTTATATTTTTATAACTGGCCGTTTTGTGTCCAAAGAATTATTTTTTGTTTGATGCAAACATTCGCTGGATGATGGTCAAGTGACACCTGTTATTCATATAGCTCCTTACTGGGCAAGGAGTTAATTCCAATAGACTTAACCCCACTTCACACTGTAGGATTATTGCTAAATGCCATGATTTTTCTTGGGATTGATAGTGGGGTACGGTTCTTCCCCCCCCCCTCTGTAGACACCAGGAATGTAGGATTCAGTTTTTTCTTAATTACATGTAATTTTCATTTTTGTTTATCACACCAATCCCAGTACCGGTTGATGTTAAATACTGGAAAAACAAAATAAAGTCAATCTTGCAAAGATTATCTTGCCCTTCATTGTTTTAATTTGTTAAAATTTTGGTAATTGGTTAAAAAAACTCAGGATTACAGATTGACTTTATGATAAGAAGTCTATTTTACTATGAAAGCATTGAAGTTGAAATCCCATTTGAGTTTTTTTTCTTTTTTTCCTTCATTTCAATTTCTTATTGTTTATTCTCTTACCAAAAGTAAAAATTTGTGACAATTATTTATATACAAGAGCAAAAGATTGTTATTGGTTTTTCAAAATTTTTCTGTAAAGGAGATATTGGGAAGAATCCAGGGTGCAGATTTATATTTTGATAAGATTCAATAACAGCACTCTCAAGAATTTTACTTCTAAGTAAGTTACTTTCATTTTTAATAAGTGTGGCATTCGCTAGGTTAAAGTTGTTGTTAAATTTATTTCTATGTATGACTAATGCATTTGATAAATTGTTTATATATATATATATATATATATATATATATATATATATATATATATATATATATTATATGATTGTTTATGAATTTTTATGTCCTTTGGGAGATTGTATCTTTGACACTAACCATCAATAAACAACATTAAATTCTTACATTGGCCATGCATGCACCACACTCTCTTGACAAAATTTACTGTAATTCACGCACATATAAATGAACATATGACAAATAAACAAAATAATATTAACATTAGAAAATGTTAAAGGATTTATACAGTACACAGTACAAAGAAATACTCTCTCCCCCCTCTCTCTCCCCCCTCCCTCTCTCCCCCCCTCCCCTCTATACATACATACATACATACATACATACATATATATATATATATATATATATATATTTGGAGTCTTATTGGTTCCATGGGCTTGAAAATAAGCAAAGGATTTTTATCCATCTATATCTGAGAAAGGATTGCTTGAGGCTTTGAAATTTGCTGAGGGCTTTTTTGATATACCACCTGAACAGGTAATCTTGCATTGTTGTAAATCTGTGTTCCACAATGGTGAAGCATGGATTAAGAAATCAGGCAAAGGTGCATTTAATGCCCCACAAGGTTTGTTCGATGGAGCTGAGGTCTTGGAATTAATGGGCCTTTATATTTTAAATAAGATCAATGAAATGGTCCATATAGGAAACCATGGGCTGTATTGGGCTGATGGCCAGAGTTCAAAGCAGTTATTGAAACAATTGTCCGTCACCAATAGCGTGAAACAAGGTGGTGCTCTTGTTCCCTCCATGTTCAACATCCTGTATTCAGAAATCAGGTGAAGATGCATTTAATGTCCCACAAAGTCCATTCAATAGTGCTGAGGTCTCAGAATTAATGGGCCTTTATATTTTAAATAAGATCAATGAAATAATCCAGATAGAGAAGCGCAGGCTGTATTGGGCTGATGGTCGTACCATTCAGATCAATGTGAGTAGAAAAGGTCTTTGAAGAATCATGGTCAAGTATGGTTGCCTCAGAAAATTCATCACTATTTTATGACAGCTACAGAAAGACACGTTAGCCAGAGTTCAAAAGAGACATCAAAACATTTCTCGGTCTCCAACAGAACAAGGTGATGCACTTGTTCCCGCTGCATTCAGCATCGTGTATTCAAACATACTGATGAACACTTTTAAAGATGCAGATATTGGTATCGACATCAGAAATGATATTTTCAATTTTGGGATATTTAGCCTCCATGTTAAGTATGAGACCCTGTGGGAAGATGAATGGAAGCATCATGTCGCCATCACTAGTGATCAATCCAAACACCATGAAATATCAACTGACTTTCCAAATCTCCTGCATTGTCCTCAGAGTGACACCGAAATACTCTGAAATGTTTGTATTGGATCAATACAGCATGCCATTTCCAAATTTCTGGTGGAGTGAATTGCTTTGTGGTACTCTTTTTCTCACTGATGGTGCCCAACTGACCCTACTATACTGTGCAGTCAACAAAATCAAAAACAAACAATGAGCATGCACAAAATTAAAAATATCAAATGGCAACAATTTACAAATCACACCTTGTATATGCAAGGCAAATTAACAGTAATTTGGCAAAAAGTTTACAAACTAAGAATTAGGGTTGATACACAAAAAGAAATTTTTTATAAGTGAACATAGCATTCTGGCTTCAAGACAAGACAGATTGAGACTGAGTCAGATGAAACTGAGAATCGGCCTATTTTATTGGCTAGGAAGAAATCCCAGCATGCATTTGTGTGCTTCTGCCTATAAATTGGGAAGTGGGGAAAGTGTTTTTTGCAGTTATTCTCAGTCATGCTAGGTAACTATCAAGACAAGCATATATGGGGCTGGGAAAATTTTGACCTATTAGTCGAGTGTACTTGCTCGGGTTCTCTATGTTAAATAACTGACCTTGTGTCACATTCTGCCCTAGTCGTGGGGGAGGGCTATGGGTAAGTATCCATTCCTTGTCAGTTTGGTTACTGAATGTGAAACAATATAAGGAAAAGAACATTATTAAGGATAGAGAGCAATAAAAGACAGAAGATAATGATTGACATTTCATTTAAATTTTCGAAGATCAAAGTTGACAAAAAAAGCAGGGAGCCAGAAGAGACATCCACAAAGGAGAGAAGAAACTCTCAGTATAGAACTTACAGTTGCCTTTAGCCATTTCAATTGTAAACTGATGAGACATTGCTGCTAATCTAGTGGTGCACTTAAATTTCATAAAGTCAAGGTACCATAGATTAAAGCTCATCAGAACAATTACCATGAAAATACTTATAGAGAAAGACACAGAGAAGCTACTCTAAAATGGTGGGAAAGTGGCTGAAGCCGAGATGCTGGGTTAGAACTGATAACATTGCAAATTCTTCTTTGGATTTTATCAAGAATCTCTAAATACATAGCAGAAGCACCAGACCAAATGTGGTAGCAATATTCAATGCATGCAGGAATGGTAGACTTATAAATTACATTAGATGATTTTTCTCTCCAGAATCTATCATGGCACAGTGAACGAACACATGCGAAGGCAACTATGACAACAGCTCAATAGTACAGGTCAGTCAGAAAGGACAATACCAGCAGATCTGCCACTACCACCTGTATTCGTTCTCCTTACTGTAAGAAGAGACACGGATTGGACTAATTAGCCATTAGTGTATTCAAGGATAACTAGTTGGTCCTTGTAGGACTAACAAAGATATGGACAAAAAATTCATTCATTTTTCCTTACTTAGCCTCAAGTACATAAAAAAGATTTTCTGATTGGTCCATGGTTTCTAAAACATTTTAATATTTCTATAATTTTATTTTTGATTGGCCAATTCACTTCTCTCCCCACCAAATTCTTCTAACAAGTTAATTTAAATGAAATGCAACACATTTATTAGATGTGAAAATTTCAAACCTTGTCAATGGTACATAAAAAAAGCTTTTCTGACAAACTAGCTGTATTTTAATTTTTAAAAATATATATTTATAAAAATGCTGCTTTTCAATAGTTTTCTTTCCAAACTCACAAGAACAAAGGACTACATCTCAATCTGTAGAAATAGTGAAAATATGTTTTGCACTGCAGAAACTTTTAAGGAGAATATTTCATTTTTTATTGCAATAGTAACAATAAAAATAATTGTTTTTTTCTGATTTTTAAACAGTCACACAAATTCTTTCAGGTTTGAACCTGTTAGAGTGAAATCTTTGTAAATGTTTTCTTTGTTAAACAATTTTTCTGAGTCATAAAAAAGAGTTGACCTGAGAAGAAATATTACCCTGAGTAATATTGACTGACCTTGTAATTAGTTCTACTAAAATTCTTCTGATTAGTACAATAAATTCTATTTTTAGTTTCTATTCCAATTTTCAGCCAATCACAGATTCCCAAATTCACTTTTCTTTTTATGTTAATAAGAAGAGAGTGTCTTGAAGACTTGATAACCCAGCCTCAATTTTGTGATGCACAATACTTGTGTTCATCATCATCCTTCAACCTCCATATGGTTGGTTGGAACTCCATTGACAATCCCTTTCCACACTGTTTGAACCTGTATAGCTATCCCCAGACCCCCAATTTCCAACACTGAGTCCAAAGCTATGGTGTCTGGGAAAGTCAATTTTGTTGAGAAAACACTTCCAGAAGAATGCCATTGGAGAAAGGATGAGACAATTTCCCTGTTTTCTCATTGGCAGTGGCTGGAAAACTGTAATTGTTTTTGTTTGATCTTATGAAAGATTGTTCTCTGTAGATGGTGTTAATCATTGCATGGGATCTCCAACTGATGTTCTCAGTTTTTCTAAGTAGATTTCTATAGGCTCCATCCAGTTGTCATTCAAGACAAACAGATAATGTCCAAGTTTCTGATCCATTCAGTGGGACTGGTTCAATCAATGTTCTAAAAGTTTGGACTTTTAGGAAGGATGGAAGATTCAAGTGCCAAATCTTGTCAAGTTTATTGCATGCATCTCATGCAAGAGCTTTACAGATGTTGAAGTCTTTCTGGGAATCTATGATGTGAGATCCAAGATATTTGAAGTCCTCAACTCTTTTGATGCATGCATTATTGAGGGATTTCAACTTGGATGGTTCAGAGGAGGTTGTGATGTATTTTGTCTTACTCACGTTGCAATAGAGACTTACCTGGTTCACTGCTTGCTTGAATGATCACAGCATGGATTCTGCATCCTTGATACATTGAGAAATTAATGCAAGATCATTGGCAAAGTCAAAGTTAGTTAGGTATTGTGGAGGATAACAACTACTCTGGCGAGGTTTCAAAAGGATTCCTTTTTCCCCCATGTTGTTGAGAGAAATACGCAGAACATAGCCCAAAACAACTATAAGCAGAAAAGGAGCAAGTGTGTTGCTTTGTAGAACTCCTGCTTTAACTTGAAAGGAATCAGTCTCGCCATCAGGTGATATAATGGTGACAGTGGTATTTCTGTAAAGAGCTCTAATTGCTTCAATAATTCTGGAGGCTATACCATAGAGTTGGAGGAT
>OZ038502.1:1270000-1287500 GCA_964036315.1 Acanthosepion esculentum | reverse complement strand
CACTGATGGTTACTGCTACCTCAATTTCAATAGTTGCACCCCCCAACCTAAAAAAAAATCTATAGTTTACAGCTAATGTTTACGCATCAAATGCATCTGTTCTCACAAAGAAGATTCCAGTTTACACATAGGAAAACTTTACAATCACTTTCTAAATAGGAATTACTCACCCAAAATAATCAAAGAATCCATCACCAAACCTTTCAAACTTAACAGAAACACTCTCTTCAAATATGTAAGTAAAAAGAATTCCAGAAACCCCATAGTCTTTTATTTTGATCACAACTCCCACAAACTTTCCCACACATTAACTAAAGATTTTCAACATTTAAAATTAGACAAAACTATTAGCAATTTATTTAGTGATAACCCTCTACACGCAAAACGACAGCCCCCCAACCTGTTCAGACTTTTAACATCATCAAAAATCCGCAACACACCATCACATCAACAGAATGTTATCTGCAACCCCCTCCCCAGTGCCTGCTCTGCAAACACATCAACACTCACAGCACCTACACCGCCACCCCCATAGTATTCAGGCCACCTGCTCTAAACTGTGACAGCTACAACAATCTTGTATATCTACTTCTCTGCCACAAATGCGAGAAGGGGAATTATATGGGAGAAACCAGAACAGAATTCCAATTACAGTTCAATAATTACAAGTAATATTTAGCCGCCCCCCCACAAGGGCTAAATGCGGCACAAAGCCGGGTTTAATGTGGGTTTTCCGAGCCCGTAGGCTCGGCCAAAAAATATCCTCTATTGCAACCCATAAAAAACAGGTTCAGGGACAGTCTACCTCCCCGAACGAGACTCTGCCCTTCGGCTGAGCCTCGCCCGGGTTCCTCTCTAACAGATAACGGCTCGGAATTGTTAATCAGAGAGCAATGTTTTAATTGCCGTTGTTTCTTTTTTTATATTCCTTTACGTACAAATACCCTTGGGAAAGGTATGAATCCACCTCTTCTCCTCCTAGCTATGGGTTAATTATTAGGAATTCATCTGAACAATTACCATGAAAGTATTTATAGAAGAGGCAAAGTGATGTAACCTTATAGTGGTGGGAAAGTGACAAGCCAAGATGCCAGATCAGGACCAATAATATTGCTTATTCTTCTTTGGATTTTATCAAGGAGCTCTAGATAGAAACTGCTACAGTAAGTACCCAATTCCTCCTGATCAAACCAAAAATGGATTACTGCTTCCATATCTGAGCTGGAGCTGCCCAGTCTTCTTATCTTTGCAGTTTTGATAAAGTTCAAACATGGCCTTGTGGGTGATGAATTATTTTCCACCCTACAACCCCTTTCCCACAGATGAAATGTTACTAGCCTGTTGCTAATTCATCACTATTTCCATGAAAAATGTTAAGGCAAGCTACATTCCTTAGTTTCACCAGTTCACAGCTAAGATCTGCCATACACTGAAGCAATGAATCCTCATTCCTATTGTATTCCATTAGTAAGAAGGAAGTGCCACTTAAACAGTTTCTTCCCACAAACTGCTACATTGTGGAACAAATTCCCAAGAGGATGCTTTCCCAACCATGATGATCTTAACTCCTTCAATTTTACATGTCATCATAAACTCAGCTTCTTACTCTTATCATTCGTACAAAAACCTCCTTCAGTAACCCTCTACCTTGGTTTGTTTTGTTTTACGGCATATCAACACCTCAATGGGTTATTTAATGCCAACAAAATTTTTATTGCGGGTAATATTTTTTTTTTTTTTAAATGTATTTCTGGTAATTTTTTTTTTTCTTTCAATATATTTTGGTAATTTATTGCTAGTAATAATTTTTAACAAAGTATTTCTGGTATTAAAACCTATATTTACACTTTCATAATGTTTTGACCCCAGTTTGGGTGTTAACTATTTGCTGATAGCTGGGACCTTAACAAGTGCTACCACGCTCCTCAAAACCTCCTGATCAGGCCTTGCTGTCGGATGTAGATTATCGTCTTACCCAGGACACGGATGTAGTTTACCATCATACTCAGGATGGCCTCTACCTTGAGTAGTTCTTGGGCCATGTATAGGGTTAACGTTAGTGTAAAAAAAAAAAGACATTTACTCTACTGAGATTTGTATACAAATTCATTTCTATGATTGTAAAATTATCTAATTCACATAATCAAACAATTTCAGAATAGATGATGTCAGATAATAATATCCTTAAGAAAGAACAAATTTAAAATAAAGTTGATATCATAAATTTTTTTTTTATCTAATGCATTTTATCTCTATCTATAAAAGGCAGGATGTGTGTGTGTGTAACGAATGCACTTCGCAATTTTCGATGGATTTGCACCAAAGATTTATATGCACATGCTCCAAGTTAGCGGAAAAGCCAAGACCGATTTTGCATTTCCCAACTCCCATCGATAGTGGAAATAATAGATTTTTTCATGTTTCTACGGCAGTTTTCATGTAGTTTGTGGCCATTTTCTACTGGCCAGAGTGAGAGCCTATAGCTGGCTGCCACGAATAGGCAGGAAGATTCTATTGGCCAGCGTGACAGCCAACAGCTGACTGACACGAATGTTAACTAGCATGCAATAAAAATCAATAACTGCATTCGTCACAAGTGGGAAAAATTTAAATCTGCATGGCACTTTACTCCAATTGGCTCATTCACTTCCTTAAACTCAACGTTGATTCTGATTCCGCAGAACTGGGTTGGGTAGGAAAAAGTATTTGTTGTTAACATTCTTTTTTCATTCAATTTTTCCAGTTACGAGTCCTTTTTTTAAAGCTGATCATTTTGTGTTCATTTTGTTTAGTTCTTTTTTCATAACAGATTTAATGTTTAGTATAGAGCTTAGAAAAAATTCGCAGTGTGAGATAGGCAAGAAGTAAGGCATGTAGCAACATCAGCATGGCAAAGGGCACTCCTTTAAAGGCTAGGAAGGGCAAAAATATTTTAAGTCAAGTGATAGCGATTGCTGTATGAGTCGTATGATTTTTTAATCGAGCACGGGCAATGCCGGGCCATGCTGCTAGTACTAGATATAGTTAATGAATTCCATTGATTTATCTTGCCTCTGAAGAGTGGATTATTTCTGTGAAACTCAGAGTTGGGAGATAAGTCTTTGAAATTTTTATCCATTTATTTACTAATAAATGAAAACCAATAGAATTTTTAAAATCATTTCACCCCAAGTAAGGTGATGATGTCTCTAAAACATATGATAATGCCACTAAAAAGTGTCCTGAGTATGACGATATACTACATCCAGCAGCAAGGCCTCTGATCGGGAGGTTTTGAGGTGCATGGAACCACCTCTTAATTGACCCAGTTTGGGGGTTAACTATGTGTTGTTCCCAGGTCCACCTTGATCTGGGGTGGTAGCACTTGTTATGGTCCCAGCTATGAGCACCTAGTTAACCCCCAAACAGGGTCCAAACACTATGAATGTATAAACATTTTTGGAGTAGAAGTGCGAGCAATGCATTTTCAAAGTAAAATAATGACTAGCAATGCATTTTCAAAGTAAAATAATGACTAGCAATACATTTTCATAAAAGAAATTACTAATGCTCCAAGAAAATTTTCAGGAGTAAATGACCCATAAGGAGTTGATATGCCATTAATCAAATAAATAAAATAGTTACTGAGAGGGAAGCAAAAAATTGGAATAGAGTTCCACAGGTGAGAAGTCCAAGAGAAGAAACTCTTTGAAGAGGACATAGGGTTCCATCTAAATATTTCAACAATAACATGATGAGACCTAATTACCAATCTAGTAGTACTTTTAAATTCATGCAGTCAAGGTACCAGGGATGAAAACTCATCAGAACAATTGCTATCAAAACATCAAAATATTTATTGAAAAGGCACTGGGAAGCCATATCATGGTGGTGGTAAAACTGACTGATGTTGAGATGCCAGGTCAGGACCAATAATGTGGTAGAAACAAAATGCAGGTGGAGCTGCTTAGTGTCACTGATAATGATACCTGTCCCCATTGGTCAAAGAGACAATGTTTAGTGTGCTGTCACTGCAAAAAAAAAAAGAGAAAATGGCTGCCCTGCCAGAGCAGCTGATGTGAGTCCTGGTATGTCTGGTCAGGAAGAAAGTGTCTATCAGCTTCTCCATGAAATAGGACAGTGTTGTCTATGCAAATGATTCCTTTTGGTAGCCAACTGCTAAAGTTTTAGACTCGATAAAAGCAAACACATTTTATGGAAAGCAATAGTCTGGCAGTGTGCCATGTTGACCATTATAATGCGATTGCCAGACATTACCAAGTATTTTTATGTTAATGTTACTCAGTGTCATTTCAAATTCATTTGGCCTTGTTTCTGTTTCCAGTGTCTCAGCTGCTCTTGTTCATGCCCCGCCCATTGTGATTCAGTGTTCGGCTCCTTCAGTGTTTGATTATGGTGATTTTTTTTTTTTTTTTTTTTTTTTTTTTTTTGACACTCTTTGTTGACAGATACCCAATCAATAAGAAAATCCTTTCAGATAATATTACAGACCCTTTCTATTTTGTCAATGATCTTAAGATATATAGCAAGGATACCAGACCAAGTATGGCAGCCATATTCAATACGTGGATGAATGGTAGATTTATAAACATACAAGAAGGATTCTGACAAGAAAAATTGTCTGGCATGACAGAGTGAACCAATTTTCCTAGCATAGAGCTAGTAATTGATTGAGTCAATATAATGATCCCACTTCATATTAGTGAAAAATTTGAGACCAAAAAGGTGCAAAGAGTTTTTCTTTCATGGAGATTAGCATCAGCCATTGTTTTTTGTTTTTTTTTGTTTTTTGTTTTTTTTTAAATGAGGTTCACTTTTACTAGGCCCGAGGGTCACTCAAGGTAGAGGATTACGTTTAGAGGCTACTTGTGTGTATACATGTGGAAGATAATGTTTAACCCTAGCCTTGAACAGGTTAAGATTGTAGTGATAAGGGAAACACCCAGTTGGGAGTCTTTTTCACAGGGCAATGGTTTGTGAAGAAGCTGCTTGAGGGGAAATTATATTTCACCAATGGAATATGGGGGGAATGTGGATGGTTTGCTACTATGTAAGTGGCATGGCATTTTCTTGCAATGAAGGTTTGCCTCAGCAAGATAAAGGGAATGTAGTTTGTCCAAGCACTTTCCATGGAAGTAGCATCAGAGCAGCAAGAGGCTTTCCACATCCCACCTGTGGGAGAGAGGTTGATGGGTAGAGAATAATCTATCACTCGCAAGGACTTGGGAGATGCTTTTTGAACTATGTCAAGGCTGTAGAGTGAGGTCTAGGCAGCTCCTGCCCAAATATAACAACAGTACTCCATTTTTGGCTTGATCTGGCACTTGTAAAGATAGAGGATAGCAGAAGGAGTCAGGTAATGCAAGTGACATCATACATTTTAATGTTAAGTATTTGAATACATTAATGCCAAACAGATTTCAAAGACAAAACCTATTGCTGAAACTTGGGATGCTATTAATGCTATTGTGCAATATAAATCCTTGGGAAGACCTATATAATGGAACAACTCTTACATTTGACAAACTTATTGACAACAGACTATTACAATATACCATGTTTGGAATGGGATGAGTGGTATTAATCCCAAGAATAAAATTTATTCCTAAACCATCCGAATATCCTTTTGAATAGACAAGAATCCAGTTTCCAGTTTGTCCTGTGTTTGTGAGAACTATAAACAAATCACAAGACCAAATGCCTTAAAAAGTTGGAATTTGGCTCCAGAAAGAAATATTTATGCATGGCTAGTTGTATGTTGCATGCTCAAGAGTAAGAAATCTTAAGAATTTATTCATTACTGTTAAAAAAAAAAAATTTCTTAAAAAATGTTGTTTACCATGAAGTTCTATAAAATTAAATTAAATTAAAGAAATTATTAAACCATGAAGTAGGATTTTTGTCAAAATATTTTTCCAAACAAATCAGCCTATTCAAATTTCATCAATTGGTTTGTGAAATTGAATGAAACATAGAGTTTATAAATATCAGCAAAAAATATTAGCAATCACTTGAACAATACTAAATACTGTAAGGATTTCAACATGCATCAGTGTGTTGCAAAAAAATTCTAGTAACTATAAAAGGCATGCATTTGACTGAGCTGTACTTAACCCTCCCCACAAAAAAAATCCTGAAAGAATTCTTTGAATCTGTCCTCATTGTTTTGGTTAAAACTTTGCTTTAGCTTAAAAACTATCATTAAATGGGTTTTAAATACTTAAAATTTAATAGCCTTGTACATGCTGCAGAAAAGGCTATTCAACTTATTTCTTGAATGTATAAGCTTCGATGCAGATCTTAATGTTGAGTATGGTGGATTTCACAAGTTCTTTAATGTATTGCAGGAAAGATTGTCTTCATGGAGTTATTGTACTATTTCTCGCGTTTGTACAAACATCAAAATAGTGTTGCAGCTAACCACATATATATATATATATATATATATATATATATATATATTAGCTAGGAAAAGACAAAAATTATAAGGGATTTTTTATAAAAGAAAAAGCTAAAAAAAACAACCAGTTTCGTCCCAGGACTTATCAAGTTTATTTTTCTGGGAATAGAAAATTTATAAAAGCGTGTAAATTAACGAATGTAATGGAGATATATATATATATATATATATATATATATATATATATATATAAATATAAATAAACGTAAACTATATATATATATATATATATATATATATATATATAAATAAACGTAAACTATATATATATATATAAATAAACGTAAACTATATATATATATATATATATATATAAATAAACGTAAACTATATATATATATATATATATATAAATAAATAAACGTAAACTATATATATATATATATATAAACGTAAACTATATATATATATATATATATGTATAAATAAACGTAAACTATATATATATATATATGTATAAATAAACGTAAACTATATATATATATATATATATATATGTATAAATAAACATAAACTATATATATATATATGTATAAATAAACGTAAACTATATATATATATATATATATATATATATATATATATATATATATATATATATATATATATATAGTTTATGAAAAACTAGGTAATCCGTATGGGTAGACCCAAGGAGGATAAAATCCAGAGAGCTCAATGTAAATCAGAGCTAATAATTTAAATAAAAATAAAAACAGACCCCTTTAAGGTTCCATGTAATAAATTATTTCACCACACACACACACACACACACACACACACACATATATATATATGCTGAAACACCCACCTATTTTAAAATGTTGTAAATATCTAGATCTCTGGCTCATCTTTTCCCATATATTAACAAAAAATTTTCTTTTGAACTACTTTCTGTCTTTATTTTCACATTTGGTTTTATCATAGTGGATGGCACGATGACATGCCCATCAATTATGATTGATACGACAAAACGATTGAATAAAGTGTTAGCATCTAATATATCTGCTATAATTAGAAAGTCTTCTGATAATACACTTCAAATATGTTCCACAAATGTCCTTCTTGATGTTGTATACTTGTATGATACAAGTTGGTTGATTTAAAACATGCACTTTTTGACTATATGGTGTATAATGTAGCAGAGGTCATCCCATAAAACTGTGGCTTCTTTTAAATTACCCACTTAACACAAATTTTGTTTAAAATGCTTACTGCTGGATTCAAATCTCATAAATGTTTTAGCAAAAGATTTAAAAATCATTGTTCCACATGATTTTCCTAAAGCCAATCCTATAATGTGGTTTTATATACAAGTGTTATTTTGCCACTTTAACAATGTATCTATTTCTCTTCTGAAAAGCAACATCTGCATTTAATCAACAACTGACTGGTAGAAATTAGAAGTTTCTGTTATATATTATAAAAAAATCTGATTCTCTGTCCATCACACATTGTTTGCATGTGACTTTGCAAATGTATATGTCTTGTATGCGTGCATGACTGTTTCCCGTGATCAACTAATATGTGCTTGTGTCATTTAATGTACAAACACATATATACACACACAATTTAACTAAGTTTGAAATAACACATTGATATAATACTTCCCCCCTCTCACTCGGTCTGGACAACCCTTACCCTTGGATGAGCAATTAAATCAAAGTTGGTAATAATTCTTTCCTTGTTTCTATCTAATGATATCGGTCTTTTTCTAGTGAAGGAAAGCAATATTTTATTAGAATGCACCATGATAATTGGGGAAAAGATTTTCAAAAGAAAAAAGTTTATTTTCAAAGAATCTGTACATATGTTCAGCATGAAAAAGAGAAAGTTATTTGCTAAGACTGGCTCAAGGCACTGGTAACCTGGGCAGCCACCCGGGGCGCCATCAAGGCTGAGGGCGCCATCATGCTGCCATGTCATGTGTTTCAAATCTTCCAAAACCAAAGCTTATAAAACCATACTTGTGGTCATCCATGACTCAAGACGAATTAAATTCTTTGGCTATTTTTTTTAATAAAAAATGATCTTGTAAAGAAGACAGGTGTAGAAATTTCCATGAAAAGATTTACAGGATAGAAAAAATGTTTTAGGTCGGATAATGAATGTTTTCTTTAGCTTCTATTAAGTTTTATATTGTAATAAACTCGTTATTCTACGTTTTCAGCTTTTTTTTTTCTTATGAAAATTTTTAAAAATTCTACTTGTAAGGGTGCCAAACTTCAATCTGAGGGCCGCCACTGACTGGAGATCTAGAAATAGCTGTTGGCCTTGGTCAGGTGGTTCTTGTTGATAATGGTCATGATGACAGTCTTCAATGAGTATGGCATTATGGGATAATGCCTGAGATGTAATAATGAATTGTATCCTTGCTATTCCTTTTGACAACACTCCACGTGTCTTTGTCTAAGATATTCAAATTAGGTGAGCTAGGAGATTCCATGTCAAAGATGACCTGATCATGAAAATTCTTAGCCAGTGACTCTAAAGTCACATGGGCCATGTGGGAGGGAGCAGTGTCCTTCTGGAACATGTAGAGCCATCCTTTGATCCAGGGCTTGACCACCATATTCCTGGAGCCTCAACTGAGGTAGTGACATTGATTCTGAAGCCCTATGGGAAGAAATGCAGTGACATAACATGACCCTCACTTATGGTGATGACAAGTCAGTGTGCATCTCTGCAATTACTTCTGTAATGTTCCTGAAATGCCACACCTATCATTCCTCCTGTTTACTTGGCCACTTTCAATATGCTCACTCTCTCCATGTTTATAGGCTAGGGCTGTGAACACAGCATGACTTTTCATTTCATGTGACAGATTGGAAGTGGCAATGTTAAGGCCCATGATACATCAAAATGAGAATGTTGAAATTTGGCTTATGCCACGTAACATTCTGTTTGGTCATTTTCTACATTTTTGAACATGAAAAGTTTGTCCTCTAACAATATAGTGTATACTCATATTTGTATGTGAAGAATGCAATATATGGATGATGAAAAAGAAAGATGGTCCACATGTGCTTCTTATAATCTTATTCACCAAGGGAATATCACCTGCAATAAATGCCGATGCCAAGTCTATAAACATATCATCAGTGATAGAAAATTTCACACCCCCTGGAACTTACACAAATATTCAAACCACTGGCTCTGATTTGTGACAGTTCAAATCTTATATATTTACTTTTCTGCCACAAATGCAGAAAAAAGAATTATATTGAAGAAACAGGTACTGAATTCCATCTTCAGTCCAATAACCATAGAAAAATCATCAAAGACAACTACAATTTATCTGTCGCTGCACTCTTCAACCAACCACTCCATAGCATTGATGACATCAGATGTGTGCTTTTAGGGTTTTCATTCAACAGTTGACAAGAAAGATGCAAATCGGAGTTGAAATATATTTTCAAAATAAAATCAGACATTGAGGGATTAAACAGGAATTTGGGTTTACTGAGAATAAAACTTTCACAGGGAACTCTCAACCAACAACAACAACATTCCTCAAAGGAGTAAGTCCCACTTCTTTGTTTATTCTTCATATCATTGGAAAAAGATACAGGTGTGTTCAAAAATTCCGACTTCAAAATCTTTCTCTTTGTGCTTCAATTTAGTCAAAAGGCTTCTATATAATAAATATAATCAGTCTTATTGCCAATATTGTTATCATTATTTTGGCTTTTTGTTCCTCAAATTTAATTAACTGGCCTATTAAATCTACATACTTACATACACACACACACACACACACACACACACACACATACATATATATATATATATATATATATATATATATATATATGTCTAAAGACACCAGAAGTGTTGAAACAAAATGGCTATTTTTGTAGTGATTTTATAACATATTTATGTTATAATATTTAAATAAATAATTATATCTGCTCTACTCTGTATTGAGCACTCTTTTAAGAATAATAATTGTTGGTTATTGGAATTTATTTCGTATATATCAATCCTATACTTGTATATATATATATATATATATATATATATATATATATATATATATATATATATATATATGATGTTTGGTTGAATAATCTAGACATATTATGTTTATTTTTATTTTAATCCTCTTAAATTCACGGATCAATTTCTTAGTATTTTGATTTATCTGATTAGGAAAGATGCTGTAGTTTTTCTCATTCCTTTTATATTCCCACATACTTTCAATCTAATCCAAGATCATCTTCAGGTGTGAATTGCTAATTAATGTAATTAATTATTTTAAAGCAGTAAAATTGAGTATTTGAATATAATAAAATAATAATATTTTAAATAATAAAAAATATAAATTAAGTTACCTCCCTTACTTATTCTTAATGTTAATTTTTAAATTGACTATATCGGAGTGTATTTCATGTGAATTTAAAAAAATTTCTCTTCGTGCTTCAATTTAGTCAAAAGGCTTCTATATAATAAATATCATCAATCTTATTGCCAATATTGTTATCATTTTTTTGGCTTTTTGTTCCTCTAATTTTATTAACCGACCTATTAAATCTACACACACACACACACACACACACACACACACACACACACACGCACATATATTACTTACAATATTATATACTGGTAGTAGTCTACTTACAACAACATTTGGTTTTTACAGACACCTCATAATCACACAATGTTAAATTACCATGTGTATCGTATGGTAACAATAATACTATAATAATAATAATTTTTTATTTAACTCTTCTTCATTCTCACACTTTTTTCCTCTACCCTTTTTTCTGTGGCTCTCTTTCTTCTCTTTCTAGTGTCACTTATTGTTTTCTTCTTCTCTCTCATTGTCTTTATCCATTTAATATCTATTATCAAGAGGAGATACGACTTTCATAAACTTGGTTAGCTTTGACTAAATTGTTTTTTTCTTATCATAAATGGACTCTTCGCATCATGTATTATACATTCAATCCTTGCAAAATGTTCAATGCTTGGACCCATTGTTTCAAATTGTGCAAGGGCTTTATTGAGTTGCGAGAACCCTTCTGATAACCCCTTACTTGTAAACATCTGTTGTGGCTCCTCCTCCTCTTTCTCTTTCTCAGTCTCTCTCCTTTCTTCTTCCGTGACTTTTTCTTCTTCCAATTCTATCAACTCTTCATCTGTAAGTTCTCCCAATTCATCATCAAGAAACTCCTCGACATCTTCTATATCACACTCCAGCAAAAGGCCTTTTGCCAGTTTCACTATTTTGTCACATATCAAGTTCGTTTTCACTTTCCAACCCAGCAAAAGTATTCACATAATGCTTAACACAATGTTTCCAGACACCGTTCATGCATTTTACAGTCAGATTTTCCCACATGTGATAGCAACATTTTTTATACACTTAAGAATATTATAGTCCTTCCAAAAGTCACGCAGTGATATTTCTGGATCGGCATCTGTAGCAGTTATTGCTTGGGAGAAGGTGGGTCACATAATTTGCCTTATATTGAACCTTGATCAATAGGTTGAATAAGGGAGGTCTTTTTGGGGGGGCCAAACAAACCACTTTCACATTGGGATGGAGATCATTTAAACACATGGGATGTCCAGGCACATTATCAAGCAGCAGTAAAATCTTGAAGGAAATTCTTCTCTCTAGACAAGACTTACACACTTGAGGAATAAATCAATTAATGAACCAGTCTTTGAATAGTCCCTGGGTCATCCATGCTTTATGGTTCTAACAATAGTAGACTGGAAAAGTGTTAACATTCTTGAATACTTGCAGGTTTTCACTGTGGTAGATAACGAAAGGTTTAATCTTGGACCCTGCGATGTTCTGACCAATTTGAAATGTCAGCCTGTCCCTGAACGTTTTAAATGCGGGTATGACGTTTACTTCTTTGCAAGTGCCTGCTGGTATCCTTTTCCAAAATAACTGTTTCATCCACATTAAAAATCTATTCTGCATGATAACCTTCTTCCATAATTATTTTATCAAGATCATTAATTTACATGTTCTTTCCTCATCTGCACTCACTGCTTCTCCAGTCACACAAACATTATACAGGGTGTTCCAAAATGGTTGACCCCATTCTAAATGCCCATATCTCGGAAACTACTTGATGGATCTTAATGAAACTAAATACACTTTATTTTGAAGGTCATAAGTTTTATTGGTTAAATTTACAAAGAAAAGTACAAATATTTGTTGGTTCTATGACAGATTTTCATAAATGTTCAATATGAGCGCCGCCTGTGCACACGTCGAGTCGGTATTCGAGCTCCTGCCAAACTCGCTGTAGCATGTCTTCGGTAACAGTTTCCAGTGCAGCTGTAATTCTCTGTTTTTCTTTACGTTTTCGATTATCACCTTCCCTCAAGGCCTGAACGAGCTGCAGCTTGTAAGGTTTAAATCGCAATCGTTTCCTCAGAATCCGCCAAACTGTTGTTTGTGGAATGTGGGTTTCCACACTTGCTCTTCTAACACTCTTCCGAGGACTACGCAGGAAGGCTTCACGAAACTGCTCCACTGTCTCTGCTGATGTTGATGGCTGTCCTGTTGATTTAGGTATGCATAAGCAGCCCTTTTCTTGAACTTTTTGGTGCCAAGTCATAATTTGTTTTGTAGTTGGTGCCTTCTTTGCAAAATTTGTGAAGAAGGCACGCTGCACTGTCTTCGGTGACTGAGTCCGAGCATACTCTAACACGCAAAATGCCTTTTCTTTTGAAGTGAACGGCATTTCTTAACCTGAAAAGATAGAAATGCCAAACGTTACACACAAAAACTTGAAACGTTTCTACACAAGCTGTGAAAATTTGAGGTCATTCCAACGAAAATTGTCAAAATTATTGGCCTACGAAATGGGGTCAAACATTTTGGAACACCCTGTACAATAGGAACTGTAGCTTGAAGCACTCAGTATTTGCTATAAACGCTTGTGTATATTCATTTCCAGCCTGTTCCTTTAACGTCTGAAATAGACTTCTTGCCTCTGTCTGGACACTAGAAAGGCTTACTGGTATCTGTTTTTGAATTTGGTATTCAGTCTAAACGTGAAGTAATTTCTCCATTCTATGGCTAGGCCTAGTACTTTGCTTCATAATAACGGTAGAATGCATGAGGGCGGATCCTTTCTTTATCCTTCAATATCGTCAACACAGTTGAATGGGATAAGTTTATCTTATGTGCAATGACACTTTGTTTCCTCCTTCATACTTTTTAATAACCATTATTTTGGTGTCCACATCAATTTTCCTTTCTCTCCTTCTTCGTAGGCTTAGGAATAAGTATAGATAATTTACTCTTGGAAGACATCATGGGGTGTTTTAAAAGAAATTTTAGAAGACATGGATATAACTCAAATGTTCTGCAACAGCTTTACTGCGGTATCTGGGTGGCTGTGCAGAAACTGTTGTACATACACAACACACTCGATGCGCTCGCTTACTTTCACTTTTCGCATGTACGAGTTCTGACCACACATGTTGTCGTCGTCGTCGTAAAGTTGAATCATCGTAAGTTGCATATGTCATAAGGATATCTGTAATTAGGCAGCAGACTTTCGTTTAAACATGTTTTGTTGAATGTAACAGACAAGGAAAATCTTAAGTTTTTCTGATGTTCTTACAGTTGTCTTTTTGGAAGGACTGAAGTTAAGCAATGTTGAGCCTGACAGTATGTAGATTGGTGACAGTTTGGGAATACCAGGTGCTGTAAGTTCGGGTGTGCAGGTGGTGTAATGGATAATGGCTCGGAATTGGAAATCGAAGAGCCAAGTTCCAATACCAGTCAGGTTCATTCACTTACTCACAAATGCCATTAGGAAAGGCATGAATCCACCTCTTCTCCAACCCCTCCAGACTAATTAGTAGGATTTTGATCAGTAAAATCATATCTCCCTCTCCTAAAATCCTTATAATCTAAAAATGTGTTCTGGCTTTAAATAACCTGTAAAGGGCTGATAATCCGTAGAAAAAAAACAATTTTTGGGAGTAGTAAGAGTGCAAAAAATGTCCATAATGATTATTGCCTGAAACACTTTCAGCCAATTCATTAGCTATTTTTAAGGGGTCTTTCGTTAATGTTTTTCAGTATCTATGGTATAAGGCATTGTGTAGAAGTAGTAATAATCTTAGGCTTTTCAAGCGACTGCAACATAACTTTGTTAGCGTCTTTTCAGAAGACCCCCAACACATTTGAATTATTGTTAAATAAAGTAAGGTTGCTACTTGGCTTGAAAAGATCCTCAATAATTTTTAGCCACAGTTGACTGGTAGATTTCTTCAGAAATTATATACAGTGTAACTCGGATATAAGAGACCCGGATATAAGAGAGGTTTTCTCTAGTCCCAAATTAGAGCCTGTGTTAATGTATATATAATAGACCAAACCCGGATATAAGAGAAACCCGGATATAAGAGACCACATATCTGGTCCCGACAACTCTCTTATATCCGGGTTACACTGTATATATATATGTGTGTGTGTGTGTAGGCAGCATATATTCATTCAAACAGGTTTGGTTGAATAATTTAGACATATATCTATTTATTTTGGTTTTGATCCTTTCAAGACCACGGATTAATTTCTTGTTAGCTGTGGAAAATTGATTAGGAAAAATACGCAAATTTCCTTTCAAATAATTTTTATTTTCCTAAGTACTTTCAATCTCATCAGACATCATCTTTAAGGTGTTAAATTGTTTATGAACGTTTATATGTATTTCTGTAAATTCAAAACATTTTTAATTGTTCATTTTACTGCATTATCTAGCATTCTATATTTCAAATTCAAAATTCACGTATTTTTCCACAGTGTAAGGAAGGTAACTTTTTTATTTCATTTTATTATTATTCTTATATATATGTGTGTGTACATATATATATATATATATATATATATATATATATATATATATATATATATTTAAGGATTTCACCTGAAGCAAGGCAGGATGCCACTAGCACACAAGGGGTTACAGAGAGTGGGAGCAAGAGTAAAGAGACATGATACAGGATAGGATGAAGAGAAGGACAGGGAATAGATCAATGCCTCTGGAGATGTCAATTGACATTACATTTGAATAGTTGGAGATTATAGCAATCAGGGAAATAAGTAATAGGATGGGAACTCTACAGACGGGAAGTATGAGACATGAAGCTATTTGAGTAGAAGAGACGACTATATTTAACTCTTTTGACAGTGAAAGTGTGGGACGGAGATGCCAACTTTCAACTATACATTCAGTCATCTTCAGTCATGGAAATTATTTTGTTTTTTGGTAAAATTCAGGTAGCATCTGAGACGAATCAAAATATGTTTTTTAATTTTTCATCTTGGATGCTACCTGAATTTTACAAAAAAGAAGATAATTTCCATGCCTGAGGATGACTGAATGTACAGTTGAAAGTACTTGCGAAAGATCTTATACAGTGTATAATTTTAAAAACAAGGATCATAACATTCATCAAGTGATTTGTAGGTTAATGCACCTTTAAAATTTTGTTTGCGAAAGGATTTCGCCATTTTATATCATTAACTTTACTAATCTACTTTTTGTATGAATGATTCATTGTAATATAAATTGAACTGCACCACATATTTGAGATACATACATACATATATATATATATGTCTCGAAATAAGAGATATCAAATTGATGCCAACATGTGTAATTGTGGAGATCCTAGTAATTGTCCATTGCAAAATAGGTGTCAAACTGACTCCCTAGTTTACCAGTTCAACTATAGAAAATCCAACAGTAAAAAAATTTATATCGGCAGTACCAAGAATTCCTTTAAAGCTAGGTGGTAGCAACATATATTATCTTTTCAGCAACAACACGTACAGAAATAGAATGTCCCTTTCTAAATGTTTTTGGTACTTAAAAGAAGTTAACAAAACCTCTACAGTAAAATGGAAGGTATTGAAAAAAACTAGAACTTGTAAATCTTTACATGATCTGTTTCCTGTGTTTACCGGAAAAATTCCATATAATCAAGTTTGCTAACAAAAAAGGCTCTGTTGAACCAAAGAAATGAATTAACAGTGAAATGCCAACAGTCTGTCTTACCTTAAAATATAGTTAAAAAATTTTTTATAAAAAACAATTACATATTACAATTTTATAGTCATCATTTTATTAGTGTATATATATATATATATATATATATATATATATATATATATATATATGTGTGTGTGTGTTACTCTGCAGGTAATTTACTTTATTTGGTTTGTTTAGCTTTATTATTGCTATGTTTTGCCGACTATTCAGTATTATTGGCATCAATATAGATGTTTCACATTTTTGATGTTATCTACTTCGCTCCTTTAGGAGGCTTTCTGAGTATAAAAAATGTTTTAAAAGAAATTTGTTTCTGATAACTTTACATCTGATTAACCTACACCACCTCTTTAACAAATAAAATATCATATTTGGCTACAATCATGATACATTTGTCGCTACCATATCCTCCACAAATGTCAAGGATTGACATCTCTAAGTGCCAGTTTATCGTGACATGAAAAAGTAATTCACCCACCAACACCTTCTGATCTTATTTTTCTATTTAGCAAAGATCTGACTTTTAATTGGTTAATCTAGACATACCCACAAATATATTTTTAATTCTGACTTGAAGCTCCCCCACTTTAACTTTCAGAAAAGAGGTAATGATTTGTTTTTAAATTTCCATAAAAAAATCATTTTTATCACCAGTTACTAACTATTGCCTGAGGAAGTAAAATCGTAGTATTAAAACATGAAAGCTTTTGTGTAGAAAATTAAAATGTTTTTATCATAATCTCTTATAATAAAAATATTATAATAATAATAATATATATATATATGTAACACTATTTAGAAACAGCAGGTTAATTAACCAATTAATTAACCACAAAAGTTAATTACGGGGATTACTTAAACTGATAGATATAACGAAAGACATACTGAGCGATATTCTTTTTGTTTTGTTATTTTCCCAAAACAGGGGATCGGTGGAGAGATTTTTTGTTTTGTTATTTTCAAGTGCGAATCAAGATAATCATTTTTACTTTCTCGCTGAAGT
>OZ038502.1:1262500-1265000 GCA_964036315.1 Acanthosepion esculentum | reverse complement strand
TTTTTTTAACCTATGTACTTTTGATCTTTTCCAAGATCATCTTCAAATTCTCAAGGCCTTCTATATCAAAAGCAAGCAACCAACACTCAACAAAATTTATTACATGTATAGCAGAAATATATTAAAATGAATACAACAAACATTTTTTTTTTTTTTTTTTTTTTTTAAGCTTATCACCCCAAGCAAGGCTGGAAGCCACTAGCACGCAAGGGGTTACAGAAGGTTTGGAGGAAGAGCAGATAGGAGTGGTAAAGGAGAGGATGTGGAGAAAGATAGTGGATCGATCAAGGCAAGGGGGTTACAGAAGATTTGGAGCGAGAGCAGATAGGAATGAAAGGTGAAAGGATGTGGAGAAGGGAAGTGGATAGATCAAGGCAACTGGAGATGTCGATTGACGTTACACTTAAATAGTTGGAGATTGTATTTGTCAGGGAATGCCATTTGTGCATTTCTGCCAATTTCCAGTGAGCTCCCTTATATTAATGCTTGTTTTGTAAAAAGGTAAAGCGAAAAGGAAGGAAAGAAAAACATGACAAAGACAGCTGGAGGCTGAACATAGCAGTGAGACCGTGGGTCTAAATGGGTAAGGAGGGTAGCAAATAGTTTGCTTACATTAATATGTTATAAAGTTTATAGTGATCAGTTTTCAGAAAGGGAGAAAGTTACAATTTGAGAACAGTGTGTAGTAAAATAAATATATACAAACTTTCCCATGACAGTCAGGAGCTGAGTGGTGTTAACTATGCAAATGATTCCTTTGCTAGCCAACGACTAAAGTCTTAGGCTTCATAAAAGCAGGCACATTTTCTGAAAAGCTTGCCATTTTGACCGTATAACAGGATCGCAGTGTGTTACTAATGATTTCTGTTCGTGTTGCTCAGTGTTGTTTGAAATTTGTTTTTTCTTCTTTGTGTTTCCAGTGTCTCATTTGTGTTTGTTCTGTATGTGTGGTGTTCCTGCGTGGGAGTCGTTATCCACTGTTTGATTCTGATGTTGCTGACTAATCTAAAGTGTATCTAAATTAAAATGAGACAAGTGGAAAATGAAACAGTACAGGTGCTGTACTGTGATAACTTTCTTTACTGACTTTTTGTTCATATGAGGCTGATGTGATATCTGCTTATAGGACAACTGCCTCCTGGACAATTGTCCCCATAGGACAACTTCCCTTGGGTAATAGAAAAGCACAATTTTTTTTCTGATATGGACCAAACTGTTTGGGTAATGATATTCTGTGCAGTAGCTTGGGTGTTAATAGCTTTCTCTTTATCTCCTGCATACAAACAGGACTTCTGGGTGGCGTATGTCTGCAGTGTGGGTGTGATCATTTAAATGGCCAACTAATTCATTTCCATAATCTTTAACTTTGGATTTACAGTTGCTATGCCAGTTCTTTTGGCTTCACATAGACGTAGCCATTAAATAAGCTTCCTTTTACCATGTTCACTTTGGAGAAACTCCATGATATCTCCTCCCACCTCAAGTGGTGCTTTCTCTTAATTTTCTCTTAATGGGGGTAATTGTCCGGGGGCCAGTTCTCCTGATACCCCCTTATCTGCCATCACACATATTCACATCTCTTGTTGTGGAATATGTTAAATGAAGTGAGTAACGTTTTGTAACTAGTTTCTTCCTTTCTGTCTTTAAGGCCAAATTGATTTTAAGCAATTCTGAATCATAGAAATACAAGAATAGCAAAAATTTCTAATTTTGTTTCTCTGGACAGTTAGGATGTCCTTTTGATACCAACATTGTTCGAAACCATGGTCAGGCATTTATGAGCACTATTATCCTCATTTTGTTATTTTCAGCTTGTATGCTTTCTAGTCTTTATAAGATGGTAAATGGTGTAGCTTTATACTGATAGGCGTATATACTAAAGGGTGTAGCTTTATACTGATAGGCGTATATACTAAAGGGTGTAGCTTTATACTGATAGGCGTATATACTAAAGGGTGTAGCTTTATACTGATAGGCGTATATACTAAAGGGTGTAGCTTTATACTGATAGGCGTATATACTAAAGGGTGTAGCTTTATACTGATAGGCGTATATACTAAATGGTGTAGCTTTATACTGAAAACATTGTTGATGCAGACATGTATAGTCCTGCATGAAAACAAATTAAGAAAATTGTAAATAAAAAAAAATATATATTGAAAACTGGAATATCCATTAAAAATCCCTCGAGTAAGTATTTTTATTTTAAAAAAAAACCTTAAATTGGGTTATCATTTTTAGAGATTAAATTTTGAACAAAGGGATTCATGCAGATCACTCTTTCTTCTCTGAAGTTGCAGGTTCAATCTTTCTGCAAGTCTAACACTTTCGCCCCAGCCCCTCAACCTCCAGTGTCTTACTCTCTGGGTTGAGGTGTCTACTTGGTCCTGACCAAACTTAAGGGAGTGGCCATAGGTGCCCTGAGCATCCGTAGATTATTCGACCGGTCCACTGGTTTAATCCTGCTTCCTACCCACGTTGTGATTTGTTTGATCCAGAA
>OZ038502.1:1245000-1257500 GCA_964036315.1 Acanthosepion esculentum | reverse complement strand
CACCATCAAGTTCCTAAATTTTTTCCAAATGTTTTATATTTAAGCCCATATTTATAAAGAAGGCAGATAAACAATGGGCCTCTTTCTTCCGAACAAAAAACAAGATAAATGAAACTATTTATAATTTATTCATGGAAAAATCTCAAAACTCTAATTGAAGAACTGACTGTTAGTCTTATTTAAACTTGTCACAATTTTTAGAAACACAGTTTGTTGACTGGAGTTTTACTGAGCAAATGACATGTCTTTTGTCTCAGGCATGGATTTCAAATTCCTTTGATGTTTTGAGGGAGTAAAAAAAAAATATAAATAAAATTGACTCAGTTCACAAAAGAGGAGATATTTCACCAATGCTTTATATTTGAAAATGACCACATATATATATATAAAGTTTTGGAATAATATATGCACATGCACATCCTACTGTAGAGTATGGTCAGCTAATCAATCTTGACAACCATTATTATTATTGGGTGCTTCAATGTTGAAGCCTTGTACCAGACTAACCTTAGTTTAACATATCTATTTGCATACAAACACACACACACACACACACCTTTTTAGTCCTATATATAAAATCTAATATAGGTACAGAAACTTTCATTTTACCCACACTTATTCTCATCCCCATCCCCACGAGACACTTTCAAGTTTATTTTTAATAGTCACTGTTATCCACTTAGAATAATAATCTCATTTCGTACATACACAGATTCTGTCATGTGTTAATGCAAATGCTTCAAAGTATTGTGGGTTTCTCGTCTTTATTGTTGGTTCGAACCAAAACTATTTCTGCCCCCACCCCATGTCTTTTATCGTTTTAAACTGAGGAAGGAAATGGATACTTTTTGACATCCCCGAGTTGAGGAAATCAAAGAATGCATTTTTTTTTAAATAACAATATGTTTAAGCCAATAACCTAAGCCATTTGTTCAACAGGTCTTTTATTTATTGTCCATCGTTCAGTGGAAACTGTTTTGACTTTGTTTAAACGAAAATTAGAGGCGATTTTTTTTTTTTCTGCTTTCCAAACTGTGGAAGATTACAAGCCAAGATGGCATCGATAAAAATGGCCATGATTCGACTTCGAGAAACATTGAATCAACTTTTTTACACACAGAAAAATCAAAATGGATTTATCTTCTTACGTAAGTTAGAAGCATTTCTCTCTCTCTTTCTCTCTCTCTTGCTTGTTTGTTCATTTTTTTTCTGACAAAAGTAATTTGCATTTTATTCTTTAAGATTTTCATTATACAATTCCAACTGTTCAAAAAAGTCTTTTTTTTCCTTTTATGTGATGATAATTTTAAAAATGAATGACAATCTCAATTTAGGATTTTGATTTCTTTATCATAAAGATAGATTTAATTATAAAATGTGTTTTTGTTATTTATGATGACAGATATTTTCACAAATAGATTTAACTTTAACTAGAGTAATCTTTTCAAAATTATTGAAATAAAACCCACACATGTACCATTTAAAAAATATTTTTCTAAATTGAATTTTTCATCCATGTCCCCAGTATGTATTATGACATTGCTGATGTCTTCAAAGGATTAACAGCTTTTATAAATATCAATTACACTTTTTTTCCCCAGTTTACTTTTATGATAAAAAATGTCTTTTTAACCTGCGTTAGTCTTCTAATCACATACCAGGTCCTAATCAATGGTAGGCAAAGGATGTGGTGGTGGTGTTGTTGTTTCCACTTAATTAAACAAAAGACAGCTATTAACAATAACAAAAAAAAAATTAAATGAACAAATTATTTGCAGGAAATTGTCTGTGCTTGCTAGAACTATTTTTTTTAGATTTCCTGGAGGGATGGCGCACCAGGGATTTCGTTGATTTGTTCCTCAGTTCCTCTCTTTAACAGTCCCAAAGCTCCAACCTCAACAGTTTCAGTTTTTAAGTCCCATATTTTTTTTTTTTTATATTTCCATTACCAGGTTTTTGTATTAGATTAATATTTCAAAAACATCTCTGGAAAACATTTTTGTCACTTGGTACACTAATGTTAATAAGTGTGAAAACTTTTCCTTTTCTGTCTTTGCTTTATTATTATTATAGAAGTAAAATTTCTTTAATGGATTTGTTTAATTATTTTTGACAATATTCTTTTTGTAGTTTTGCCATCTTACTCGATGTACTGATTTACTTGGACAAGTTGTCCTCAACTCGGTTGCCATAACAACCAAAATGAGGACTGTCACCAAATAGATCAGCAAATAAAATAATAATTCTTCACCTGAAATCTTCAATCAAATCCCTGCTAATTTTACTTGCGTTTCAAATGCTCTTTATCAGAATATAAGAAGTGGAATTAAATCTCCAGACTGTGAAAAAGAAATTAAGCTTTGAAGGTAGATATTTATTACACAGTAAGGCGCAAGGCCACATTTATGGAGCATTCCATAGACTCAATGCTGTTCAATAATAACCCAAGAAACCAATCTACTAAATGTTACCAAATATTCAACTTGGTAAGTTTTTTTGACGACTTAAAAGCCATCATCTATTTCCTTATCTCAGTACCTATACAGTGTAATCCGGATATAAGAGAGTTGTCTGGACCGGAGAAGAAGTATCTTATATCCGGGTTTCTCTTATATCCGGGTTTGGTCTATTATATATACATTAACACAGGCTCTAATTTGGGACCAGAGAAAATCTCTCTTATATCCGGTTTTCTCTTATATCCGGGTTACACTGTATTAATATTTGTACCGGGCGTAAATCATTGGAAATGTTTTAAACACATCACCAAGGGAGTGAATCCCTAAACATCAATTAATCTTCTTATCTCCCTTTATGACTTCCCTCTCTTCTCACACGCCCCACCTACTATTCATGTCTTTGCTTTTAATTTGTACCTATTTTGATAAATAAAAGAAATAAGACATTACTTTTCCTCATCTTCTTCTTCTGATGATGATATGAATAATCATTGAAACATATTTAAAAAATATTATTATTCTCTTGATTACAAATTGGTTAGTGATTACATACAAGTAGGGCATTTATTTTCAGGAATTAGATCAGAAGATACAAAGTTTATTTTGGCACCCCATTCTACTCATCATCATGGTTTTATACTATAAACAACCACACATAATGTGACTGTTAGTCTTCAGAACATTCAAACATTTACTGAGGTCATAGGAAATTCATTAGTTTGGGACAATTGGTATATTTGGGAGGATGATGCTTGTAAAATATTAAAATTTTACAGTAAAATTCTAATAATTCTAAAAGCATCTATTTTCTTAAAATAAAAAACACCACTTTTTTATTGCCCAGCAAAAGTGGCAGGATTTTAATAAATGAAACGCACACACACACACATATATCTGGGAATTTAACTGTATTGTCGACATGGAAAAAAAAAAATCTCTTACTATAAAGGAAATTTACATTAACCAGAAAAAAAGGCTTGGACAGAAGCATCTATCTTTTTAAATTTGGATTTTTAATGTAACTATAACAACAGAGATATTTCGATTTCATTTTTGCCTTGAAAAAGTCGGAAAATGAAATGCATCGACAAAATCTAAGATTTTTCCAATTGTCATTTTATACCAATCTGTCTTGTCCACACAATTGATCTGGGAATTTAACTATAACTATATATATATATATATATATATATATATATATATAAAACTTAAGTGCTTCCTTTTTAAACTGGTGAAAGCAACACAAATAAAAAATGAAAGTTGAAGGAATTCATTTTTAATATTTGTATTATTTATCATAAAATGGAGAAAAAAACATTAGGATCTTTTTGCAAAAACTAATTTTACTTTAATAAACAAAGCAAAAAATTCTACATTCACTGTCAGTTTTTGGTTAAAATCTTGAATGAAACATTAAAAAAAAGAACATTTATGCATTATGTTTTCTGTTTATCATGAACTAAATTGAAAATACAAGGGAGAATTTTTTAAAATGATAAACAAATACAGAAAATTTACTCAGGGTATGACATAATTCCAAATCAAAAAAAATTTTTTATGAAAATTTAAAAATGTTTTTGAATTTGAAGAGTTGGAATGCATTAATATTTTTTATATAGAATCTGAATGCAAAGAACACAATTCTTAAAGTATATATAAGTATTAATGCTGTAACATAGCTTCCTCGTGCTTTTTCTAAAAATATTTTTGTGGTAATTGTTTTGATGAACTTTCCTCTTTGGTACCTAAACTTTGTGAATTTAAGTGCAGTATGAGATTGGCGGCAAAATCTCATCATTTTACAGATGAATTGGCTGCTAGATGTAACCATGTTCTATGGTACCAGCTTCTTTTCTTGCCTGTGGAACTCTCTTCTGGCTTCTTGCTTCCCAGTCAACTTTGATGTTCAAAAATTTTAATGCAGTTCCATTCGTTATCTTCTGTTTTCTCAATTCCTGTTCTTTTATTGTTCTCTCTCCTTAATGATGTTCTCCTTTTTCTTTTATTCTTTTGCACTTAGTCTTAAGGGTTTCATTATCTTCCTTGGGATGAAATGATTAAAAAAAACAATAAATTGAAAGTTACTTTGGACGTGAAAATTAATGACATTTCCATGTAAAATTATTTGAGGTGATTGAACCAAAGTGTTTAAATAAAATTAAAGATATGATTTTTATAAAAATTACAGCATAATTTTTTTTTTTTAATATATTTTATAAATTTTTTAAAATTTTAATATTTTAACTTTTTAGATTTATTTCGTAATTATTTTGACAAACATGGACCTTCGTACCGACAAAAAGATGGATTGTCAAAAGGACAGTTTTTCCCATGACACCACTTTCATTTTAACTACCTTCACTCCTCGGCAATGTTTATTGTCTTAAAAAGCATTGATTAGAATTGCAATAAAACTTAGACATATGATGAAATTTTATTCTTAAGAATTGGCAAGAAAAATAATGAACTATTTATGTATTAGATTCTTTATTTACAAGAATAATTTTATGTTTACAACATTCTAGATGTAGACGTCTCTTCTACTCCAATAGCTTCATGTCTCGCACATCTCGCCTGTGGAACTCCCTTCCCTATTACTGTTTTCTTGACAAATACAATCTCCAACTATTTAAGTGTAACGTCAATCGACATCTCCAGTTGCCTTGATCTATCTATCTGCTCTCGCTCCAAATCTTCTGTAACCCCCTTGCCTTGATCGATCCACTGTCTTTCTCTTTCTCCACATCCTCTCCTTTACCACTCCTATCTGCTCTTCCTCCAACCCTTCTATAACCCCTTGCATGATAGTGGCCTCCATCCTTGCTTGGGGTGATACGCTTAAAAAAAAAAAAAATTCTAAAAACTAATACATTATATTGTATTAAGATTAATGCAGTATTTATCACTTACCATTATGAAATATGAAAACAATTTTTTATTCATAAATTTATAAAAATTTACTAAATTAAAATATGTGAACCAACTGTAAGGAAATCCTTATTATTTAATATTTGAATCAATTGGCAATTAGCCAAAATATTTTGCCAATCATTCCAATAAACAAATAAATAAGTAAATAGTGTTTAATATTTTTATTGTAAATTCTCAAAAAACAAACAAAATGTATAAGTATACTTTCATGTGTTTAGGTTTTATTCCAATTCTAATCATCACTTTTTAAAACAATAAATAAACATTGTCAAAGTGTGAAGGTAGTTAAAATAAAAGCTGTCTCATAAGAAAATTTATGGGTGTTTTGTTTTTTTTCTTATTTTTTGGGTGGACTTTTTTTTGGGGAACAAAGGTCCATGTTTGCCAACATTTTAATGTTTTTATTCTGTTGCTAACAACTATAAATGATAAAAGCATTAAAAGAATATTTTGATTTCAAAACAATTTAAGCTGTGTGTCACAAGCAAATACACTCTGGAAGATATTGCTCCCCTTGATCTACATGCAAATGACCATTAGTTGCAAAAAGGTAGAACCTGCTTTCATCACATTTGATCCTCTTCTTGATCCACTCACAATATTACTTACACCACAACATACTTGTTTGTGGGGCAAATGGAACTCTGACATACAGTTTACAAGCATGTGGTGTTACTGTTTCTGCGACTGCAAGTAAACATACACGAACAAGAAATTGATGATAGTCTGTTTTTGTTTACATGGATGATTTCCAAGCAACGATAAACACGTGCATATAAAACGCTGAAAGCGAAAATCGCACAACAGCTCATGACGTCACACATGACCACGCGAGAGTGAATTCGATGAGTATTGAGTATGGAAAGCCGTTGGTATGAACCAATGGCTTCTGTTACTAATTATAAGCATTTAAGGATATTTGTGGAGATTTCATAGTTTATTTTGTTCAGGTTAGGTTTCAACTGTTTTATGTATATAGCTTCAAGAATTTTTAGTTTTTGTTTATTGTTTTCATGTTTAAGTATAGTTGTGTTTTCAACGAGGATTTTCCGGAATTGGGTATGCGGTCAGGCATGTTGTTTTAAATGCCTATATATATATATATATATATATATAAGCAAACATCATACAGGTAAACATCAATTGAGAGAGATGCTGAAAATGTAAAGATGCTTAATTTAAAATTTTTCTCATCCAATGTGTTCAGATGCCCAACCAATCTGACCGTATTCTGCTCCCTACTGATTTTGACTTGTTTTTATCGTCGTTCTTCTGAAATATCCCATATTGTAATAGCAGTAGCTCTAAGGTGACATATTGTATGGACCTGGATGTAAACTTACCATAGAAAACATTCAAAATTTCAACCATATAGATATCACAGGGAATGATAGTGGATTCTGCAGCAAGGATAGCATCTACGATAAGAAACACATCAGACACTCTAGATACCAAAATCTCAAGACAGACCAAAAACCAACAATCAATAAATATATTAGAGAGTAGTGGCAGAACCTATGGAACTCCTGCTTAAACAATAAATCGTTTAAAATAAAACCAACTCGAGGAGAATGGCATAAAAAATGCCAAACTAAAAAAGAAAAAGTGATTATGTCAAGGTTCCATATTGGACATACTATAAGATTAAAGTGTTGGGATCCATTGTTGAATGTTCAACAAATATGAAATAACCTATTCAGGTTGATATGCTTTAAAACAAAATAAACCAAACCAAACTGGAATTTCTCTGCTTTTTTTTACTTCCTATCAATTTATATACAAAGGATTACAGTATTAATTATTTGCTATTATTTTTATTTTATTTCCCTCACTTTTTATTGCAACCCCCAGATCGTTATTCTATGATTGTTAGTGAAGATTGGAAAAAAAGAAAAGGTCTCTTTTAAAGATTGAACTCAAATACCAAAATCTTTGCAATCATAGAAATGCTTGTCAAGATTTAATTTTTGACAAATGCTTCATTTTACAAATTCAAAAGCAGGATAGTCTTCTACAAAAAGTGACAGTCAAAAATGGCAATTATAGCATATTCTAAAAATGGGAAATCTTCTGGTATGTGTGGCATGCCAAAAGCCATTCACCATAAAACACTGACTGATAAACCAACTTTAATTCAATCTGCTTAAAATACAACCAAACAAAAAACTTAAAAGAACTTTTTCAAAATACTGATTTATTTTACATATTCCAATTTCTAGAATAAAACTGATTTTGAAAATATAAAGAAAAAATAACCACAACAAACAGCAGTCTTACTATTTAATATTTTATGATTGTTTAAATACAAGATTTTGTTTAAAAAACATTAAATATTGGCAGTAAATGACCGAATGGGTTGATATGTTGTAAAATAAACCAAAACAAACCATAGATGACTCTGTAATAACATTTTCAAAATAATTACTTTTTAATTAAAACTATATTCTTTATAGTCACCCAAAATCCCTTAAATATGATGGATTTTTTAAAAATCAGATGAAAATATTTAATCTTTATTTTATTTTCCTTCCATCATTGCGTCTGGTAGAGGATAGCAAAAAAAAAATTGTTTATAGTTACTTTGTTCAAACTTTTTTTCAATAAATAAATTTCTCATGACTTAATATTCTTTCTTTATTTCTCAGTTTAATGAAAGGAAAAAAAAATTGCGAACCAACCACTACGAATACCTGGATAAAAGACTTCCACTTTGTAAGGTCATCTGACCATATCAAAGAGTTCTTTGAAATCTTTTATCTAAATGACCCTTGAACTTTCATTCATAAAATTAGATTCTCTTAACACCCTCCAACTCATCATGTGCCTCATGGTGACATTCAAGGCAAAATAGTGCAATGGTTTGCCAGTTCCTTTTGCACTGGGGATATTGAGGTTATCTGTCCCTCCACTAAGAGGTGGATTTGTTTTTGAAGTTACCTTGTAGCCTTTGTATAGCGAAGAAAAACCTCGTCAAACCAAGTGACAGTGTGTTGCATGTATCCTACGATGGGAAATGTGTCGAAAAAGAAAATTACTTACCCAAAAAAAAGGGCAAGTATTCCGCATGACATGCTGAAGATGGAATATTTTAGAAATAAGTCAGTCGCAGGAGTCGCAATAAAAGTATTTTGGTATGCAAAAATTGAGCGTTCTCTCCCAGTTGTCGACGAATTAAAAAAATGCTCGGCCGATAAGAGAAAATAAAATTTGGGGAATTGGGCTACTGTGTTGGTCGGAGTGTGAGTTATTTTTCTGACTGTTACATGCATTGCGATTTTTGAGATAGTACCTGCGAATCGAGTTTTCGGCATTTCTTTCTGCTCCCGATGTTCAAGTCTGAACTTAGTGAATCATTCTCTGCGCTGTGGAAGTAATCTGCGACAAATATTTCCTTTGCAATCCCAGATCACTTACACTTTGCCCAAAGAGGTACAATCTACAATGCAGCAGAATTCGGTTGCCACTCAAGGCTATAGGACCTAGTCTGTGCACTATTTTACCCATAGCTGGGAGAGAAGAGATAGATCCATACTTTTCCCAAGGGCATTAGCACATAAGTGGATGTAATAAACTCAACTGGAATTCAAACTCGGCTCTGCTAACCATTACAACACACACACACATTATGTATCTAAAAAGTTTTAATACATTTTTGTGCATCTTTTTTGTTTTACTGTTCAGATAGAATGAAAATTCAATTTTTTAAATAAAAAAAAAATATAATTAGCACATTGATGCCCAGATGTGTGTATTCGTGGCTTGTTAGTTAATGGCTACATGTGATGCACGCTTGGGTGATCATATCTCTTTTGATTCATGGCTGACAAGGGAGAAGATTTTCTTGCAGTAAGTTGCCATTTCTTTCTCTGGTAGACTGGCTGCCAACAAATGCTATAGGACCCAGTCTGTCCTGCTATTCAATCCCTAGCTGGCAGGAGAAATGGATTCATACCTTTCCCAAGGGTGTTTGGGCATAAGTGGATGTAATGAACGTAACTGGAATTCAAACTTGACTCAACGATTTCTCATTCTCAGCTGTCATGCATTACACCACACCGCAGATCCTGACTTATCAGTAGCACCTATAACTGAGACGGATCTCTTTGTTTTTTATAAACCCCTATAATTAATACAAGATTATTATTTTTACTTTGTATAATTATGTTGTAGCATACCTACAGACAATAATCGGCATGTCCCCATTCACATAAATACAGTAGTAAATACTGTATGTTGGTCTGCAGTTGAAGAGTCATTGTGGAATTTGCTTGACTGACTTTTAGCAGTTGACTACTACTTCTACCTGCCACTGGCAAATCTTATATGTGTTGTTCTTGTCCTAAGTATTATCGTTCATTACGAACCTTCATATGATTATTCTATTCGGTAACCTTCTCTAGGTTACAACAAATTAATACATTATTTTCTGATGATCCTTAAAGTATTAAGATGGAAATATATGATTTTTAAACTTTTGTAAAACTTGTTTGTTTTTCTGTCTATGAAGGCATGAACCCTAGTAAAATAGTCAATTTTAAACTCCATGATGAATGGACGTGATAAATCTTGTTTAAAAAAAAAATAGTTTCTGTTTTGCACTTCTCGCTTGTGGAATTCTCTTCCGGATTCTTGCTTTCCAGTCAACTTTGATCTTCACAAATTTAAATGCAATGTCAATCATTAACTTCTGTTTTCTTTATTCCTGTTTGTTTATTGTTCTTGCTCCTTAATAATGTTTTTCTTTTTCTTATATTCTTTCACACTTAGTAACTCCTTGCATCCTAGTGGCTTTATTGCCTTGCTTGGGATGAAATAATTTCTGCCCAAATAAAAATCTGATTCTCTGTAGGTCTTTTTTTTTTTATTTTATTCTCAAGAATAAGCAAAATAATAAGAAATGTGAAATCTAATTTCGTAAATGTAATTCAATCAGAAAATGAAAGACTTTATTAAATAAACAAATTTTTTTCTCGCAATTCATGAGAATAGCAATAGATGCATCATCTTCAATCGATTTTAAAAATCAGGTGATATATTTCTTTTGAAACATTTTTAAATTTGCCTCAAAGATTGCAAAAGCTGAACATAAATCATTTTCATCCGCTGTTTTAAAATTGTATTAATATAAATTTTTATAGTATAAACCTGATTGGTTGAATTCATATATTACACTACCCTCCCCCCTTATTTGTTTCCTTTCAAATAACTGAGCTAAAATTATCGCATGTGTTTCTTAATTCCTCAAAAGGAAACGGTTTCTGACTCCGTGGAATTAATTTTAGCAACAAGGACATTTTCTTTTCATTTTTCTTGGACATATGGGATCCATTGGAATCAACTGCCACTCCAAATATTTTATTTCTAATTCTTTCCATATTTTTCTCTCTGTATTCTTCATTTTCTCTCCTTATCTGCCCAGTTTTTATTGGAACAATGCCATACATAAAATGGCTCTCTTGAAATAGTCTAGCAGAACTCACTCCTAAACACTTGCCTATTAACAAGATGGAGTTTGTTTTGATCTTTCATGAAATTTCCATTAAAATAGATTTTTAAAAGTATTTCACACGAGCATTTTTTTTACTTAGAACTTTTACCAAATTGACAGATGCCATTACCATTTCAAAATCACATCAATTACTTTTTATGCAACATAAAATTTAGTTTTTATTATAATCCCATCATATTACAAGCTCCATAATGCATTAGGATTTTTTTTAATCATTTCACTCCAAGCAAGGCAATAAAGTCACTAAGATACAAGAGGTTACTGAGGGTTAGAGGAGATGAAAAAAATTATGAGAGGACAATAAAAGAATAAGTATACAGAAAACAGAAGATAACTATTGACATTGCATTTAAATTTTTGAAGATCAAAGTTGACTGGAAAGCAAGAAGCTGAAAGAGAGTTCCACAAGCAAGAAGTGTGATAGAAGAAACAGTTAGCATAGAACTTACGGTTATATATAGCCATTTCAATTGTAAAGTGATGAGACCTTACTACCAATCTAGTACTGCGCTTATATTCATAAAGTCTATGTACCATAAAGGAAAGTGATATTTATTTTATTCAAAAATGTGGCACAAGGCCAAAAGATTGGATATGGGAAGGCTGGTCTTCAATCTGTCTTGTCTTAAACTTAACTAGCCACAATCACTGACCAAAGTATACCAGTGTATTCCTTACACCAAAACAACACATTCTTACTTACCATTCTTACTACAGTCACCATAATACCTCAGAGTCTCTTATGAAGTCCTAATTAGTCCCCATCTGTACAATTTGTATGTGGATTGGGGTTATAAGTAACAATTTAAAATTTGCATCATAGAGGAAAGATCATTCAAACAATTGCCATTAAAGTATTTATAGAAAAGGCAGAGGGAAGCTACGTTACAATGGTGGGAAAGAGACTGAAGTCAAGATACCAGGTCAGGCCCAATAACATTGCAGATTCTTCTTTGGATTTTATCATGAATATCTAAATATATAGCAGGAGCACAAGACCAGATGTAGCAACAATATTCAAAGCAAGGACAAAAGTTAGACTTATAAATATGTAAGATAGATTCGGGCGAGAAAAATTGTCTAGCAGAGGCATTACATGTACTCCAGCAGTGATGTCTAAGGCAAGATAGTTTTATGAAAGTCGTCCTTCTTCAGCCTAGTTATGAATTCAGTTTTTATTCTCCACGATTGATTTCCACCTCAAGGCAAGAGAGCCTAGTCTACCCTACTATTTAACCACTGTTCATTTTTCTAAGGATACTAAGATGAAATGAACAAAAGAGAATTGATTAGAATTTGAATGTGAAAGTTTTATACATGTCCTTTTATTAATTCTGCGATTAATTTGGTTCTTCCCATGGTGTCAATTCATTTAACCAAGCAACATTTTCCTTTCCAAATTCTTAATTTTTAAAAAAGTATTTTCCTTTTCTAATTGTCTTTTCATCTATTTGTCTTTCATTTTGTGTGTATTTTTCTCATTTTAATTGTTCTTTGATCTTTCTTCCTCTACTTTTTCTTGCCATTCCCTCCAGATTTTTTGTATTCATTTTTCTCTTTCTCGTTCTTTTTTCTCTTTCTCGTTCTTTTTTCTCTTTCCT
>OZ038502.1:965000-1235000 GCA_964036315.1 Acanthosepion esculentum | reverse complement strand
AATAATAAAAATTATATATCATGAAGGGGTGGAGCATCAGGATTTTAGAGATATTTTGGTGGGTCATTGCCAAAAAAAGGTTGGGAATCACTGATTTCAGTCAAGAAAAAAAAATGTTTATGTACTTCACTGTATTGTGTGCATATGTGTGATTCACATGGCTTGTTTGAAATTAAGTAGTCTTCCAGTGAGGAAGAGTGCCATATTGTTTCTACTACATCAGGCACAAAAAGAGAGCAAGAGGGTTTGTCGCTCATCCTTTGCACATTACTACTTGTAGGTCGTGGTGAAGGGTAGAGAGTTGTATCTTTTTCAAATAAATTTTTTTATATCTTATAAAAATGCATTAATGTATGTTAGAGCTTTGAACAACTTAGCTTTTATACTTTCAAATTTAGTGACTATTTTGTTGGTTATACTAATATTGATCAAGTCATTGAAAGACGTTCATATTTGGGGTCAATGATGTTGCTGTTAAAAGAAGGGAAGAAGTTTTTGAAACCTTGTACAACTTTTACGCTATTAAGATTTTATCGAATATGCAAGCCAAGGAAAATGAAGTTTTGTAGAATCGTAAATAAAATTGGTTAAACTTGAAGAAAGGACAAAAGGGTAATCTGATTTATTTGAGGAAGAAATAATTTGTCTCATCAGGCAACAACAACAACAACCAAACTAGATGGTTTTGGTAACTAGATGAAGAGGAATGTGATGGTTGTCATTACAATATTCACTAGTAAAATACATGACAATTCCCAGCTAAAAAGAAATTTTGTAACTTGTGTCACTGAATCATTTTGAAAATTTGTTTCGTCAAAAGATAGACCCTAAATAACAAATCTTGTCATCAGGAACAAATTAAATAAGTCCAATGTTAATCAGATTTTGATAGGAGTTTTTATGATGTCAAAAAGACAAAAGACAGATGTAATTGTTACTAATAATGGTCAACTAGTATCTTTTATCATTTACTCTGGAGTTACTATTCATCTAATTGACCAGTGCGGTTATGATAATTTATGAAAGACTATTTACATTAAGCTTGAAAAGACTTCTGTCAAAATAAACATTTGTCGTTCTACATCCTCCCTACTTCATTATGGATAGACAGACCCTTCTACTCAATAATGGGTATGAGGATAAAGCTATATCCAGATGCAAGACCTCTTATCAGGAGGTTGGATATTTTGATGAGCATGGAACCCCTTCTTAATTGCTGTTCCCAGCTTTACCCTGACCTGGAGTGCACAGTGGGTTCCCAAGTGGACATATCGAATTTTGACAGCTTCCTCAAATGACTTTAGGACATGGAAAAATGAAAAGTTCAGTTTCTGTAGTATCAAAAAATGGTCTTATTTGTCTTCTAACTCCAATTATTTCTCAAGATATGCCCATTTGAAGCTCGTGAATTTCAAGTTTTCCATACATCCTGGAAACATAAGTTTTTTTTCTAAATATGTCCCATAAGCCCCTAAGATAAGGCCAAATGCCCAAAATTTGATTCAATATAAAAAATTGGGTATATAGACAGGTTTTTGACATATTTTTATGAGTTTTCCACAAAATTTACTGTAAAAATGGGCATTTTTTCCATCAAAAAAGCCCCCAAATTGGCCCCCGCTGATAAATTGTGATGAAAAATTGCAGAAAAGCCCCGAGATGAAATTTTTCATGCTTCACATATAAGAATCTAGACATGTAGGGCTATCATAATCCATTTGGGTGAAAAAATTCACTCTGGGGAACCATTTTAATTCTTTTATATTGAAAAAATTTGGGCTAGCCTAAATTTCCCGTCATTTGGGACAACCTTCAATTCCCTTTGAATCCAAAATCCGGATAATTTATGTAATTCTCACTCAAATTTCATGATCCAGCCCACTTTTCCCATGTTTTTTGGGGTGCTGAATCCAAATCTGGCATCAGAACACCATAAAACTGCACCATGCTCTTGGTATAAGTGATTAACTTTTTTTCAGTAATCTTTGTGATAAGTTGTAGCTGTATATGATTTATTGTTCATTTTTAAACTTGAATATTTGAAACACTCATTGTCTGTAGTGTAAAAAAAATGGTCTAATTTGTCTTCTAACTCCAAATGTTTCTCAAGATATGCCTGTTTGAAGTTCGTTCGTAAATGTCGGATTTCCGCAAAATTTCTACCCTTCTATCTTTTGGCCCCAACTTTTGAGCCAAAAACTCATAAAAAATCATATCTCAGTTCTTGAAAATCAATTTTTTTGCATACCACACCCTAGAATTTGTCTAAAATGTACTTAAGCACCTGAAGCAGGTGCTTACCGTATGTTATTGTCATATGTCTGCTTGACCCCCATTTAAGCCCACTGTGGAGTGGTAGCACCTGTTAGGGTCTCAGCTATGGGCAAAACGTGAACCCCCAAACAAAAACAAAACACTATGATAGTAAAAAAAAAGCAAGCAATACATATTTATTATAAAATGACTAACAATGAATGTTATAGTAGAACAAGCAACAATAGATTTGATAGCAAAATGACCTACATTTTGTCTGTAGTTGAGGGCATGCAGTTGCATACAAAATATTTAAATTTCAGCATTAAATAACCCCTAGAGGTTGATATGCCACTAAACACAATTAACCAACCTAGTAACCTTCTGTTCAAATATATCTGTTGGTTCAGATCAATATATCTCAAGAATTATTATTGTATCCATTTTTGATAGTGACACTGAAAGACTTGCATTTACCAGAGTTGACACAGTGAAGCGAAGAGCATGGAACCACCTCTTAATTGCTGGTGTTCCCAGATCCACCCTGACCCGGGGTGGTAGCACCTGTTAGGGTCCCAGCTATGGGCAAATAGTTACCCCTGAAACTGAGGTAAAAAGCATTATAAAATATTACCAGCAATACGGTTTTGAAGAAAAAACTATTAACAGCAATACGTTTTTGAAAAAACTATTGCCAGCAATGCGTTTTTAAAAAAATAATGTTACCAACTATACATATTTGAGGAAAAAAATATTAACAGAAATAGATTTTTGACAAAACAAAAATATTATGAGGTTGATATGCTGTAAAACAAAACAAACCAAACCAAACAGTGAAGCCAAGAGACTTGCATTTAATAGCGGTGATATGAAGTGACACCAAGGAACTTGCATTTAGCAGGGGAGATACAAAGTGTCGCCAAGAAACTTGCATTTAGCAGGGGAGATACAAAGTGACGCCGAGGAACTTACATTTACAAGGCTCAGAAATACTATCACAAGTGATACTGATTTTAATCCAGACATAAAAAACAATCGTAAATGTAGAAGCTGGGTTGATGAGGCTTGTTACTGTTTTAGCTCAGAAGCAAACTGATAAAATAACATTTGCTTCAAAGGTCATACACTATTTGAACTCTTGCACAACAAGAATGTCATTAGAGTCAAATGGAGAGAAGAAACAGTGGTTGTCATTTGGAGATGTGGAATATTCCACTTGTATCTTTATAGCTGTAATTTCAGGATCTTATCAGACAATTATCCTTTGAAAATTCTGTATCAGCATTTGAGCCAACCAACATCACATATCTCACAATAAATAGACGTTGCAAAACTAGGCATTTACAATTAGGCATATATCTAGATATTTAAATCTGATATATTGTCAATTAAGCCGTTAAAAACTGAAGAATGAAATGCTAGAAACAATGAAGTCTAAGTTCGTAGTCAGAGTTCATTCAACCCTTAGTGCTCATCATTTCAGTCTAGATAACCAAATCATTAAGAAATGATTCCACTGAAGGATATCTCAGTCAGATTGTTACCAATTCCATCCCAAAGACTCCATCCTATCAGAAATTTTTCAATATTCTTTAACTGATGCTGTAGTTGGTAGTTGCACCTAGCAGAGGTCAAGTTCTGTAGATGCTTCTGTCTGCTCATTTGTGTAACTCACTTTTTATTCAGGCTTTTGACCAAGCATGCAAATTAGTGATAGTCTTAAAAGTGCTACAACTTCGCATGCACTTTACCTATTTTGCAAATGGCAGATCTGATTGGGCAGGTGAGACATCGTGGCCTCTTAGCCACAAATAGGTTGAAATTCCTTGATCCTATTTCACCACAGATGCCATGGTTAATTTTTTTGCCGTTTTCTAATTTAAAATGAGTTTTAACATATTAACTTGCAATTTCTCCTCAGCTTTCAGTTTGTGAGTTATGGTTTTAATGTTTAAAAAGATTTGTGAAAGTTAGTAATGTGACCAATGCTAGTGATAATGCCATGTTTGTTTTTTGTTTTTTTTTAGGTTGTATTTGGAAATGTTACTTTTTATTCTTTTAAATTAGATAACTTATTAGAAAAACGTTTGTATTATAAATGTTTTGTTCCTCACCAATCACTCTAAAGTTTATATAAACATAACAAACTAACCTCTCAGATGTCGATCAAAGCTTGTTTAAAGTGATTTTCAACTGTTAAAAACACAAATTCCTAACAAAATATTGAACTTTGATGAAAAAATAACACTTTCATTCAGAAAATAAAACAATATTGAAGAAAACCCTTATAAATTCTCTAAATCTGACATCAAACTAATTCTTGATTATTATTATTATTTTTTAAATCTCATTCACTTTCAGGTTACAGTGTACACATTTGTTCATCTCTTCCGCTTGATCTGAAGATTTTTCTTGACTGACTTTTACTCAAATTTATTTGATACTTCCATAAAATCCATAGCCACTGGTACATTTTCTTTTGTATTTGCTTTGTGTGTGTGTTTTTGTTTTAAACATTTATTTCTTCTTCTTCCAGTGACTTCCATCTTTATAGACACCCCAGATATTCTTGGTCAACAATTCCACAGAGGTAAATGCTAGCCATATAGAGCTAAAGCTTCCTCCAAAAACGCATTTGGCTTGAATCATTTTTTTGCTTAGAAAAATAATTTGCTTCAGAAACTAGATTTTCTTGTCTTCACAATTTTCTTGTCTTCACAATTTTCTGGTCTTCACATTTTTCTGGTCTTTGCATTTTCTGGTTCCGGGTAAAACAAATTTTTTTCTTAAAGATTTTCTTTCTTTTTTCTGCTGAAATATTTAACCAAAAGAGTTGATCAAATAATTGATTCAATTTAGGTATTTTTTAAAAAATCAGATTTAAAGTTGTTTTTTTTTTTTATTGACTTGCATGGATTTTACAAGTTTTTCCCAAAAGAAATTCAGATTTAATGAAAAACAAAGAAAAAATAAACAATTGATGAATCAAGATGGAACCTATAAGTCTTTAAAATGAATTCATTTTGATTTTTTTTCTTTCTCTTAATGAAATCTCAAGGATATTTGTCTTGGACAGAGGATGCTCAACAAAATGTTTTCAATCAAATAAAACAAATTGTTTCATCTATTCAATGTGAAAGATTAAGATGAGGGCTTTAGTGGCTGAAAACTAGAGTCACCTGCCAGACACTAAATCAAAGTACAAGCACTCTAAATTATCTATATTAATAAAGTGCTAAAATATATACAGATACTGAAACGCCGAAACGTTGTAATAAATATGGCGGCAAAGATGAGAACAATAGTCTGAATAATGTAAATAGCGTACATAATACCTCATCTCAGAAATATAGACAGGCCAAAACGTTGTGATAATTATGGCAACAAAGGTGAGGACAATAGTCCGAATAATGTTAATAGTGTACATAATACCTCATCTCAGAATTATAGACAGATACTGAAAGGCGGAAATGTTGTAATAAATATGGCAACAAAGATGAAGACAATAGCCCGAATAATGTAAATAGTGTACATAATACCTCATCTCAGAAATATAGACAGATACTGATCTGCTTTGGATGTTCCGTGATCAGGGTATTTATACCCACTTCAGGTTAACCCAATGTGTTATAAAGTAGTAGATGAATACATATAATATATTCACCAACCAAAATCATCAAGGAGGTAATGACCATATGGTCAAGAATTAAATAACTATAAAATCTGTGATATTTGCGAGTTGGGGAATATATAAGAATACATTTATCATTGTGTCAGAAAAGACCTCAGTGGCTTAAGAGAAATAAGTACCTTGACAAAGGAGCTTATAATGCAGAGACATACACACATGCACACACATTGTGGCAACAGTCTGTTTCCTTCTTCTATGCAATCTTTGATGCTAATATACAGGGTGCGATGGATAAATTGTCATCTATGCAAAAATGAACATCACATTGACATCTCATTTTAACAGATATGTTTACCAAAATTACACAAAAATATCTTGAAATACTAAAAAGTGAATTTATTCAATAAAATCACCATTGGCTTCAACCACAGCCTTCAGACTACTTCAGAATCTCCTGTAACTGTTCTGGACGGTCTCCATGTTTAAGTTTGTGAATGCTGCTATAATCCTTGCTTTCAGTACATCTTTGGTGTCACAAGGAGTTTTGTTGGTTTCTCTCTCAACTGTGCCCCACACATAATAATCAAGGAGGTTGCAGTCTGGGGAGTTAGGTGGCCAGATGTAAGTAGTTATGTGTGATCACAGAAATTGCCTGAGAGCGATAACAGGGTTATCCTGGTGATGTGCAGAGTCCTATTGCCAGACATAGGGTCTTCCAGCAGTAAGCCTTGTAAAAACAAATAAAATATTTTTTCTTTCTCTCTCTCTCTCTATATATATATATAAGTCGCAAGTGACACTTCAGTCCTGCTAGTGATTTGCAAAGAAGTCTACAGATTGTGCAAGAGTGTGGATTGTTGGAGTGTGTGGCCAGTACAGCAGCAGATATTTTAGTCCTTTCTCTAGTGTGACGAAGCTTGGTGATGTTTGATGCTGCATTGTTCTTGATGCCATTGTAGCAAGTAGTCCTCCACTCATTACGATCAATTGCTATGTCCTCAAACGTAGCATGGTCCATATTCGCTGCTGAGAGGTTACTTTTCAGTGTGTCCCTGTATCTAAACAATGGTCGGCCCACGCTTCGATGACCACTGTCAAGTTGACTATACATGAGCATTTTTGGTATTCTGTTGTCTTGCATACGTAGCACATGACCAGCCCAGCGTAATTGTGACTTCATGAGAAAGGAATCAATACCATCAATATCACACATGGTGAAAAGGTCAGCATTGGCCATCCTTTGGCTTGGGTTTATTCCACAAATTTCTCGAAGACAGCCCTTGTGAAATACATACAACTGCTGAATTTGTCTTCTGTACAGTGTCCAGGACTCTGAACCATACAAAAGTGTTGTAAGGACTACAGCCCTGTAGACCTGTATCTTGGTCTCAAGCCTAATGCCCCGGGGTTTCCAGAGTCGGTGACGAAGTTTCCCAAAGGCACTAGAGGCTTTTGCTATTCTATTGACTATCTCATCATCCAGTGTTCCACTTGAGTTAACTTTGCTGCCAAGATTTTTAAAGTTCTTTACATACTTCAGATTATGTCCGTCAACTTGAATTGGTATTTCAGGAAAAACATGAACGGGTGGGTTTTGCTTGATGCTTCTTATTTGCTTTGGTGCGGGGGCTGGCTGGTGAACAACTATATATACACACACACACACACACACACACACACACATATATACACACACACACACACACATATACATACACACACACACACACACACACACATATATATACACACACACACACACACACACATATATATATATACACACACACACACACATATATATATATATATATATATATATATATATATATATATAAATGTTACAAGGGGCTTTGCAATACCTATGCCTCAGGGATCTATAAAATCTTAATATAACACTATACTTTATATCTGGGTAACCTCTCTGTCTTTTGCTAACTAACTTAAATAACAATAAATTAAAGTGGACTCTTTATCTATTGACTCACAGCTTTTCTCCAAAAGGCCAGTTTCTTTATTCTAATTATTTTTAATAAAAGACACATTTTAAAAAATTTAACCTTAAAATTTTGTGGATCTACAAAAATAATGAAGTTATCTCCCTTTAACTTCAAACTAAACATGTTAGAAAAAAAAAGCGATAATCGCTTTTTTTTTTCTAGCATGTTCAGTTTAAATTATTTTTTTAATCCGACTTCCTTAACATACAGTTGTTAAAAAAATATACACAATTCAGTAGCATGGGCGAGAAAAATTCAACCTTTAGGTAAAAATGACTTGTTTTTTTTTAATTTATTGATTAGTTATAGTTTTTAGAGAGGAAGAAAACTGGTTTACTATCAAGGATAAAAACAGGTAGAGGTTGGAAAGATTTGACTAAGAATTTTTTTATTTTACTAAAGGTTCATTTAATGCAAGGCCCAAGAGTCATTCAAAGTAGAGGATGACTGAATAATATTGTATGGTCATAAGTGAAAGATGCCAGTGCAGATTATGAGGATATGTAGGATAGACAATATTTGATGTGAGACTTGAAGAGGTAAAGATTATGTTGATTGGGGGAAACATATCGTTATAAGACTATTCCACGAATTATTAATCATAATTTCCTTTCCTATCAATGCTTTTTATCTATGCTGATGATACAAATATTTACTCCTGTCTCAATGCTAAGTCCAATCAGTTCAATATGGTCAAATTGGAGGTGGGCAAGGAATACGTTGCTAATCCTGACACCTCCAAAATGAACCTGCTCGCTTTTAATGATCTGAGAGGAGCTTTTTTGACTTTCCATCAGTATGGTGGATGCTAACCTTTCACACTGGAAAGATTATATTGAATCAATTTCTAGGTCTGTTGCTAGGAAAGTTGGTTCACTGTGTCATGCTAGACAATTTTTCTCTCCAGAATCCATCTTACATATTTCTAAGTCTACCATTCATTCATACATTGAACATTGCTGTCACATCTGATAAAGTATTTTTGCTATTTATTTTGAGATTCTTGACAAAATGCAAAGAAGAATCTGCAATGTTATTGGTCCCAACCTGGCATCTTAACTTCAGTTATTTTACCACTGCCCTAACATAGCCTTTTCTACAAATTTCATGGCAATTGTTCTGATGAGATTTCTCTATGGTGCCTAGACTTTATGAATTTACATTAGTGTCAAGATCTCATCATTTTACAGTTGAAATGGCTAAGATGTAACCACAAGTTCTATACTTCTTTCTTCTGTCAGTCCTCTTAGTTGTGAAACTCTCTTCTGGCTTCTTACTTCTAGTCAACTTTGATCTTCAAAAATATGAAAAATTGAATCAATCAATCATATAACAAGACTATTCTTAAATGCATTTTTACACCAAATAAATTGTCCCATTTGATATAAAAGAACAGTCTGTGTAGAAACATTTATTTAGTGGAATATTTTGGTAATTAAAATTTAACTATTTTTGTAGTTTTTTTTTTTTTTCAAAAGAAACCAGTTTTTTGTATCCCATATCTTTTGTCAAGATGGCTGTTTGCAGTAAGCAAGTCACTACTTGCTGGTCCAGTCATCATATAAAGCTCCATTGCTACGATCTTATGCCATACTATGCTAATCTGAATAAATATATTCAAATAATCTAAGCTTGCTTTTTACCCAACTGCCATTGGACAGGTTTATAAAATGAGAAACAGTTTTTTATTTCTTTACAAAAAGTCAGTTTTTCCTTCAGGCAAACAAGTATTATGTTTTCTTTCATGTGCCATATAACATCCTCATCCCTAGAATGATGTATTTTGTAGTTGCAGGAGAAAAACTCATGAACTAACCCAATGGGGAGAAAAGGCAGCCCTGTGTAGCATGAGTGGTGGCTTGTCATTGTTGTATAAGACAAGCAGACATTCTTTTTTTTTTTTTTCATAGACCTATCTGTACAGAGCTCATAGTACAGTGTAACCCAGATATAAAAGAGTTGTCGGGACCCGGAGAAGAAGTATCTTATATCCGGGTTTGGTCTATTATATATACATTAACACAGGCTCTAATCTGGGACCAGAAAAATCTCTCTTATATCCGGGTTACACTGTATATGCAAACTAACCAATGAATATTGTCCTCGTGAAATAAAAAGCTCCATGCTGTTTTGCTAAAGGCTTTTTTTTTTCTGTTTAAATTTCTGGGATAAGGAGTTATTTACATTCAGACTATTATCCCCATCTGGTTAATCTTAAAGTAATTTCAAACTGAGCCCTTTATTTAATCTACAGGGTTAGACAGTTCCCATTCTTCTATCTATGTCTAGGGATATATTATCAAGTTAAATGTAGAGATTTTTTATAACTTGTATTTATAAACAGAAGTAACGTAGAGGAAAATATTGTTAAATAAAATACATAGAAATAAATAATTATATAACAATAAATAAATAAAATATCAATCATATCATTTATTCCCTTTCATTTAATTGGCATTCACTTATATCACTTAGCATCCTCCATAGTTTACATTTCCTTACACAACAAACTCTAAGAATATTTTAGAGCATTGTCAAATTCAAAGGTTGAAAAGTGAACAATATTATTCCTCCACTTCTGTATATAAATAAAATCCCCACATTTACTTTGGTAAAGTTCTTTAGGGTAAGACAAGTCTTCCTTTTGTCTTTTATTTATGTTGTCTTTACAGATATATTCTATTTAGATCTGAATATGTATATATTTGATTACACACACACACACCACTCTCTCTCTCTCTCTCTCTCTCTATATATATATATATATATATATTACACACACACACATCTCTCTCTCTCTCTCTCTCTATATATATATATATATATATATATATATATATATATATATATATATATATATATAGAGAGAGAGAGAGAGGTGTGTAATATATATATATATAAACAAATTCCCAAGAGGATAGAATCCAGATAGAACTCAATGTCCAGGACAGTGTAAGAATATAATATAAAAGGCTCAAACACTGATATTCCATGGTTACAATTTATTACATTGGAATTGTAATCACGATCCAATTCATCAGACCTACAAATTCGAAAAGAAATCGGAAAATATAACTCCGGGTATAAACAAACAAAATTTTAGTGAGAATGTATGTGTGGGAGTGGGAAACAAGTGTGAGAGGGAAATGTATGAAAGCTTTAGAGAGAGGGTGTAATAGAAGAAAGAAGAACAGGAAGGCCTAAAAGTGAAGGTGGGGATTAAAATTTAACAGAGAAGTTTTAAAGAGAGGAGTTAAATAACGGTCTAGAGCTTTCATACATCATACACCAAACTATTTTTTCAAGAAGTCATGGCAGTTCACAAATGATAATAATAAAAAATGGAATCTATGGAGAGGTATTATCATCTTTGTCATGAAGAGATGATATTTAAAAAAAATTGTAATTTTTGTAGTTTTTATTATGTTTAGCTCAATATGGGAGAGTAGAAGGGATACAAAAAATGGTGAGGATTTTACTTAGAATAATTTGAAGAATAATAAAAAGATTTTTAATCTCAGAACTTCAGATATTTTTTTCTACAGGGTGCTCCACAAAAAAACAAAACAGGAAATTTGGTACAGTTTATTTAATTGTTGGAATTTTTGTTACAGTTATTTGAGAAAGAAAAACAATAATAGCTTAAAACAGACCAAAAACACAAATGTTAGTTATAGTGTTCAAATGTTCAAACTAAAAAAGTTAATTTTTTTCATCATATAGTAAATCTAAAATTTCCTGTTTTTTTTTTTTCAGACTTTTTGGTTTATAAGTATAAACTGTAATTTTCTAATTAAATATTTGGTCTATCAAGTCCAATAATTTTTTCTGTTTTTCTGGAAATCTCTAGAAATGCATTTATTGGCTTGCTCTCTCTCTCTCTATTCTTTAAACTCTGCTCGTGATGTTTAATGTGCACACTTTGCCATGTCTGCATTTCTTTATTTTTGTTGTTCTTTCGATTGTTTTACTTCTCTTTTGACTTTTATGATCCTATTCTGCAAATGATTTTGAGAAAAAGAGCACACAACAAATAAAATAAATTCAAAACAATGCATATAGAGTTGGTATTTTACTTATTTTATTCTACTGGTACTATATAATCTGCAATATATCCATCAGCCATAGCGGCATACTAATAACATTATTTTAATAAGTTGGCATTTAAGTAAGTTCTGATAAAAACTGGTTTATTTTTGGAAGCATGTTAATATCTTGTCAGTAATTTAAACATATGAAAATCTTGATGTGTTTATTCTCTTGTCTTCCAAAATATTAACTGATGCCCAAATACTTCAAATGATGATTGGATTTTTATTTTCTAAAAATATTTCTGCCTGTTTAAATGTTAATGACATTTAACATTTAAAATAAAACATAAAATAAACATTTAAAATAAAATAATAAAATAAAATAAAAATATATAATAATATAAATATAATATATTTTATAAAATAATAATAAAATAACATTTAAAATAAAATATTTAAAAATATTTAAATGAAGTATTTTGTACTTGTGAGCACTTAAAAATCATGTTGCACTCAACAGTTTAGCCTTGGATGTTATTACTAGTGTAATAAGTTTTAGTCAGTCTGACACAAGGCTATAATTATTGGGTACACAATCTACATATGAACACACTGTCTCTGTCTGAATTTCTGGGATGAGGAGTTATCATTATTTACACTATTTACATTCCGACTATTGTCCACATTTTTGTTGTTGTTATCACAATGTTTCGGCCGTTGTGTACTCGGCCTTCATCAGATATATATCAATCCAGGTAACGTACAGGAAATTCCAAACTCACCTCTTTATTTAATTTATGATAGGTAGACTGTTCTTGTTCCACTGCCCATGTCTAGGGATATCTGGTCTAGATCTTATTCTTAGTCCTGCTCAGTTATTGCCCTCCCCTGTTTCCACCAAATGCAAGTACAAACTGCCCAGCCCAGGGATTGAACTCACAATTTAGAGGGTTCAGTTTCAAATCCCCTGTATGTTACCCCGGTCTGTATAAACCTGATGAAAGCCAGCAGGTAAATTGGCCGAAAAAACTTTATGGTAGCAACAAAAATGATGGCAATAGTCTGAATGTAAATAATGATCAAACTTTGCCTCCTATTCATAATACCACTGCAGTGAATTATTTGGAAATTCTTTTCTCTCTTCCAAGTGCATTTATAGTCCAACAAATAAATGTTGTAAGAAATCAAGGCAACTGGAAAAGAAGATTGTGTAGCTGTTGATGTATTTAAGGATTTGTTTCACGTAATTCATGATGACCAGGAACTAATGGCACCAGAAATTGTTGCTTCCTCACTAAATTCTTTGTTTCTAGCACTGCTTCCCCCCACAAAAGGCTTCCCCACACAAAGAGACTCCTCCACAAAAGGGTTTCCCCACACAAAGAGCTCCCCAACCCACAAAAAGCTCCCCCCAACAAAGAGCTCCCCAATCCACAACCCCCCACAACAAAGAGCTCCCCAGCCCTCCAACAAAGAGCTCCCCAACCCACAATCCCCCTCCCCCACAACAAAGAGCTCCCAACCCACAATCCCCCTCCCCCACAACAAAGAGCTCCCAACCCACAAAAAGCACCCCCAACAAAGAGCTCCCCCCAAAGCCCCCCCCAAAAAGAGGCTTTTCCAAGAATGCTTATCACTTCTGAACAGTTTTCTATTTGTTCTGTAATTTTTCCTTTTCCTCATTAAAACATATTTTTTCATTTTAATCAAGAAACTGTTTAATCAAATTAAATCTATGACCCCCCCCTCATCCAACAACAATTAAATATAATTCTAATCTGAATTACTTATTACAAATATAGCCTTTTAAAAAAGAAACAAATCTGGTTCATATGACCCATTTTCTGTGTGTGGAAGTAGGAGGCAGAATTGATATGATGAGGATTCAGAAATGAATAAAGTGTGTTTGTTTATGTAACCTAGCAAACTTGGCTCGCCATAGCACAATTGTTATAGCTTTTTAACAGTATTGTGCTAACTCGATCAAGTTGGGTCACTGGCTTCCCTGAGAGATAACTTGGATTCATTAACAGCTAATTACAGTGTTATTTCCCTAAGATTTTAATAAGAAAATAAGAAGAATAAGCAAGGGAGAATCCTTGACCTGTCAGCATTCTTTTCCATCAGCCATTGTGGCATGACGGTGATGATATATTAATAATGCTAGAATTTAGTGATAACATCAATTCTTTATGCGAATTGACCTGAGATCAAGCAGAGACTGCTGAAGGTGGCATGCAAGTGATTATTATTATTTTTTTTTTTTTTAAAGTTAAATACTGGCAATACTATCTACCAAGTGGGGTGAGAATTTGTCAAACTGTTCTTGAGTTATCTTCCAAAATCCATTCTCACACACACACAAAATTAATGAAGTCATGTTTCATCAGCATCTACTGTTATATACAAAATGTATATTAGAGAAAAGATAAAAAAAATGGAGTTGACTGTAGTTGAGATCATTTAGTCAATGTGAATGATCTTTTCCTTAGCTGCATCGTATGTGTTTTGCCAGGGCTACATATAGTTTTGAATTCAGAGTTTTCTTTCTCCTAGACTGGTTGCCGCCCAAGACTATGGAACCCATCCTATCCTACTATTTACCCATAGCTGAGGGGAGAAGGGTTGGATTCATAGCTTTCCCAAGAGTATTAGCACGTAAGTGAATGTAATGAACTCAACTGGAATTTGAACTCAAATCTCCAATTCCTCAATCCGAGCCGCAACCCATTACTCTAGCGTGCAACCTAATCTCACAATAATTTTGTCTCCAGCTTATTCTTTATTTCTTGGCTGTTTACTAATGACAGTCAAAATAGATGCATTCTAAAATTAAAACAAATGAAACATCTGCCAAAAGTATTTTTTAAATGATATTGAAAATTTAAGTCGTATATAAAATTGAAAAACAATATTGAGGAAAAATTAATTCAGTTTAAAGAATTGCATTTAAACATCTTAAAGGAATCAATTACAAAAAAATTTAAATTGATAAGAATTCATTAAAACCTTTTCTTTTAAGATGCCTATCAGCATATTTTTGGGTGGTGTAACAGTTATGGGTACAAAAAATGAAATAGGCAAGAAAAGTTCAAATTTGGGCCTAGTCTGTTGCATTCACTTTCACGCAAATGTCGTTGGAAAAATTATAAATCTGTCTTTTCTCAAGCCAGCTATGGGTTAAATAGCAGGATAGTTGGGACTTTCTAGCCTTGGATGGCAACCAGTTTAGGAGAAGGATTATTTTAAATTTTAGCAAAAGGAAACCACTCCACTCTCTTTCCCAAAAAGTCATGGAAATTCACAAATATTTAAAAAAAAAGAATCTGTGAAGTGACAGGAACACTTACATCCTGAAGGAACATGATATTTTAAAAAAAAATGTAATTCACTTCTCATCAAATCAAAATAGCAAATCCTTGTAAAATCTTTACTGCTACTGCATTAAAATTTTAATAATGTCAAAATAAGGTTTTTATTAATTTCCTTCAAATTAGATTTGAAATTTGGGCTGTAAATTAAACATAAAAATAAAAACTTTTGATAATTTACCACTCAGAAATTTCTGAAAATTTCTGTAAAATGACCATTTTGAAAAATTAACACTTGGTACCATTTACTGCTTCATTTCTTCTTTTTGCATTTGATATTTGTCCTCTTTCAGGTTTCCCTGTTCTCATTTAAGGTAAGAATTTACCATCTTCAGTTCTTTTGGATGAAAGATTTGGCACAATATGTCTTGTACTTGCTGCTGCCTTTTGAATCCATTTTAGATCCTTCCTTATTTTGAGTTTCTGATTCTTAAAATCAATGGCATCATTGCATTTGAGATCTCTGAATTGGTGTTCCCTTTAAGTGGATTTCTTTTTTTTACTCCAACTTAAATGTAGTCTTTTTTTTATTTTTGCTTTGTGTAAATCAATCTTTTTCTGTTTTATATTCTTACAATTTCCTCATTTGCAATCTTGCTTTATTTTCTTTTACTGTAATAACGTGAATTCTCATTTCTCAATTCTAAGAATTAAATTGATTCCTAATGTTGAAATTACTTTAGTCTTTGTAGAGCACTTGGTGATACCAACTTCAAAATGTCTTTCTTTGCTTCCATCAAATTCTTGAAACTTCATGGTAATGAGTTGGTTTTTACACTGAGTTGCATCTTTGGAAAAAAAGAATTCTGCAAAACAAAAATATGCCATGAACAACTAAACTTTTTTGTTTTAAGTTTTCAGAAATGCGAAATCCATGTTAAAAATTTTGTTATTTCAGTTTCCAATTGATGAATTCTGGAGGATTTCCTGTACTTTTGTAATATTTTAGCAAAAAAATAAACAATTAATTATAAACAATAATTTGGACTTTGCTAACCAGACACTTCTCTGTGGCTGAATGGTAATGCACGTCAGGCTATATGACAGTTTCCATAAAGGATACAGGTTTGATTCCTGTTGGAGAACGTGTATTTTCTATGAAATTTCTCAAACATTCAGGTTGGTAAATGTAATTAATACTGTTTAATTAAAAACAGAGCATTTAATTAAATTATATCTATAAAAAATAACGTATAAACAGAAATATATTAATACAAGTAAAAGGTTTGTCTCTTAGCTGATTGATGTTACCTTCAGCATCTCAACTCCAGAGTTTTGTAGCTGCAGCCATCAGTTCACTTGTCAGTGGGTATCAGCAATTGACTGCTTATTCTTCTCAATTTTTTTTTTTTTTTTCATTGGTGCAAGATTTTTTTTTTTTTTTTTTTAAACTATAAAAGTGGACATTGAGGTCAAAACTCAGTGCTGACAGTCTGTTTCATGCTTAAATGCAGTCGTCATGGCCTGAAGATTTGCATTTAGGTATGAAACAAACTGTCGTGACTGGGTGTTGACTTTGATGCCCACTTTTATATTCACATATGCTCTATCCCTGATATTGAGCACTTTAACCCATAAATATAACATACTTTAAAACTATATTTTTATCATATATAGATCTTTCCATTGATTTTTCTACTGACTAGTTGCACTTTATCTGTTTTGTGCAGTTCAAATTAAGTAATAGACTTTCTTCTTCTAGTCTCAGCTTGTTTTGACTTGCTTGTCTTCTTTCCTCTTCAAATCTCTGCTTGACTTTCTCAGCAATCAACTAACTGGCAAAAACAATGAGTGACAAAGGTTCTCTAGGCCAGACAAAAACTGACTAGAGAGAAAAAGCCTTGACATTTATAGAACTCTACTTCCAATCAGCAATGGTAACATCAATTTACATTGTCTGGACTGTTGCTCTTGACATAAGCCTTGGTAACTAGAGAGAGACTTGAAGTGAATCCAAGTCTCACTCAACTACTTGTCGAGTACAAACTCCTAGAATCACTGACCAAGTAACTATTTATAGGAAGAGGAGGGAAGAATGCTAACTCACATGATATTTAAATAGTTTACGACTGTCCTCATTTTTATTGACATATTCACGTTTCGGCCGTTGACACTCCAGCTTTCTTCAGGTGATATACATTAGAATTTTAAACCGAACCCTTTATTTCATCCACCAAAGTAGATTGTTCTAGTTCCATGTACCAATTCTTTTCTGAAAATCTCAGTTTCAGTTGTCTCCCTTTAGTAACTCAACTCTACAAATTTTTGTTTATGCCTGCATTCTTCAGGTGATTATGCTGGAATTTTGAACCAAACCCTTCATTTCATTCACTGGAGTAGATTGTTCTAGTTCCATGTGCCATGCCTTTTCTAAAAATATCAGTTTCAGCTATCTTCCTTTTAGTAAATCAGCTCTACAAATTTTTTTACATCTGCATTGTCTACTTGGTATAGAAAGATATTTACACTATTTACGTTCTTCAGACTATTGGCCTCATCTTTATTGTCATATTCATGACATTTCGACCATTGTACACTCTGGTCTTCTTCAGGTGATATACATTAGAATTTCAAACCAAATCCTTTATTTCGTCCACCAGGGCAGATTGTTCTAGTTCCATGTACCATTTCTTTTCTGGATATCTCAGTTTCAGTTATCTCCCTTTAGTAACTCAACTCTCCAAGGTTTTGTTCACCTCTTCTGTGACCAAAGATTGAACTCACAGCTCTTTGGGTCAAGTCACTGGATCATTACAACCAATGCTTTTATCCTTTGGGCCATTGAATAAAAGCATTGGTTAAAGTAATCCAAAAGTGACTTGATCCAAGGAGTTGTGAACAATCAGAAATATAGACAGATCCTGAAGAAAGCCAGAGCGTACAGTGGCTGAAGCATCGTGAATATGAGAATAAGGATGAGGACATCAGACCGGACAATGTAAATAGTGAAGAGAGTTACAATACCTAATCTCAGAAATATAGACAGATATTGAAGGGTGACATCTTCATTAAAAGCTCAACGTCTCCAGCTTGTTGGCAGAAAGTTGTGAGCTCAATCCCTGCACTGGGCAGTATATTTTATTTTTATTTTTCTCTTCATCTACACTTTAGATATGAATAAACTCAACTACTTTGAGATTTTGTTTTGTTTTTTCTCAGTTTGTGGCTGGCGTGAAACACACTTTTTCTCAAGAGCATGATTATCAGGTTTAGCAGGGAAGAAATGCCAACTGGCTTTCTTCGACTGTGGCAAGACATACCCACTCTGGAGCTATGTCTTATATGTAAGCAACAATGTTCTACCTCCATGGTTCTTATCTTCATTATGATGATAAACTACATCTGGCAGCAAGGCCTCTGATTGGGAGACGGGTGCTTAAGGAGCATGGCACCACCTCTTAATTGCTGTTGTTTCCAAGTCCACTCTGATTCAGGGTGGTAGTGCCTGTTAGGGTCTCAACTATGGGCAAATAGTAAAAATATCAGCAATAGATTTTAATAGTAAAAAAACATTACCAAAGCTCCCAAGAAAGGTAAATTTACCATAAGGAGTTGATATGCTGTTAAATAAAGCAACCAAACAACCTCCATGGTTGAGGCTGCAATGAATGGTATTTCTTACACTGTTGCCTGAGACTAGAATGGTAGCATGGAGCATATCCATCTGCAAGGCATTTATAAGAATGAATCTTTTTTTCTGAGATGAGGTATTATGTACACTATTTACATTATTCGGACTATTGTCCTCATCTTTGTCGCCATATTTATTACAATATTTATTTCAGCTGTTGTATGCTCCGGCCTTCTTCAGCTGGTTGGAATGTCAAACTGAACCCTTTATTTCACTCACTGGAGTGGACTGTTCTAGTTCCACATGCCATGTCTAATGGATATCCCCTGTTAATTCCCCTCTCCAAGTTCTCCACTGCCATAACCAGGTATTGAACTCACACTCTTTGGATTTAACTAACACCATTATCCACTGTGCCATGTGTCCTTGAGAACATCTGTGTATGAATTTTCGGGTATTATAAACCTAATGTCATCAGCATCATTTTTTACCAGTGCTCATATTGCAATTTTTGCTGTTATCATTGCATGTTTTCTCCAGAGCTGATATTGCAATTTTTGTTGTTATTATTGCTTTTCTCTGGCACTCCTTATTACCAGTTCCCATATTGTATTCATTTCTATGCTTGGTCGGCTCAGGAGATTTTTGTGGCCTCGCAAATGTGCTGATTCCTTAAGTTTACGAATTTTCCAATGGTGTTCTTTGTCTATGATCTCACCGTGATCTCACAGAGGGCAGTGATCTCCCTTTTCTCTCCATATGTGGTCAGCCACGCTTGATTTTTCCACTTCCCCTTGTGTTACAGCTTTCTGGTGTTCTTGAAGCCTTACCTTAAACATGGCACGTGGAACTAGAACAGTCTACCCCAGTGAGCGAAATCAAGGGTTCAGTTTGACATTCCAACCACCTGAAGAAGGCCGGAGCATACAACAGCCGAAACGTTGTAATAAATATGGCAACAAAGATGCGGACAATAGTCCAAATAATGTAAATAGTGTACATAATACCTCATCACAAATATAGACAGACACTGGGGACTGAGCAATTCCTTACCTTAGCCTATGTGCTTTGGCTCCCTACTTTAAACTGACCTTGTGTAGTATCTGTTCTCCTCATCTCTAATAGTAGAAGTAATACGAGCCTTTTTCCTATAAGGAAATATTTGGTATTCATTGATCAAGCAGTCAGTGCTACTTTCAGTTGAAATTTATAAAATCTTTCTGTTAAAATAATTTTTTCAGGAAAATAGGTTTCTCAAGTCCAGTAGCTGTTATTGCTCTTTCCAGTATTGATGGAAACCTATTAAAAGTCAGATATCCAAAGATCAGTGTCCCTCCTCTTCTCTTTTAGATCTTTGCCATGTCCAAGACAATGACAGAAAGGCATATCTCAGCTTAAACTATTATCCTGGCATGGAACACTATATAAATAATATCCACACTCAACAAAAGCCATTCCAATACTTCTTCCAACAAATTGAACTTTATACAAACAATCATTATTTGCAGCATTTATATTTGGAATATTGTCAGACTATTGTTATCAAAATGTTTCAGACATTGTGCCCTCTGTCCTTCATTAGGTGTATGTCGATCTGGGTAACCTACAAGAAATTCTGAACTTAATTCCACTGCCCATGTCTAGGTTCTTATTTTTAGTACAGCTCATTATTTATATTCAGACTATTGTCCTCCATGTTGTTGTCATTATCACAATGTTTCAGTTGTTATACCCTCTGCCTTCTTCAGGTATGTATCGATCTGGGTAATCTACAGGGAATTCTGAACTGAACACTTTATTTAATCTAAGGGGTAGAATGTTCTTGTTCTACTGTCCTAATTCTTATTTTTAGTACTGTTCAGTTATTGCTCACCCTATTCCCACTGAGTCCAAGTACACAATGTCCAGCCCAGGGATTGAACTCACAATTACTTCATCAAATTCACAAACCAATGCTTTAATCCAGTAATCTATTGTCCCGTAGGACAATTCTCTATGAACTTGGAGCCTTAAATCTAATCTGCCTGCTGGTTAGTGGTGCTACTACTAATAGTGTAAATAATGATAACTCCTCATTCTAGAAATTTAGGCAGAAACAATAATGTACATCAGTTAAAATACATTTAATTTTTTTAATGTTGTTGTGGTCACATCTCATAGGCTACTATAATGAATGAGTGGCTATACTGATAAATGCAAGTAGCTTGCTACATGCCAACTCGGCTAAAATAATGCTCAGAAAACTCATAACTCATTCTTCTTGAACATAACTCAAAGGAGTGGATCTTTGTTATATTTTGTCAACAGAAAAACCAAACATAGGTATTTGATTTAGTAGCTGTAGTGTTATTTACTTTTTTATCTACTGTTTGCATGGTTGTCGACAAAAGGAAAAGCCCAACATGCTAATTATAAATTGGAGATACCAAACTCGAGCAAGTACAACAATTTAAATATCTGAGAAGTGTTTTATTAGAGGACAGCAATTGTGACACTGACATCCAAAGGCAGATTGGAATAGTGTAGCAAAAGATGCTTCTAAAAAACTAAGCAAAGTATTAAGAAGCAGAAAAATTATGTTAGAAACAAAGAAAAGAGGACTGAACTGTTATGTAACGTCAGTCCTCCTCTATGGGAATGAATGCTGGACCATCCCCACACAGACGAAGAAGGAACTTGAGGTGATACAAATGTGGTTCTACAGAAGGATGCTGAGAATAACATGGATTAAACATGTAAGTAACAACAAAGTTTTTAGAGAAAATGGAAACAAAAAGGATACATATACTTAACAGCAGAAATAGTTGAAATTTCTAGGGCACATACTGAGGAAAGAAGGCTTGGAAAATTTGAGACTCACAGGACAGAGTGAAGGTAAGAGGGACAGAGGAAAACAATGCATACCCCCCCCCCTGCCTAATGAACTTGTATAAGCAGATAGCAGAACAGGGTTTAGGAGATACAAAACACAAAATTTATTAAGAGCTACAAAGGCCTGGAAATTATGGAGAGCCATGAATGTCTATGAGTGTCTGAAGTAACATGGCTTATAGAAGTAAAAGAAATATTATTTACTTTTTTATCTACTGTTAGCTTACCCATTACAAGTCTCAAGGGCCACTTAAGGTAGAGCGTTACTGAATGAGATTGTTATAAGGAAGGAGGAAGTAAGAATACGTGAAAACTGATTTCTCAACAATAATTTTTAGTGAATGAATGGACTGCAGGTTTGGTCTTTCACGGAAATAGCCAAACAACATGGAAGTAGAATAGACAGTAAAATTATGAGTCCCTTTAAAATTGATGTTGGTGGCAAGATAAATGCAAAGAATTATTGTAAGTTCTTTGACAAGGAATTTTCCTTTTTTTTTTTCTTTTGCATTACACATCACAGCCAAAAAGCTTTAAGTTAATGAGTTCATTCATGTAAAACATCACTATATTCTGCAAAGCTGACTTTTGATGACTTTGCCAAAAGAGGTTTAAAAAAGACCAAATTTTTTTTTCTTATCTCAGCTCATAGATTTAAAAAAAAATGTGTTTTAACAGCTATAATAAAAAGTTATATATCTAGTGTTATTTAAAACAGCAAAAAGAAAAGCCGACTAAATCAATGAATGAAAACCTAATGCAGGTTGTAGAATGCCAAGGAGACCATATTAACATGATAGATAATGAAATAGTCATTTGTTCATGTACATAGAATATTTTGCTTTTTCCTGTTCAACCAATATTAGGCAAAAGGGCCACTCAATGTAGAGGTTTACTGAGTGTGATTGTTTTAAGGGAGGGGGAAATGAGTAAGTATTATGAAGATGAGTAGGATAGATATCAATTGACCCTGTACTTGAAGAGACCAAGATTGTAATTGTCAGCAACTACAATCTTTGGAGTCTGTTCAACAAAGCAACAGCTTTGGGGAAGAAATAGTCCATGGAACTTGCTCATTATTAAAATAACACTAAGAGAATAGGGATGATTTTGGTACCATGAATATGGCATGGCAGATCCTATCTGTGAAGGTCTGAGCTGGTGGAACTAAAGGTAATTTATCCAAGCAGATGCCATAGGGTAGTGAGTGGCTAACACTTTACCAGTGTAATAAGTTTGATCCACACTGGGTGTTCCACAACTGTGTGTGAAGCTTTGCAAAGGACTGCAAACTTGATGATGGAAAATACAATCCAAAATGTCTGGATTCTGATTTATGTTGAAAGGGAGATAATCACTAATGCACTTACAGGCTCCATATCAGATGAACCTTTTTTTTTCTTCATGTCTTTGATAATCAAGTACAAGTGTATTTTAACCGACCATCAAAATCTTCCTCACCTTGTGTTTTCTAACCTCTCCCATCTATATACCTCTTCCATTCCTAAAAATAATGAATCCATCTTTTTACTTTCCTTTCCTATCCCTTTCTTCATCTTTTTTTCCTTTTTTTTTTCATTTTTTTCATTCTCACTGATTTGTGGGGAAAGTGGAAGCTTTAGTCGTGCAAGACTAAAGCTTCCACTTTCCCCACAAATCAGGACAATTCTATCCACACCCCTTCTCACATGTCATCCCTAGTTTTTACCAATCTCTGTTTTGCAAGTGATTATAATGGGAGGGGCAGTAAGCAAGTAAGCACAAACTAAAATAACACAGAATGTTGATATTTTTAAACCAGTCTCCCCATCTCTTTAGTCCATATCTAGAAAATGGTGGTCAGCTGACTGACCTATGTTGGGGCAAGGGTTTGGATTGGTAGGGAGTAAGAGTTGCACAATTTAATTATTCTTTTATCATCTTGTATCATTTTCTTCTCTTCTAATTGTTTGCCTTCTCATTCCTTGTTAATTGTATCAAGAATATATTCTTTTTGTTATGACACAATGAGGAAATTCATTTTTTAATCAGAGCTAAACAAGAATGAAAGATAAGAAATTTATTATTTTTTTTTTGATTGTTTCGGTGGAAAAAAGATATTGGAGATGCTACTTTATTTCAGTGTGAAAATTAAAGAAAAAGTTTAACATCTGTTTCATGAAAATGGTAAAAGTTGATCATTTCAAATCTTTTCATTTGTACCCCCTTACTTCTTAAAATAACAGCCAGCATTCATATTATGATTGTTATTACAATATTTTGCTAAAGTCATTAAGCTGAAATATTTACTGATAATATGCCAGAATTTCTACTCTTTTCTTGTTAATCGCATCAAGTATATATTCCTTCTGTTGCTACGCAATAGGGAAATTCATTCTTTAATCAGTGCTGAACAAGAAAGGAACACAAGAAATACATTTTCTGGATTTACCAAAATGCCAACTCAACTTTCCTCTGGGCAGGACTGGTTTAAGTGTCTCGTACCCTCCTTAAATCTATGATATGCTCCACTCCCAAATCTATAATACATGGGGTAGGGGTACTCTACTACATCTCAATTTTCATATAAAATACACATTTTATTGTAACCTAATTATGTACAATAATGGATCATATACAATATAGGTGAACAATTCAAGTAGAAAAATTGAAAATAAATACAATGTATCTAAATACAAATTAGAGACACGTCATAATAGATCATCTTAAATAAATCAACAATGTTTTGTGGCAATTTTTAAGGTTAGCTTGAGATTTTTCTTAGTGTTTTTTTTTTTCAAGACTTAGCATGAGCAAATTCAAAAAGAAAAAAAAACAGAATGGCATCAAAATCTGCAAAATCTTTTCATTTTAAAGGTTATACTTAGTTTAATTTGTAATGTACATAAATATAGGTAGAAAAAAGCAAATATTGATAAGATAATGAGGGTCACAATTTACTGCCTGGGGGCCCTCAATCGATCCCATTCCTAACCCCGGGGTAGTATGCACCAGCCCTGCTCACAGAGACAAATATGTTTATCAATTCCTCTTCATTTCTTTTTAAATTGTAAAATGACTTAAATTCATGCATACATGTTTCCTGATTTTCAAATTTCCTGCAACTCAAAGATCAAATCCTTATTTATTAGAGTTTGGTCTCTGCTTCCTAATATTTATTTTAATATCTTTATCAACAATTATCATATGAATCAATTTTAACCCTCATTTTGAAATCTTTCAGAAAACATCAACCCAAAATGGAATTTTCCTTTTTGCATTGGCCTACCATGACTCAGCTATCAGCAAATAGTGACCACCCCCAACAAAAATAACTTTTGTAGTGAAATTACCAGCAATACATTTTTATAAAATAAATATTATTACCAATAATACATTTTTTATACTAAAATGATTAACAATACATTTTTTATAGTAAAATGACCAACAATACAACACTAAAGGAAATTATAAAAATGCATTTTTATAATAAAATTACTAACAATATTTTGCAACCTAGAAAAGGTTACTAAATGAGGAATAACCAAAACGGGGGTTGGAAATGAAATGGTAATCTTTATTATGGCAACAAAATACAATACTCACCAGCGGCATGAAGTAGGTAAACCACTGCTAGTGGTGGACTACTTAGACAGCATATTACCCGCCACTTACAATAGTGTCCAACATGTTTATGTGGATTGGGACATACCCATTAGTATTCATAGGTACAGTTTTATAACACAATACATTTCCTGATCTGCAAACTATATATTTAAAAAACATAGGTTTACCCTGAAAGTATAAAATTATGTTCAAAATATCTGTAGCTGAAGCCATAAAATGCATACAAAATATTTAGATTTTGGCATTAAATAACTCAGAGGTGTTGATATGCCACTAGACAAAAATACCAAACTAAAAATAAGGCCAATTAAAAATATTGGCCTTATTTTCACCAATTTTTTTCAACATTGAAAGGACAAAACCAATTTTCTGAAAGTTAAAAAAGATCAAAGTACTTCTGGTATTACACTTGTTGCAAGAATATTTCTTCACCTGTCTATTTAAAAAGTGGCCTAAATATTTACTTATATACACATATACAGATATGCAGGCATTGTAATTATTAACCCTATTCGTTTTGGTGCTATCTGCTAAAATTGTGATTAGAAATGTCTCTTTTTTTCTCTCTCTCTCTCTTTTTTTATACATATATCACTGGAAGGTTTGTGGAATGAAAACTAAATTTATTGATCAATGTTTTCATGGATGGTCATCCATCTTGAAGACTGAAAATCACACCCCAAGAATCCATCAGATTTCTTTTTAAAAAAACAACAAAGTGTTATTTTAAGATATGTTTGTACAATTGAATGAAAATTTTCAAGGTTACATTAAGAAATCCATCAAGAATATTCAATTCATTTGAAATCAAGTGATTCTCTCCATTTATTTTTCAGTTAACTTCTATTTTGTGATGCAATTTGACAGGGAAAAAAATGACTGCAGACAAGAGATTTAGACACATGGACAAGAAAACTTGCTTCTTTTGGGAAGGAATTTCACCCCTAAAAAAATAATAATAATAATAATAATTACTGTAGCCTATCTATTTTTTTTTTTTAAAGAATTACTTTGTTTCAATCTGTAAATTACATTGAACACTTCAAAAGTAAAAATCATGATAGATTTCCAGAAAATATATTTTGCTGTCAAATGCCAGTAAAATTAATTGTAAAAAGAAAAAAAGATACATATATATTTTTAAATGTGTATAAAGAAAAAAAAACTTTTACACAAAATTAATAAAATTTATCTCAACCTAAAGAAACACTGGTTGGGTTTATTCTTTTAGTGAGTGATCCAGGGAAGAGTGGCACTACTGGTTAGAACCCAAGGGAAGCTGAAATTTTCTGATCAAAATTGTTTCTTGTCACCAAGAAGATTAGAATGAAATGACACAGTTTGAAAGTGGTTGTTTTTTAGTTAAATTTTATTTAAAAATTTTATTTAATCAGTATTTTAAAATCTTTATTTAATCAATATTTCAAAATTTTTATTTAGATGTTGGATTTCTTTTTTTTCTTTTTCTTAAAAATCAAACATTGTATGAAAGTGGATTTCATCAGTATTGGTTACCATTTTTCGCTGGATCATGTTGTTGTTCTTAATTCTTCTAAAATCCTGCATCTTGTAGTTAAATCGGGTCACCTCAATCAAGCAGCAGCAATGACTTTACAAATGTCATGTCTGTCAAACAGTCGCTTTTATTTTTTTCTTCACTTTTTAGTAAACTTTGTTTTTACTCTTTAAATAAACATTTCAATTAGCTGCCTTTTATAAAAGTTAGAAATAATTTTCCTTCTTAGAAAGACTTTGAAGGGATTCTTCTTTTGCCCTGTTTTCCATTGACACCAAATATATTTGACTTTTGGGAAGAAAATAAAAATCCTAAAAGGAGAAAAGACAGAAAAAGGTATTGCAACCAATTTGTCTGTTCATGGCTTTTTCTTCTTCAAAATTTATCATAGAATTTTCAGCAGACATAGATAAATGTACCTGCAATAAGACATAGTATAGTTCCTGTACAATCACCAAAGTTAAGCCACATCAAGCCGGGTCAGTACAAGGATGGGTGATTGCTTGGGAATAACAGGCTCTGTAAGCTTGGATGTTTGGGTAGTATAATGGTTTGGAACTGTTGATCAGAGAGCCGAGTTCCAATTCTGGCTTGGGTTCATTATATTCATTTACATGAAAATACCCTTGAGAAAGATATGAATCCACCTCCACCAGCTATGGGTTAATTAGTAAGACTTGTATCACTAAAACCATTATTATCACAAGAAAAAAACTATACAAGATATTTAGATTTCGGCATTAAATAACCCATAGTGGTTGATGTGCTGCTAAACAAAAGAATAAACTAAACTAAACTAAATATTCTGTTCAAGAAACTCTTAAATTGCAATGGGATCTGTGGATAAATAACCTTTTAGAGTAAGTACGTTAAAATATGTTATATGCTGGAATTTCTACTCTTTTCTTGTTAATCGCATCAAGTATATATTCCTTCTGTTGCTACGCAATAGGGAAATTCATTCTTTAATCAGTGCTAAACAAGAAAGGAACACAAGAAATACATTTTCTGGATTTACCAAAATGCCAACTCAACTTTCCTCTGGGCAGGACTGGTTTAAGTGTCTCGTACCCTCCTTAAATCTATGATATGCTCCACTCCCAAATCTATAATACATGGGGTAGGGGTACTCTACTACATCTCAATTTTCATATAAAATACACATTTTATTGTAACCTAATTATGTACAATAATGGATCATATGCAGTATAGGTGAACAATTCAAGTAGAAAAATTGAAAATAAATACAATGTATCTAAATACAAATTAGAGACACGTCATAATAGATCATCTTAAATAAATCAAAAATGTTTTGTGGCAATTTTTAAGATTAGCTTGAGATTTTTCTTAGTGTTTTTTTTTTTCAAGACTTAGCATGAGCAAATTCAAAAAGAAAAAAAAACAGAATGGCATCAAAATCTGCAAAATCTTTTCATTTTAAAGGTTCTATCCACACCCCTTCTCACATGTCACCCCTAGTTTTTACCACTCTCTGTTTTGCAAGTGATTATAATGGGAGGGGGAAGTAACTCTTTAAGTAAGTACAAACTAAAATAACTCAGAAGGTTGATATTTTTAAACCAGTCTCCCCATCTCTATAGTCCATATCTAGAAAATGGTGGTCAGCTGACTGACCTATGTTGGGGCAAGGGTTTGGATTGGTAGGGAGTAAGAGTTGCACAATTTAATTATTCTTTTATCATTTTGTATCATTTTCTTCTCTTCTAATTGTTTGCCTTCTCATTCCTTGTTAATTGTATCAAGAATATATTCTTTTTGTTATGACACAATGAGGAAATTCATTTTTTAATCAGAGCTAAACAAGAATCAAAGATAAAAAATATATTTTGTTTTGATTGTGTGGAGAGATGGAAAAGACATACTGGAGATGCTACTTTATTTCAGTGAGAAAATGAAAGAAAGTGTTTAACATTTGTTTCATCAAAATGGTAAAAGTTGATCATTTCAAATCTTTTCATTTGTACCCCCTTACTTCTTAAAATAACAGCGAGCATTCATATTATGATTGTTATTGTAATATTTTACTAAAGTCATTAAGCTCAAATATTTAACAATAATATGCCAGAATTTCTACAGATATTTTATTGTTGTAGAACTTGTCATGAACTTATTCTATCATTAACTTAAGAATTACGATTCATCAGAAAATTCAAATAGGAAAACCGTGATATTTTCACAGGTATTAAAATGTTGCAAAATTACCAACCGTATAAATATGAATTGTATGAAGGTTCATAAATAGTGAAAGGTTTCTTGAATGTTTATAATTTTAAGTTGGTTATATTTTGTGAATACAGTGGGATCCTCTGTTCTAAAACAAAATGATTCTTTTTTCTTCAATCTGTATTATTAAAGATGTTGAAAGACATAAAAATAATTATCAAGGGAAAATCAATTTGTCATCTGTAACCTCCAATTAAATATTGCCTAATTTCTTCCAGATCACACTGTGCACCCTGCACCCTCTGCAGATGAACATAGGAATTCCTGGAGTAAAACATGTGCAAAATCCCACCAGTTAAGGCCCTCACCTAGTCAGACACCTTCCAACAGTGCTGCAGGTAAATTTCATAAAGTGTTGCTCAATAGCTTGAGAATGTATTGTGGTTTACATTATTGTTTACAGGTATTGTTATTTATTCTTTTTGAAATTTTATTAAAGATTCTGAGGTTTATAGAAAAAATGCTGTTGCAGCAACTGTGTTTTTATGCTAAGGAATATACTATTTTTATTACAGATGTTATCATTTATGGCATATTTGGCCATCCATAAAATGCTTATAAATGTCAGCAGGCTTTCGAATCAGACAAATAAGGAAAAATAAAAGCATAGTTTATGTCTGAAATATATATATATATATATATATATATATATATATATATATATATGAGGGGGTGATGAAAAGTTCTTGACCTGACACACTTTTGAATTAGGCCCTTTGTGTCCTCCACATGTTTTGACTCACCTTTCAACCATCTGCTGAACATTTGTAAACATTCTTAAATTTAAAAGCCTTGATAAACGAATGACTTCTTTACCTTTGTATATAAATACGCATAAGAAAATAAATTACACATTGTCTTGATAAAGTCCCCAAGAAGATGAAACGCATCAGCTAAGAATAGTTTTCCTCATGTCTCTTTTCATTCACAGACATATATATATATATATATATATATATATATATATATACTTTAGAATTTCAGTTGTTCTGTTTCTGATTAGTCTTGTGTCTATTGTCTCTTCATGTTGACTTAAATATCGTCTAATCCTAAGTATGTTTCTAATAACCATGTCCTGAAGATGGTCTACTAGACCAAAACATCTGACGACGACAGTAAAACAACATTAAAACAGTAAACTTGCATATTCGGATTTTGTTTTGTCTTTTCTATATTTTTCATCATATATATGTAAGCCGAAAGCTTAGATTGGATTTAAACATGTATCAATATGGTGTTTTCCTTTCGTCTTTCAACGATAATGTGATTAAGCTTATCAGACAATATGAAAGGAACTTACTTAAAATAAATAGACAAAACTTGTCTATATTATTTAATGAAACATGCATTAATGAAAAATTGCTGCCGAAATACACACAATATATATATATATATATAAATTCACAAGAGGATAGAATCCAGGTAGAACTCGATATCCAGGACAGAGTAAGAATATAATATAAAAGGCTCAAACTAATATTCCATGATTATAAGTTATTACATTGGAATCGTGATCACGATCCAAATTATCAGACCTACAAATTCAAAAAGAAATCAGAAAATATAACTCCAGGTATAAAAAAACAAAATTTTAATGAGAGTGTATGCATGGGAGTAGGAAACAAGTGAGAGGAAATAGGTCAGTGAATTGATAGCAAATTATGCATCTGAAAATAATTCATATTTATCTGTATCTCACTCATTTAAACTGTTATTTAACTTCTCTCTTTTAAAATTTAATCCCCACCTTCACCTTTAGGCCTTCCTGTTCTTCTTTCTTCTGTTACACCCTCTCTCTAAAGCTTTCATTCATTTCCCTCTCACATTTCCCACTCCCACACGTACACTCTCACTAAAATTTTGTTTTTTATACCCGGAGTTATATTTTTCAGATTTTTTTTTTAATTTGTAGATCTGATGATTTGGATCATGATTACGATTCCAATGTAATAAATTATAACCATGGAATATTAGTGTTTGAGCCTTTTCTATTATATATATATATATATATATATATAATATTGCACAATGAGTACTGGTGGTAATAAAAATGCTCAATGTAGAATAACAGCAAAAATTTGTACTATTAATAATAAATTTTTTTTTTTTTCTTCATCGTATGGTACAACTATGAGTTTCATGCTTGCACCAATCTTCAGGTACTGAATTCAGTGATGACACCAACATTATCAAGACGTCTTATACTTCATTTCTCGGATACAAGTTCTGTTGCTCAGCATCTAAAAACACATTCCTGTCCACTTTCACAATACAGGAAAATATTTGTTGCCAACACCAATATACTACACCATGAAAATAATAAACAAAAACTTCAAATTCTTTAGGACCTCTGTATCAAAATCAACCAACCAACACTCAACAAAATTTATTATGAATATAGCAACAATATATTAAAATACATATAATATTTAATGCTGTTTTACAATTCTACCAACTTCTGGTCAGCTTTCTTCTATTGAAACGCTGGTCTTGCAAAAAATTCCATAGCTACAAGGGATGAATTTAAAATTTTAATATAACTATAACAGAATGTATTCACGTGTGTTTTTTAAAATCACTATCACAATGGAATGCATATTTTGCTGCAGTTAAAATAAGTTTGTAATTTACTCCTGAGGATAATCTTGGAAAAGATTGAAAGTACTCCGGTTAACAAAAACTATGGTGCCTTCCTTGATGAATTTCATCTTAACATCAAGAAACTGATTAGACCGCTGGAAAGAACCAGTATAAAAATAGACACAATATTTCCATAGTAGTCAATGAAATATATAAAATTAGTCTCAATAGTATACATTTATAATCTCATAATAAATAATTCTTAGCTATAAATAGACTCGAGTGACAAGGATTCTTTTTATATACTTCCATTTGCCCATGACAGGAAATGCCATAAAACCTCTTTTGTTTAATTAACAACTCACTGGGATTGACTGTTGCATTTTTTTAATTTTTTTTTCTCTCTCTCTCTCTCTCTCTCACACACACAAACACACATTATATATGATGTGTATATGCATGTACATGTTTTGATATGTAAATGATTGTCGGTATTTATATATTCATATGCATGTATATACACACCTGTTTAGGTTGAATATGCTTATGATATAGTCATAAAACACCAATTATTTATAAATATATATTTTCTCTCTCTCTCTCTCTCTCTCTCTCTTAATACACAAAGGGGTGCTGAAAAGTTCTTGGCCCAATCCAAAACCTCCCCACAAAAATCTGGTTAAATGAAACAACCATCAGAATTTTGTGAGGAAGGGCTTCTTGGTCCAGCCAAGAAATCTTCACTATCCTTCCATTTCATTTGTGTGTGTGTATATATATATGTGTATATATATATATATATATATATATATATATATATATATATAGTGAGTAAGTATGAGTTTTCAAATAAAAGGTTCAGTGTTTGCCTGTAATTTCTGTCTACCTTGTGCTTATCTTACCGACATATGATTGTGAACAAAGAACATACTAAATTAGTCAAAATATGTGAAAAACCGTCATCCAAGTTTTGGCAAAGAAAATGAATAATGTTCATTGAAAGATATTTTTAGGAAATTCCATTCTTGGCTTATTTCCTTGTTGGAACTGATGTTCTGCAAGCACAGATTTCAATACCAAAATAATTTCATTGTTTCATGTTTCTTCTCTAAAATGTCTGTGAAAGTTTGGATTGCTCTTTACAGCAGTATTCAAATTCCAACTTACACACACACACATATATTTCGGCAGCAGATCTGCATTCAAATGTTTCATTGAATAATATAGATATATTATGTCTATATATTTTTATAATAATCCTTTCTAGTTTTCTAATCAGTTTCTTGATGTTAAGATGAAAATCATCAAGGAAGGCACTGTAGTTTTTTCCTACCCAAGTACTTTCGACCTCCTCCAAGATCATCCTAGGGGGGTGAATTACAAAGCCAACCTTATTGTAACTGTGAATGTTGTGATGGTAATTTTTAAAAACACACATGGATGCAATCTCTTATAATTATTTTAAAATTTTAGATTTATCCTCGTAGCTATGGAATGTTTTACAAAAAACAAGTGTCCCAATATCAGGGAGTTAACCAGAAATTGGTAGAAATGCAAAATGGTTTTAAATGTTTGTCAAATGCATTTCAACACTTTGTGGCTACACTTGTAATAAATTTTGTTGAGCGTTTATTGATTGATTTTATATAGAGGTCCTTGAGAATTTGAAGTTTTTATTTATTATTTTCATGGTGTAGTATATTGGGTTTGTCAACAAGTATTTTCTGGTATTATGAAAGTATTTTTAGATGTTGTGCAATAGAATATCTGACAAGTGAAGTGTAAGACACCTTGATAATGTTGTGGTCATCAAACCAATATCTGCTCTTACTTTTTTGACAGAGATACAATCTCCCAAAGGACATTTAAACTGATATACAATGTTTGTCCTTTCCAAAATACTACTACACCATTTATACCCAAATATTTGAGGTGGCAAATTTAATTTTGATTTCCTGTCAGCCATTTGCTTCTCTCTTGATTAATTCCTAATCAAACTCAATGATTTTTGATTGGTTAGAATGAAAGTAGACAAACTTTAATTCATGTATATTTTGTGGGCTCCACATTTTATTTATTTTATAATTTGTAGTTTTAAAGGATTTGGATTTCTTTAAGAAAAAACATTTTTGATACAAATTCAGTTTTTGGAACTGAACCACCAAAGTATCTACACATGATTTGATTATAGTATGGAAGGCATGTGCAGAACCAGCCCTCAGATTTTGAATTCAGAGTTGTCCTTCTCCTAGACTGGTTGTTAACCAAGGCTAAAAAGCTTAGTCTGCCTTAATATTTGAGTTGAGAAGAGATGGATTCATACTATTTCCAATGGTGGGGAGGTATTTATATATATTTATACAATGTTTGGGTGTTACTATGTACGTTGGATGTTCACTTTCCACCCATGAGACTCTGGTACAAATTTTCAGTATGGTTGATTTATCAGGAAGGTAACATCTTGATGTTATGGAGGTAATCTCAAACTTGCAGTACCTTTGGAGTGTTCCTGAAAACTACATGGATTGACCAAGCCTTGTGAGTGAAATTGGGTTGATGGAACTGTTTGGAAAGCGTTGATTGTTGTGCTAGCATGAAGTTACAAGTCATCATGGCTGAGGGTTTGAACATACTGAAATTGTTTAAGTTGATGATCATTCTAGATCATGCACTCTCTCTCAGGAAATGTAACTATGGTTCTCTCTGTATAGTTGCAGTTTAAACCGCAGGTGGGCTCTGCAGGCATTTGACCAAACACAAATGTGGCTGGGCAGGTGTCTGCAACAGGGATTTGCTAGCTGCCCTAGCAGATGGGCGTGCTCAGAAAACAAGAACTGCCAGCAATTATATATAAATATATGTGTAGATGATGAGACAAAGTGGAAGCTCTATAAACGACTCCAGCATTTCACCGAAAGTATCTGCTCCTTTAGGTTAGAATGAAAGAAAGACAAAAATGTATGTAAGTAAAAATGCACTGGGATCTCCAAGGATAAGTGGAGACCTTAAACCAAATTACTTGATCAATTTGATGACCTGGCCCCATGTGCACATAGTCTACTGATTGTTACAGAGTATGAATGTTGGTACAGTTACTGAAGGCCTGCATGATTTTTTCCTCTCACCATTGCTCAGTTGAGAAAACAGTGAGGCTGACACAAAATGATTTTAACCTTCTCTTTTTTGAGATGAATAACTCAAAGGGTTTTCAGTGATTCTTAAGACAAATGGCGTCAAGATGGCTAAATGTCTTATCTGAAAATCTGGAAAAAGGAAACTCAATTAGATTGGTGGTTTTTAGGTATTAAACATTTTGCAGCATAGACAATTATGCTGTTACACTCATTATATAAGTGGAGACCTTCAACCAAATTACCTGATCAATTTGATGACCTGGCCCCATGTGCACATGGTCTACTGATTGTGTTTAAGCATGAAACAGACTCTCATGAAACAAACAATAATGCAGAGATGCTAATTTTGGTTAATAACAATAAGATGCTATGGTAAACAATAGTAAATTAATTACCGATTCTATATGAACTGCAAGTCACCTGTTGCAATGCTTTGCTTTTTATTATTATAAGTATAGTGACTTTATTGCGACCCTGTATATATATATATATATATATATATATATATATATATATATATATATAAAGAGTCATTTGATGTCTGTTGATTTTCAAATCTGTCTACCAAAACTAGAGTGTTTTTTATGTATGTATTTATATACTTGTACTTACATATATATGCATACACACCCACCCAGGTATATACATATATTAGAGCCTTTTTTTTAAGTATACTTGCACACCCATCAAGGCTCAACATTGCTTAACTTGAATGATTGTACAAGAACTGGTGTTTCAATACGATAAGGCTGTAAGCCTGATTTGAAATTCTCTAAGGATCAACTTCTTAATAAGAATAATAAACTGATGAAAGTTTCCAGATTTTAGAAGCACTTCTGAATAAAATCCATGTTTTCCTTCAGTTTGAAAGCCAGAATTTTGTATCTAAAAAAAATTTCCTTCCACATGAATACCCATCATGATGTTAAGCCAGAATTTTTTAAATGAGGAATTATCATATCGCCTGTTTGCTGTCATATTCATAATGTTTCAACCATTGTACCCTCTGACCTTCTTCAGGTGTCTGTCATTGTATTCAGTAACTTTGTGAAATTTTGAAATAAACCCTTTATTCCATCCATGGAAATTCTCTTTCCCCTTTACATGCTTCAGGGATTTTTCTTATCTGTTAATATTCACTAAACTTATTCACATTTTTTCCCACTTGTCTATTTTTCCCACTGAACTGGAAAGTGTGGCTTTTCAGTACTACTGGACCCAGGGATTGAACTCACAATTTCCAGGGAACCCAATTTTTTAATTGAATGCTTTAATCTACTAGGACATGGTCTGAATGCTAATGTTCTAACTATTCAGCCATGTGCCCATATCACAGAAAAATGAGCTAACATGTTCTTGACCCAACCCACTCACCAAATCAGTATTTTAATGACCGAACAACAGAGTATTGTTTTGGGGTCTGGTTGCAAACTTTTGTCACCCCTCAAACATGACATTTTGTTTTCTAATATTCAAACTGACTGCTGCTGCAATGTTTGGCCAATCAGTTAATGATTGTTTCAGGAAAGAACTGTTTGCTTTTGTAGTAAATTCAAATCACTCCATAAATTTGTCAGTTCTTGACAGAATTTCAAACTATATCTTTTCCTTAAAATGCACAAAGTTTTGTTTTGTTTTTATTTTTATTGCTGAAATCCTCAACATCATCTGTAATAGATGGGAGGGGGGAATTCAAATCAAATCTACATTTAAATAAAATAAAAAAAACCTAGTTTTAAAAAAAAACAATTCTTTCCTGTTTTGATTGCAGTGACTGCAGGTAACAAAATAAAATGACATTAATAAATTTGAAATCTAGTCTAAAAATTTTCCAGATTTAAAATTCTGGAAAATTTTTATTTCATTTAAAGAAAATTTTTTGAATTTAATTTCCAAGAAATTTATGAAACAAATAATTTTAAAAAATCTGCTTCACTTGATTTTTCTGCTTGACTCATATTCTTTGGCTGTAGAAAAAAAAAACAATATATAGTTGTCTGTCATTAAATACTGGTTGTAGTAAGAAAAATAAAACTTACTTTTGTTCTATTGCATAAATATATATTTTTTTTTATTTATAATGAGCTGAGAATGAACAACAACAGGAGGGGTTTCCAAAGAATTGATAACACACACATACAGAAACACAGGTACTTACACGTAGAGGTACCTGCATACATCTGCATGGCTGATGCTATCCTCCAAGAAAGTGGCTCATTCCGCCTTCTCAGACTAATATTCTCAGCTGACATGAGGTGGGAAGACGACATTGAATCCATTGCTAGATCAGCTGCTAGGAAAGTCAGTTCACTGTGTCAGGTGAGATAAATTTTCTCTCCAGAATCTTACATATCTATAAGTCTACCATTCGTCCTTGCTTAGAATATTGCTGCCATATATGGTCTGGTGCCCCTGATATTTACCTTGAGCTTCTTGATAAAATCCAAAGAAGAATCAGCAATATTATTGGTCCTGATCTGGCAGCTTGGCTTCAGTCACTTGCCCACCGCTGTAAGGTTGCCTCTCTGTGCATTGTTTTTTTGTTGTTTTTTTTGTAAATACTTTTGTGGTAATTGTTCAGATGAGCTCTTCACTATGGTACCTAGACTTTATGAATTTAAGTGCAATACTAGACTGGCAACAAGATCTCATCAATTTACAGTGGAGCTGGCTATATGAAACCATAAATTCTATGCTAGCAGTTTCTTATCACACACTTCTTGCTTGTGGAACTCCTTTCCGGCTCCATGCTTTCCAGCCAACTTTAATTTGCAAAAATTTAAATGCAGTGTCAATCGCTATCTACTGACCAGTTGACTACTCTTTTCTCTTTCTCCCCATTACTAATGTTTCTGCTCCTAATTCTTCCACACCCTGTAACCCCTTGCACACTAGTGGCTGTACTGTCTTGCTTGGAGTGATACCAATTAAAAAAAGCCCCCCAATATGTACTATGTAAAATGCATTGTTTGTTATTGAGTTAATAATTAATAAGATGATAAAATAAGCACATCTCATTTTCCCTCTTGCTTATAAGCATACATCACTATAAAATAAAAACGTTTTCAGTGCTAAAGTTGAATTAATTAAAGCTTCTATTTAGCGTTATTATTATTTTATTTCCTCTGATTTATGATATATAATAATTTCTTTCTGGGTCCCAACCCGAGACCTAAGGTCAGAAATGGCATCATGACATTTTCCACTGAGCAGTTTTGAAAAAAAAAAAATCACACATATTTTACATAAAGCCCTTCATAAGGTGTGGGCTGTACATGCGAGAACATTTTTTTTTGTATTTCTTTAGGGCATAAACTACCAGGAATCCCTTCAATGTGTCTACTGGAATCTTTTCCAATCAATCCGAGGGCTTCAACAGCAACTGGAATTGTTGATGTCCTCATGTGCCACATTTTTGACATTTTGATTTCAAGATCCTTGTATTTTGATAGTTTTATGAAAATTTTCAAAGATACGTTACAGTCTTCAGGGACTAACATATGAATAAAAAGTCACATCTTGTGTTTGCGGCCTCTAATCATGATGTCTGGGCATTTAGCTTTGATTCATCTGGCTGTGTGTGAAGTCCCATAAAATTATTACAGGTCTTATCTCTGTAACCAGGTCTGGATGGTGTTCATACCAATTTCTTGCATTTTCCTTTCCATAAAAGTTGCAGGTTTTTCCTATGCAGATATTTGCCCACTCTGTCATGCCAAGTTTTATATTCAGTGGCTGCTAGTACCATGCAACCTGATACAAGATAATTGATTGTTTCTGGATATTTATCACAGAATCAATATATGTGCTTGGTAATTTCTAGTTAGCAAGCATTGGTCCTGTGCAACAAGAATAAAACCTTCAGTTTCAGCTTTTAACCCTGCACTGCGTAGCCACTGATGAGTATGAGATTTGTCTACATCAGCTTGTTTGGTACAACCAGAGTATTGACTGTGAAGCATTTATCTTGCCATTGTTTCTGTATCTGGTCAATTGCATTTGCCTTTGCTTTCTTTTTTAAGTATTTTGCAGCTGCAGTAGATGCATTAGGCTTTACTTGTATTTCTTCATTAACTTGAAACTCCATTTTGAAATTGTTGGCTTCCTTTTTCACCGAATAAAGTTCCTTACTTCTTTCATGTTCTTTGACACAGATCATCATCCAGTCTTCTGTAGTTTCCAGGTATCTTTGAAAGCTGATTGTTGTAGTTTTGAAAGACAGTTCTAGTTGAACTAATCCTCTGCTTCCTTCGGATCTGGGCACAGACAGATAATAAACATCGGCCTTGGGATGATGCATGTGGTGGCAAGTGAGAATTTTTCTCATTTTGGCATCCATTTGCTTAATGTCAGCTATGGTCCAGTTAAGGATGTTAAAACTGGATTGTGTCACAGGGACAGCCAAGGTGTTTATGGCTGATATTCTGTTTTTTGATTTCAATACCACACACGCATGCCTGTAGTACTTATTTCTTATTTGTTGTCTTTGGCAAAGAGTTTGAGATCATCCATATAGAGTAGGTGACTGAATACTTTTCTGTTTAGTTTGTATCCATAGTTATTACTGTTTAGTTCATGTGAAAATGATTTTAAGGAGAGACAAAGCAGAAGGGGTGACAGGGAGTCTCCTTGAAGGATTCCTTGTTCGATATTCAGGTGATTCAAGTATAATGTGCTTTTCCACATACCCATGCTGTGTTTAAGGAAATTTACCATCACCGAGAAGACTGTAAATTTCCAAAGTCTTAAGGATTCAAGAGTGTGGCACACTATCAAAGGCTTTATGGTAATCCATCCATGCTGCACTGAGATTTTTTCCTGTTTTACTGCAATTTTCCATTTTGTTTATCAATAGTTGATCTTTGTAACCAGATGAACCTTTCTAGCATCCTTTCTGTTCCAGTGGAAGAATATTTGTTTCAAGAAAAGACTAAGTTTGTCAGGACAGACGTGATCAATTTATACATTGTGAACAGACGTTATTGGCCTATAATTTTTGGGATCATCTGTTTCGGCCATTTTTGGTCGGAGATATGTAATACCTTCAGTGATCCATCCTGGAACTTCATTGGGATCATTAATAAGAATTGATAGGAGTTCATGCAAGGCTTTTATGAATTGATGGCAGATGATAAAGCCAAACATTGGATACCTGGGGATTTCCATTTTGGGATTTCCTCAGAGCTTGCCTATCACTATTTGTGGTTATATTTTCCCATTCTTGTAGAGGTTTATCTATCATTTGTTCTTCTTCTTCTCAGATCCACTCCACATTAGGGTTATATTCTTTTGGGCTGCTCCAAATATTCTCCTCAAAATTTCTGCACTTTTTCAATAGATAGTAGTTTTTGGGCATCTATAACTGCTTTTCCAATTTCCCTGTAAAATTTCTTACGGTCTGTTTGGAATATCTTATTTTGGCAGTAGAACCTACGTTTTTCATATTGTCTTCTTCTCTGTGCCTTTAACTGCAGCATCTGTTTTAGCATTTCTTTGATTGATGGAATAATTTTATATTTCCACTTGATCTTCCTGCATTTGCGTGTTGAAACATTTGGGTTCCTTGTGATCGCTTCTAGTATCAATATCTCACATCTGATTTCCTTTATTTCTCACATCAGTTTTGCCTTCCAAGCTGGATCTCGCTGTCTGTGTTTTGTCTGTTGCAGTGCAGCAGTGTATATTTGCACAATATGTTTATTGAACTTTGTCATCTGAATTTTTGAGACATTTATCTGACATTTGTGTGAGAGTTCCTCCGCTGAGTACTTGGATGATATGGTTTTCCCCTTTGGTTATTTCTCTTTTGTTGCTTTCAAAGAATTCTACCCTGATGTCATTTGATTCATCTTCAGTGACATAATCTGGATAACGCCAGATGTTTTTGTCACAGGTTGATTCAACACTTTTATTTCCTGGGAGGTTATCATGTATGTCTAATCCATGATGTTCTTTTGTGGATTTTTGGGCAGAGTGAAAAAGGATCGCATGACTTGTTGATATTCTTCATGAGTCCATTTCATTTGCTTTCTTTTTAATAATTGATTTGCCATTGAATCACTGGATCCAAAGTTGGAAATAGTCTGGGCTTGATGACCAGATGCATATTCATTGTTGGAAGAGGTTTTGATCCAGTGACAGATCTTTTTGTCCCAGACTGGTTCTTCTCTGAGGTATGCAGCCCTTGTTGACCTGGGTGACAGCTGATCCAGTATGAGTATTTGTTCATAATCATTGAGATTTGTAATTTTTTGCGTTTTATCCTTGATCGCCAGAGGGTAATTTTTTTCATGGTACCAGTTCTAGGACAACTGTCAACCAAAACTAAAGAGCTCATGTTGCCCGTGAGATTGGTGGGGTGGGGGTATTTTCAGATGTCCATAATATAGGGATATTGAAATCGTATAATAAGTTTTAACTTAGTATAAGTTGCAAAGTCCATTACCAGATGAAATGTCAGCAACGGACATTGTGGGTTATCGTAAAAAGAAAAACTAAATAAAATAAAAAAATTAAAGTTAAATAAAGTCAGAAACTTAAATTTAAAGAAAAGGAAAATATAATTTCAAATTGTATTTAGCATAGCTTACATGTTGAAAGGCGGACACAGAATGATTCTGCCAAAAAAAAATTATTATCACAATTATTTTCTGATTTATTTATTCATTCTTTATCAGCGTTTATGAAGAAAATAAAATTATGCTCAGCTAAATTTCAACATCTGCCTCCAAAAATAAATGAAGTGATTTATTTTATTTTTTAAATGAAAAATGGAAATATTTTAGTCAGTTGTGATTTGATGAAAGAAACTGAGAATTGTTTGAATACAATTTTCAAACTTTATCACCAAAAATTTATTTCCCATGGAACCTCTATGGTACATAGACTTTAGGATTTAAGTGCAGTACAGGATTGGCAGCTAGGTCTCATCATTTTACACTTAAAATTGCAAGATATAACCATAAGTTCTATGCTAGCAGTTTCTTCTCTCATACTCCTCACTTGTGGAGTTTTCTTCCAGTTTCTTGCTTTCCAGTCGACTTTGATCTTGAAAAATTTAAATATTAATGTCAATTGTTATCTTTTGTCTTAATTCCTGTTCTTTTATTTCCTCTCTCTCTCTCCCTCCGTAATAATCTTTTTTCTTTTTCTCATATTCTTTCACACTCAGTAACCTTTTGCATCTTAGTGGCTTTATTCTCTTGCTCTTGTTGGAAAATCATATATAATTTTTTTTATCTGTCTATATTTCTGAGATGAAGTATTATGTACATTCTTTACATTATTTGGACTATTGTCCTCATCTTTGTTGCCATATTTGTGAGTTCAATACCCGGCTAAGGCAGTGCAAAACTTTCAGAGGGAAATTAACAGGAGATAACTGATAACTGACATCCATTAAACATGGCATGTGGAACTAGAACAGTCTACCCCAGGGAGCGAAATAAAGGGTTCAGTTTGACATTCCAACCACCTGAAGAAGGCCGGAGCGTACAACGGCCGAAACATTGTAATAAATATGGCGACAAAGATGAGGACAATAGTTCAAATAATGTAAATATTTTTTTTTATATATATCAAGAATAATTTTAGGGGAAACAAGTAAGACAGAGTGGAAAAACTTTTTCTGTAATGTTTTTTGTCCTTTAGGACTTCATCGGACTAAGTTTATGTTTATGTGGAATGAAATGATTTTATAAAAAAATAAATTTCTATTTTTTTTTTCTCATCTTACTTGGAGTTGCTTTGCATAAAACAGTCATGTTCGTGTGTGTCGCTGCCAGCAGTTCAACTTTTCTTTTGTTTCCTTCCCCCTGGAACCATGACCCCCCAAATCAATTGCAAAGATGGATTTATGAAATCTTTAAATTTAAACTTTTCTCTAATATTTTTTATTTCTTTTTCTTTTCATCGCCATAAAATACTCCTCCTCCATTTTTAAAGAAAATGGAGACAGATATCGATTGGGAAATTACAAAAATTTAGGAAAGAGAAATTTACAGATTCAAGTCTTGTAAATTTTGCATGAAACAACATAAAATTTCACCCAGTATATGGCTTGAGAGGCACTCAAGGTAGGGTGTTGCTATCAAAATGGTAATGATAAATGAAGTGTGTGATATACTTTTTTGTGATATGAATAAAAGACAAGGTGACAGGAAGTGAGGATAGGGAGGATAAATAACAATTAACCTTTGACTTGAAAAGGTGATGATGATAGTAACAATAGCAAGATATTTTATTTCATTTTCTCTTAGAAAAGATTTGTTGTAAGTGTTTGTGCCACCAAATCAAATGTGACGGCCATTTTTCTTCTGGAATCAGTAGTGCTGCTAATGGACAACATATTTGTCGTGAAAATAATTCTTTCTGATTTTCACAATCTCTTGAAATATTTTCTTCTAAAACATTCCAGTTGATATTTTTATCAATTTCCCTGACATCTTTTTCAAGATTAAAAAAAAAAATAGTGCAATGAAAATCAATCAAGAAAAGTGATGCAATTATTTTTTTTGTTTGTTTTTGGATTAAACTTTCAAGAGAATTTTCTTTAATCTATGACTTCTGTCCATCAGCTAAAGATATAAAGATAATCAAAGACAATTATTACCGAGTATCTTACATGTTAAACAATTAATTGCATCCTGAGTATGATGATAAATTACATCCACATCCTGGGTAAGAGGATAAACTATGTTCAACAGCAAGGCCTCTGATCAGGAGGTTTTGAGGAGCGTGGAACCACCTCTTATTTGCTGGTGTTCCCAGGTCTACCCTGACCTGGGGTGGTAGCACCTGTTAGGGTCCCAGCTATGGTCAAATAGTTAACACTCAGATTACATTTGTGTCCTGGGTAAGACGTAAACTACATCCAATAGCAAGGCCTCTGATAATACATTTTTGAAAAAATAATGTTGCCAGCTGTATGTTTTTGAAAAAAAAAAATATTACCAGCTATACGTTTTTGAAAAAATAATTGTACCAGCTATACATTTTTGAGAAAAAAAATATTAACAGAAATGGATTTTTGACAAAACAAATATTACCAGGAAAAAATTTAAAAAGTTGTCGGCATTAAATGAGCCATTGAGGTTGATATGCCGTAAACCAAACCAAACAATTAATTAATCAATGATAATTATTACTGAGTCTCTTTCATATTAAATTAAATTTGCTGAAAATCCATATCTACAAGAAATCAGTTCTTTTTTTATTTTAAACAAAAAGGAATTGAGATGAAATTTAAATTTTTCTTTTTGAATATATGACCTTTTGGTGCCCTTATGCTAATAAAATTATGAGAATCCAACCCCCACCCACCTCAGACAGAGCCACCCTCTTACAATGTCTTGAATATTTTTTTTACCTGTTATATATTTTAGCCACATTTACATAGTTTGAAGTAAACTTATTTCAAATTCTTTAAATAAACTAGAATAGATATCTTTTGTCAATAGAAATATTCTGTAAGAAATATCTTCACTATTTTACTATTTATTGCAAATATATTTCAACACAACCATCGTCAAAAATCAGATTTGTTTATATAATGAGCTTGAAGGGGGCCCTCAGCTGCAGCCTATACAAGAATATTGGATAATCCAGCCCCGGATATATGTTTATTGGTGAAAGAAAATAGAATGTAGGAAAAAATAATGGAAAATTTTTTCACTTTGAAGAATTCTTAAAATTATGAAAACTTTCTTTTTTCTATTTTGGCTTTCTAAAATCGAGGTGGCATTTATATGTGAACGTTTAACATCTTCTCTTTCATTCTCTTCTTTCTTTCTTTCTTTCTTTATCACTCTCTGTCCTATTCTCTCTCTCTCTCTTTCTCTCAATTCCCCACTCTCTCTCTCAATTCCCCACTCTCTCTCTCAATCTCTCGCCTTCCCCTCTCTATCATTCTCTCACTTCCCCCCCTTTCTCACTCTCGTTCCCTCACCTTCTCCTCTCCCTGTTGTTCTCTCACCTTCTGTTCTCTCCATTTCTCTCACCTTCCTCTCTCTTAATGTCCCCCTTCAATCTATTCTCTCTCTCCTGCTCTTTTCTGCATGTCTTTCTTCTCTCTCCCACCCCATTCTCTGTGCGGTCAGTCATATAAAACTCGCAACAAAAAGTGTGTATGTGTATGAGAGAAAGAAATGTATATTTTCTATATACTTACTTCACACAATTTTAAAAGGAAAAACAATTCCCTTCCATGTCCCCCTCACACAGATTATATATATATATATATATATACACCCAAGTGTGGGATTGGTATATACGGAGTAAATTCCAATAACCAACAATTATTATTCTTTAAAGAGTGCTCAATACAGAGTAGAGCAGATATAATCATTTATTTGAATATTACAACATGTTGTAATATTCAAATAAATGATTATATATATATATATATATAATATATATATATAGTGTAACCCAGATATAAGAGAGTTGTCGGGGACCAGATAAGAAGTATCTTATATCCGGGTTTCTCTTATATCCGGGTTTGGTCTATTTTGTTTTATTAACACAGGCTCTAATTTGGGACCAGATAAAATCTCTCTTATATCCGGGTTTCTCTTATACCAGGGTCTCTTATATCCGGGTTACACTGTATATACAGTGTAACCCGGATATTAGAGAAACCCGGATATAAGATATATTTTATCTGGTCCCAAATTACAACCTGTGTTAATAAAACAAAATAGACCAAACCCGGATATAAGAGACCATTTCTTCGGTCCCGACAACTCTCTTATATCCGGGTTACACTGTATATATTGAATTTGCTTGTTGTATAATTAATCTAATTTATATAGTCACAGATAGAATGACTAACTTCTGCCCCCTTCCCCCACAAGTAAATAAACTTCATTCTATTCAGTGTCAATATCATTGCACACACACACACACACACACACAATGTTAACATTAATATTTCCATACCAGAAATGACTTTTGCCCCCCCCCCCAAAAAAAAACTCATATGCACATAAATTAACTTGGACACTTCTTACCTACACCTAGGGGCTTGTTTTATTATGGCATTGTATCATGTTAAGCTTTCAAAAATGCATTTATGCATATTAAATATCTTGCATTTGTGTGCATGCGCCTACAATTATTCCCCCACTGCACAAATGCGCTATTCTAATAGTCCTCTGTACTCTCCCTCCTCCAGTCCAATGCTCTTCCTATCACAATCTAATTTAAACTCTTTGACCTTCTGTTGCTAAAGTTTTCTATAAACAACTTTATTTATAAACACACTTACCAACAACTTTCACACTTTGATTTACAATCATATGCACAGAGAAATAGGAAAAATGCCATGAACAGATTTATCTGTACTGTAGAAATATATATATACACACACACACACACACACACATATATATAACAACAGGTCTGTTGTTTTTATATATATATATATATATATATATATATAAAAACAGATTTGTATGTACCTCTCTTTCTCTCTTCCTTCCTGCCTGTATCATATATACATGAGGAGAAAAAAATGATGCAAGTCTCGTCAGCATGAGTTGATTCATCTTTGGAGATGGACCCAAAATGGACAGAGGGAATCGGTTTTTGGATTATAAGTATCATCCCTGTTTGGATATTCCTAATTTTTGACCTCCAGAATGGCTTTCCGAAAAAACTTTCCTGCTTTCATTTGAAGAACTGAAAAATTTTCTTCTTGGAGATAAAAGATAGTTGTTTTTTTGTTTTTTTTTTTTTGGCAAAGAAAAGATTTAAAAAAAAATAAATAAAGGAAAAACGTGGATGTAAATAAAAACAGCAACAAATTGTTTTGATAACAAAATGCTTCCGTTATTTTGTTACTCAAAATCAGGTAAGAAGAATTTATTTGAAAATTTCTTTTAGGAATGTAAACAAACGTCCGTTCATTATGTACATGCACTCAGCCCCTTTCATAGAGAGCCTCTGATTAATGTTTCAAAACAAATGTGGGAACTTGTTATTTGGAAATGGGAGCATATATTTGAAATTTTGGTAAATGGAAGTGTATAGTATATAATGTGCCTGAATATCAAAATGGGTTTACATTACCACTATGAATGTTTTACATATATAACATACTAATCTGCACATAAATTTATTAATGGGTGGGAACGCATGTTGCACATATAGTAAATATATATTAGGACACACACACACACACACACTATATGTAATGTGTGTAAGATATACTTATCAACACAAAGGATTTTTGTGTGTTTCTGTGTCAGCTTGAAAAAAAATGTAATTTTAGGCTGTAAATTTAACACAAGAAAAATCTCTCTCCATCTCTGTAGAATTTGCCATGTATTTTCTATTCCTACTTCATAACTTTTCTCTTTTTCTCTGTTGTCATGTGACATTGGTTGATTATTTCTACTTGTGTTATAATTTCATCTATAGAAAATTCTCTTGCAAAAAAAAAAAATCGTTCTTTTTCTGAATTTGAAGAACTAAATTGATTTTCCTTAAAAGAATGTCATCACGTTTACGTCTCAGTTTCTGAAAAAAAAAAATAAATAAAGAAAAAAAATATCTGTCTACATTTCTGAGATGCTGTATTATGTACATTATTTACATTATTCGGACTATTGTCCTCATCTTTGTCACCATATTTCTTACAACGTTTCGGCCGTTATGCGCTCCAGCCTTCTTCAGGTGGTTGGAATGTCGAACTGAACCCTTTATTTCGCTTGTTGGGGTAGACTGTTCTAGTTCCATGTGCCATGTTTAATGGATGTCAGTTATCAGTTATCTCCTGTTAATTTCCCTCTGAAAATTTTGCACTGCCTTTACCGGGTATTGAACTCACACTCTTTGGGTCCTGTCACTGGATCTAACTAATGCCTTTATCCACTGTGCCATGTGCCCTTGAGAAAATAAATAATCTTTAAGTATTTTTCAATCCTGTTTTACTTTTAGCACCAAAAATACTTTCAGTGTGTTTAAGATAAACGTGTACACTCAGTGGTGACAATCTGTGTCATACTTGAATACAATCTTCCGGCCATGAAGATGGCATTGAAGCATGAAACACAGTCACTGCTCAGTGTTGACCTTAGTGTCTATATTTACATATGCTCTATTCCTTATATTGAGCACTTTTACCCATATATATAGCATACCATAAAATATATATATCTTTATCACATATATATATATATAATTAATGCATGTTTCATTAAATAATATAGACAAGTTTTCTCTATCTATTTTAAGTAAGTTCCTTTCATATTGTCTGATAAGCTTAATCACATTATCATTGAAAGATGAAAGAAAATCACCATATTGATACATGTTTAAATCCAATCTAAGCTTTCGTCTTACATAAGCCATTATCAAAGATGACAATTACATTTCAATATATCAAACAATACACGGACAGAACAATAATGAAACTCGTGTATAGGAGACACAGAAGTGAAAATCGCATCGCATCTCGTGACGTCACACATGAACACGCGAGAGTGAAAACGAGAAGTATTAAGTATGGAAAGCCGTTGGTATAAACCAATGGCTTCTGTTATCAATTATAGGCATTTAAGAATATTGGTGGAGATTTCATAGTTTATTATGTTCAGGTTAGGTTTCAACTGTTTTATGTATATAGCTTCAAGAATTTTACTTAAAATAAATAGACAAAACTTGTCTATATTATTTAATGAAACATGCATTAATGAAAAATTGCTGCCTAAATACACACAATATATATATATATATATATATATATATATATATATATATATATATATATATAGTGTGTATTATATATATATATATATATATATATAATGGATAAATTGTCATCTAAACTGTGCAAAAATGAAAATAACACCGACATCTCATTTTAACAGATATATTTATTAAAGTTATACACAAATATCTTAAAATACTTCAACCATGGCCCCCAGATGACTTTGGAATCTCCATCAACTCTTCTGGACACTCTGCTTGTTTAAGTTGGTGAATACTGCCATAATCCTTGCCTTCAGTTCATCTTTGGTGTTACAAGGAGTTTTGTTGGTCTCTCACTCAACTGCACCTAACATAATAATTAAGGGGGTTGCAGTCTGGGGAGTTAAGTGGCCAGATGTAAGGGGTGATGTGGTTGCAGAAATTGTCTGACAGCCATGACTGGGGTTTCCTGCTTGTGTGATATGGTGCAGAGTCCTGTTGTCAGATATAAGGTCTTCCAGCAGCTACCCTCTTGACCTCCTTAAGGCACTTGATGTAGGCCTCTGTGTTGAGTCTGATGCCCTCACCAACAAATTCAGGAGTTCTTTTCTTATCAGAATGATGAGAGTGAGTTTTCTGAGCTGCCATACCTTGGTAATCACCATTAGACTCACCCAAATCTTTCTGAATCTTCTGCACTGTGCTCAGATTGACACCCAAACACTCTCAAATGTTTGTATTGGAGCTTCCAGTGCAAATGCCAAGCAGTACAACATGCCATTTCCAAATTATTGGCAGAGTGAATTGCATCATGGTGCTATTTTCTCACAGACCAACTGACCCTACTTCTGTGCAGTTGACAAAATCAAAAACAAACGACACACATGCACAAAATTAAAAATATAAAATGGCGACAATTTACCCATCGCACCCTGTGTTTGAAGACTAATGAATGTTCTTTAAGATTTTTCCAATTTAATTTTTAAGAATCATTTTCCTGATTTCTTGGGAAAATTTAAAGCATTTTAGTAAATGCACTTAAAGTTCTCACCCTGGAGATTATTGATATATAGGATTGTAATACTGTTGAAGGGAAATAAACCACATTGGGTTTTTTATAAGGCTAAGAATTTACAGATAAAATTTCTAATAATAGATTTTTTTTTTCACGTACACTCAGCTTCACACATATATGTGGGCAAAATGTAAGTGATTGCTTAAAGCTATTTAAATATTTGAATGATTTTCTGTCTCACCCAGAAGAACGAAGTATATCATCAAAAAATATGAAGTTTTATAAACGTTTAAAATGAATTCTATTTTTAAAATCTTGCAAAATTTGAAAGTAAAAATAATTCCTTTGAAATTCAGAAAAATTAGATATGGAAATTAATATATTGAGAAAAAAGTTTCAATTTAATTTTTGTTTTGAGGAAAAGAGTTGTTTGCAAAGAATTCTTTGAAAGGGCCAATGACTTCACACTTTGATTAGTTGAAGATTTTAAATGAATTAGCAAATAATTTCAGAGAATACTGTCCCTACCCTATGATTCTTTAAAAAAGTCAAATGTTATGAATGTAATTCAATCTTGTACTTGAAAATCTCTTCTTTTTATAATACTTATTATCATTTAGTTTCAGGCTTTTGGATGCTTGATTGGCACTGTTTTGCTCACTGCCAGCATTAACATTGAAAAACCTCCGTTTTACAAAGAAAACCCTGGTACAAGATTTAATTACATGGTTAAAATTTGAGAAAAAGAACCTACTTAAGAAAACTTGTACAATAAGTCCTTAATTAATGTTGTTTGATTAAATGCTATTGGCTCAAAAATAAAAACAAATCCTGTAAAATAAAACTTTGTAAAGTGTACAATAATCTTAGAAACACATGAAACCAAATGATAAAAGAATTCATAAATTGCTACAGCTTGTAGGCCACACAGTATTTGTCATTGTTTGGTGGGTAGGTGATGCTCCTCACAACTTTTGCTTTGCAAATATTTATTCCTTGACTTATGACTGTTGCAATGATGGCTACAAATGCAACCTGCACCCTACACCCATGATGTCATGAGGTAAAAAATAGAGAAAGTGTCATTTGTGACCATAAATATATTAAATTAAATCTAAGTTTGTCATTTCATTTCTTAAGTATTAAGTGTGCAGTATAGGCTTGTGTGTTGATATAACTTTTAAAATTTGGTATATTTATGGAGGAAGAGTGTTCAATATTAGATATAAAGCATTTGTGGATATAAATACAGTCTAGTGATTTGGATGCTGAAAAAAATAAACCCTAATACGATGGATATGCAATGTGATAGGTCCTAATCTGGTATCTCATTCACAGTCACTTTCTCACAGATGTGCTGTGGCTTCTCTCTGTCTTTTCTACAAATATATTTTCATAGCAACTGCTCTGACAAGCTACTTTCACTGGTACTCAAACTGCATGAATTTAAGTGTGCTACTAGGTTGGCATCTCAGTCCCACCCTTTCATTGTCGAAACAGTTAAATGCAGCCATCTCTTCTACTCCAACACTTGACACCTTCTATAGACTTAGGAAGAATTTCTTCTTCAGGTAGTAATAGTTTACTAAGATCAAGGATAACTCAGGGCTAATGTTCTTAAGAACAACCATTAGGATTTTACCAGGATCAGAAGCCTTCTTCATGTCAAGGCTTTTGATGTCTTGAGGCTTTCCGGGCTCTGAGAAGGAAGAAGTCAGAAAGAGGCTAGCCCTTGCCACCTCACATGGAGTTAGAGGCAAAGATCAATGTGATTTGCTTTGCTTCCTCTGATGAAGAAGAGATAGCCTTACGGCTATGTATAAGTAGGCACTGATGCTTTGCCTCTATTGAGAATTTGGTTAGAGATTTTCCAGAAATCAGAAGATCCAAATTGTTTGCTTTCAAACTTGGCTTGAACTGCTTGTGCAGAAATACACTTTGCATTTTCTAAAACTCTCTTGCAAAGATTGTAAGCAGTTCTGAATGCAACAAGAGTCCTACTTCACAATTCCCTGTAATAGATCTTGTAGCAGTGGGAAACCTTTCTAAATTTGACATGTTTCACTATTTATTTAGCTTCATCAGAAATGAGGAATGAAGCTGCACAAGGGTGTTTTATTCTGATACAGCTTCAAATATTTGCAGATTAGTTTTAACCTAATATTCCTCATAATCATAAAAATCATGATCATAGAAATATAATTATAAAAATCCATGGTCAACTTCTAACATTATTTTTATTTATCATACGAACAATAAACACACCAACATACCAATTTTATTATGCTACCATTCTAGAATTAGACATGTACAAATACCACAAGATGAACACAGAATGTCCACTAGAATTTAGATACACATATGAACAAATGCCACAACAGAAATAAATGAACATGTGACATCAAACAGATCATTGAAAACAAATGATATAGAATTACAAACAAGAAATTGAAACATCTCCGCACTGCCCTGTTTTTATTTATTTATTTATTTTTAAGCATTTCACACAAGTAAAGCGGGAGTGTCACTAGACAGAGAGTGGGAGGATAAAGGGGCGTGGTAGAGGAAAAGATGAAGAGAAGGACGGGGAATTAGATCAAGGTATCTGGAGATGTCGATTGACATTGCATTTGAATAATTGAAGATTATAGCTATCAGGAGGAAGAAGGGAATTCCACAGACGGGAAGTGTGAGACATGAAGCTATTGGAGTAGAAGAGATGGCTACCTTTAATCATTTTAACAGTGAAAGGGTGGGACTGAGATGCCAACTTAGTGGCACGTTTAAATGAAAGTATTTGTAGAAAAGACATAGGGAAGCGATGGCACATCTGTGAGAAAGTGACTGTAGACAAGATGCCAGATTAGGACCTATCACATTGCATATCCATCTGGATTTTGTTGAGGACCTTGAGACAAACAGCAGGGGCTCCAAATCATATTTCCTAAAAGATTTCTGATGTTATGTCAAGTTTATAAAGGGATTCCTACTTGTTCCTTATTTAATCATTCTGCTGGAATTAATCTGTATCTCCTATATATATATATATATATATAATATATATGTGTGTGTGTGTGTACATGAAACTCGTATACAAATCTATATTTTTAATTTGCCATGTCTCTTCAGGACATGGTCATGGCTCTCCATTTCATTTACTTGTGAATTGTCATTGTTGGAATTCATTTTATCTTCTAAATTGGTTACCACACAAAGCTAGAGAGCTCAGTCTACCCTAATATTTAATCCATTGCAAAAAAGAATAGGGGGGGATGGATTCCTGCTTTTGTGCAAAAGAGAATGCAAACGACTAGGTGAGAATTTGAATATGGTTGTTCAATTCCCCTTTTTGTGCCATTAAAAGTTTTCACATCTCACAAATCTCTATAACTACACATAATCCCATGGGTGTCCCTACCAAGGGTGGAGCTGGGAAAATCTTGACCCAACCCACTTCACAAAAATCTAAACAAACATTAGATTTTTTTTATTTTTCCTTTCTTTTTAATGGCTACTTTGTTTCTGCTATGTATTTAGATATTCCTGATAAAATCCAAGGAATCTGCAATGTTATCAGTCCTAACCTGGCATCACCACTTTTAGTCAATTTCCCACCCACCCTATGTCACTTCCCTGTACCTTTTCTATAAATATTTTTATGATGATTATTCTAATGAGCTTTCCTCTTTGATACCTTGACTCCATAAATTTAAGCATAGTACTAGATTGACAGCTAGGTCTCATCTTTTTACAGTTGATCTGGTGAGAGATGTAGCCCTTAAATTTGCTGCGAACAGTTTCTTCCCTCACACTTCTCACTTGTAGAGTTCTCTTCCGGCCTCTTGCTTCACAGTAAACTTTGAACTTCAAAAATTTAAACACACACACACACACACACACACACATATATATATATATATATATATATATATATATATTGTCATCCACAGACAGACTGTTTCGCTGTATCACAGCTCATCAGTGTGGCTAGACGTCCGGTTGCCTCTGGCTAGAATCGAAAACTGGCTGAATTCAGGTCAGTCGGAAATTTTACCCTGAAGCCGTTGGCGCACGGCAGAGAAGAAGGTGTATTTAAGCGTATTTATATTTAGATAAACACACAGTGACTGAGAGAACTCGATTCGATTTACCAAAGAGTCTTGCATTATTAGCCGCAATAGTCACTGTTTACAAACCCACACTTCCTCCCCAGAGAGCTCAACCGAAATAAATTTTTCAGGAGCATATATATATATATATATATATATATATATATATGTAGTGCTGTGCAAAAGTAAGTGAACCCGAAGATGATACTTTTAAAAAAAATTCTCTCCTTTCCAGATGACCAAAAAATGTTAATTAAACTATATATTGATTAAGAAAAATCTTTATTAAATCAATTACAACCACTTTCAAAAATTTTTATCAAGCTGGAATAAAAAATATTAAGATGTTGAAAAATTAAGTGAACTCTGACATTTACACTCTGTATTTTTGTTTCACATGGTTGCCAGTGCAAATCATTTTTGGTGCACATGTAAAAATCAAAATGACACATGTTCATCTTTTTGGTAAGCTGTGAATACTGCAGTCAAATAATATAACTCATTGTTTATGCAAAAGTGTGCAGTTAGAGACTAAATTTAAAAAAATGTAAAGATCAAAAGAACTTCCTGAAGTTTTAAAAAATCACTTAGTTGAAACCTATAATGATGAAGAAGGCTACAAAAAGTTATCAAAATAAATTTGGAGCGCACTTCTCCACCATGCAACAAATTATTTGTAAATGGAAGGCATTTGGTATGACAGCATCACAATCAAGAAGTGGCCGTCCATGAAAAACGACAGCAAGAGCAAGTAGACATCTAGTTCGACAAGCCCAGACAAATCGTATTATGACCTTTACAGTTCTCCAGTGCTCACTGGCCAATGTCGGAATCAATGTGTGCACATCTACGATGCAACGAAATCTGAACAATGCCGATTTTCATGGCAGAATACCTAGAAAAGGCCACTACTTATGAAATAGCATAAGCATGCTCACCTCATCTAGACTAAAACTCATATTAATAAGCTAGAAACATTCTGGCAAAAGGTTTTATGGTCAGATAAGACAAAACTAGAGATTTTTGGGAGGAACAATATGTGATATATCTGGTGCGCTCCTAATACAGCCTTTGAAGAGATGAATTTAATACCAGCCATTAAACATGGTGGTGACAACATTATGATTGGTGGGGGGCGGGCTTTGCTGCAGCTGGAACAGGCAAAATAGTGTGTATTGACAGCACAATTGTCCCTGCAAGATACCAAGCAATTTTAAATGAAAATGTCAAGCCTTCAGTTCAGAAGTTGGGTTTAGGTTGGGGTTGGAACTTCCAACTGGTCAATGATCCAAAGCATGAAGTAAATCCGCAAAACAATGAGTTTGTAAAAAGAAATTTCAAGTCTTCGAATGGTCCAGTCAAAGACCTGATCTGAATCAAATTGAAAATCTGTGATTCAAGTGAAAGTAGACAGTGCTACAAGAAACCCAGGTAATACTGAGTAATCGTGGAAGTTTTTCCAAGAGGAATGGTCAAAAATCAGCACTCACTACTGCTAGTAACTTCTTTAAAATTATATAAAAAGACTGGTTGACATTGTTATCCCAAAAGGAGCAGTCACCAAATATTAAATGTAAGGGCTTACTTACCTTTGCACATCTTTATTTTTAATTAATATTTATATTTTATCTTGATAAAAAATTTTGAAAGTGATTATAATTAATTAAATAAATTTTTTTTTCATAATGAACATTTAGTTTAATTAAGATTTGTTGATCATTTAGGAAAAAAGGGGTCAATTATTTTAGATATTATCTTAGGGATTAATTTACTTTATATCTGTATATCTGATACACACACACACACACACACACACACACACACATATACATGATACATACATACACACACACACACATATATACATATGATACATACACACACATATATACATATGATACACACACACACACACACACACATATATATATATATATATATATATATATATATATATATATATATATATATCATAATGAGAAGCCATGTATACTTTCTTGATATGTATATAATATGGAGAAAACAACTGAAAAGTTGCAAATTAAAAAAAAATTGAATGTTTTTTTGTGAAAGTAGTTGTTTTCTCTCTCTCTATATATATATATAAATATATATATATATATATGATATACACACAATGTGGCCATTGATAGACAAGCAACTGGAATCAGCTGCAGGCATTTGAATAAATTACTGTAAATATTTCTACCCAATGTTCTTGATATACACTTTTTATTTTTCCAATTCCATTAAATCCCGACACAGATCTGTAAATCTCTTGATATGAACAAAGTCCTGTGCATAAAGACATTTACCCTGATGTAAATAAATGCTTGCACATGTTTTCATATGACAGGGTGTGTTGCAAGTCTGTGGTAAATTGGAAAGGGAAGTTAGTGTGATGACGTCAAACGAATTGAGGGGTGATGGCAAAAGTTGAAATTTGACACTGGAAACTGAGCCTAAGGGAGGGTAGGAGCTGAGGAGGTTGGGAAAGGAATTAGAACAATAACAGCAACTAAATTTACTTAGGTCAACTCTGGTGTTTTGGGGGATATATGTATATAAGGAGGCGCTGAAAATTTCTCGGCCTGACCCACTTCCCCAAATCTGAACAAACACTAGAATTTGTTTCATTGGGAATTCCTTCTTGGTCTGGCTGAGAACTTTTCACCACCTCCTCTATTATATATGGGAAAACAATATAAATTTTTATATATCAGAACAATTTTAGGAAAATCTATGACAGTGAAAAAATTTTCCCTCTCTCTTTCTTTAGGACTGCATTAGACAAAAGGTGTGACACAAAGATTTTCTCCACTTTGTCATAGATTTTTCTAAAATTATTTCATTTTATTCTGTTAGTGCATTTTGTGCCGCCACTCTGGTCACTGCTCCCTTCCATTTCACAATCATGGGGATATTCAAGGCCGAATAATTCAATGGCTTGAATTGGAGATGTTATTGTTACCCTCTCAGTGATGGTTTTGTTTTTTAAACTACCTACTTCTAGCCTTTTGCTTAAAAAAGCAGGAACTACAAGGTCATTGGTGGTTTTGAATTCAGTTTCCTTCTCCTAGACTGGTTGCCACACAAGGCTATAGGACACAATCTGTCACACTATTTTACCCATAGCTAAAATTATATAACCACTAGGCATAGAAATCAATCATATAGACAGTGTGAACATGGGTCAACATTGTATTTCATACCTCCAATGCTGCGCACTATCTATAGCTATAAACATTCTTTCACTGATACTAAATGCTCACCCTCCCATTAATAAAATTATACATATATATATATATATTTATTTATTTGAAAATTATAGCATAAATATGTTATAAAATGGTGTCTTATCAAGTCAACATTACTTGATAAGACACCAGAAGTGTTGAATCAAAATGGCTATTTTTGCAATGATTTTATAACATATTTATGTTATAATTTTCAAATAAATAATTATATTTGCTCTACTCTGTATTGAGCACTCTTTTAAGAATAGTATTTGTGGGTTATTGGAATTTATTCCATATACACCAATCCTATACTTGTATGCATCTATGTGTATAAAAAGAAGAGAGAAACCATGAACGTTTTTGGTTGTAATGTGGATTTTTAAAAAAATATTATGCTTTATTTTCCATAATTATGCTACATGTTTCCAGTCTCACAACCGTCATCATGCAAAGGGTCGAGTTTTCCACATATTAAAAATAATTGATTTTTTCTTCATGTTTTTCGATGTTAAATATTCTCGATATGAGACATTCTCTTTTTTGTGTTAGTGATCCAAATGTCTTTCTTGAACTGGCAGTGAAAAGTTCTGCGTGAAGGTTTATGAAACAATTAAGTTTGGTTCGAGAAATGGAGTAGTTATTGGCATGCTTATCTTTTAATGACCCCTGTGTGTTCCTTTTGTCAGCATGCGTGTATATATGTGTATATCCCCTCTCCATACATACACACTGTCTCACTACAAGGAATTATTGAACACATCTGTACACCCACAGACACATACATACACAAACACACACAAACATACCATCCCATTAAAAGGAATCAGTACATACACACACACACACACATATACTTCCCAAGTTACATGGAATCAGTATACACATACATACACACATATATATGTACACACATACACACATACTTCCTAAGTTGTGTGGGGTTTGTGAGCGTGCCTATGAGTAGTTCTCCTGCTTTTGTCAATATGTGTGTATATATATATATATATATATATATATATATATATATATATATATATATACACACACACACACATTCGTGCCCCACAAACGCCTGCATGTGAGCGTGCAGGCATGCATGTGAGTGGCTTGATCACTGTATTTGGTCACTATGTGTGCATGTTGTGTGCTTTTGCGTGTGGGGTTTTGATCTATTTAGTTATGGTTTAAATTTGTTTATGAAGTTTTTTTCTTGTATTTGTAGGTAAGAATAATTGTCTGTTTGATATATTGGCATAATTTTAAATTTTCCCTGGTTACATTTGAAGATGTGTAGTGTTGTGATACAAAAAGTTTTCTGTTGTCTGGCAACTTTATGTTGCTTTTGTGTAAGGAGACCCTGTTGTTCAGTTGTTGGCTGATACCTATATATGAATTCTTGCATTTTGTGCATTGGAGTGCATAAATCATATTTTTAGAGTTGCAGTTTAAGTTTTTATTTATATTGAATGTCGTTTTGGGGTTTTCAAAAGTGTAGGAGTTTCCTTCTATAATGATGTCACAAACCCCACATATTTTTTTGTTGCATTTTGTGACTCTCTGTATTGTGTGTTAGTTAAATTTGAATGAGGTTAATATGTGTTTTAGGTTTTTAGATTGGTGTTTGCTTTTAATTATTTTGGTTGTTTTTAGTATATTTTTCACTTTATTATTCTTGCTAAGTAGGTCTAGATTTTTTGTAATTTCTGTGAATAATTCTAGATTGTTTTTGTTGTATGTTTAGACATATGCTAGAGTTTGTTCGACGTTACGTTTCTTTTTATTTCTAAGTTGGTCTAGAGGAATTTGTTTTTGCGAGTTCAAAACCTTTGTTTATTAGTGTTGTGGGGTAGCCTTGTTTTTTTTTTTTTTAGAGTTTTATGTAGTTCTTCTAGGATGGTTTTTCAGAGAGACCTTTACAATTCCGCACTTAAAAATAGTGGATATAAAAATATTAATATTCAATATAAAAGCCCTATAAATAGCAACAATAATGGTAGAAAGAGATCTAGAAAAATCATATGGTATACTCCCCCCTTTAACATTATGGTTAAAACTAAATTGGGGCACCTGTTTCTAAACCTCATTAAAAAACATTTCCCCAAATCTGGAACCAACTCACTCAGTCTTGGAGTGTATCATAGATACAAACTAAAATCTACTTTTGTTGATAAAGTACCTTTAATTGCTTACAGACCGTTGTTCTTTTCTTAAATTATGATTAACTTTTAATATATTTTATCATAATGTTGTTGGAATATTATTAGAATATAAGTTGGTCTATGTATGCTTATTTCTTTTTCCTTTTTTATGCATGTGTCTATATGTTTATGTATATATGTATATGTGTTTGTATATGTATGTGTGTGTGCGTATATGTGTATGTGTGTGTATGTATGTGTGTATATGTGTTTATATATATATATATATATATATATATATATATATATATATGTATATGTATATATGTGTATATATATTTGTGAATATGTATGTTTGTATGTGTGTATGTATATGTATGTCTGTAGATATATATGTGTATATATCTATGTGGAGTTGCGTATGTATGTGTGTATATATATGTACTAGCGGATGTGTATATGCATTTTTACACTCATGTCGTTTTAATTTACGTTTGTTTAATTTTTCATGTATACACTTGTATTTGTAAATGTCTATATATATATTTAGTTTATATGCATGCGTGCTTATGTATGTACATCTAGATGTGTATGTATGTATGTGTGTGCTTGTATATAGTTGCATCTTTATATGTATTTCTTCACTTGCCTTATTTACTTTTCTGCGTCGACGTATGGGTCAATATATTTATATGTGCTTATCTATGTGTATGTTTATGTATGTAGGTCTGTATATGCGTACCTATTATCCTTATATGTGTCTATGCGGGTGCATGTATTAATTTATATGCGGATGTGCGAGTGTTCAATTATATGTGGAGGTGGTTATTTACTTTTGTCTGTAAATGTGTCGAAAACTATATGTTTTCAAAAATGTATATATGTATATATATGTGTATGTGTGTATATGTATATATATGTATATATGTATATATATATATATATATATATATATATATGTATATTTATATATAGTTATTTGTTTAAATTTTATCTATGTATATTTGACCGGTTTAGCTATTTTTCAAGTTTAAATTCGCTTAATAACATATTAAGCCACGAATAGCTTCGACATTTGACCGTCTAGATCATATTGAATGTAGATGTATGTGCCTGTGTGTATCGATGTGTTTGTGTAAGTATAGTGCATTTGCCTATGTGTGATTTGCTTTTTTGTATGTGTGTGTATATATCTAAATACGTTCGAGCGCTTAACATGCCGTTGTTCGAATGATTTCACATGAGAGGCGACTAACATGTTGAAATGAAACGAAAAATGTATACATCTCTGTCTGGGATTCTGAATACAACTTTCAACTTAATTTCAATGAAAATATAAATTAAATAGCATATATATCTTTTATTTTTATTTTTATATTTTTTCTGCTTGGTAATTCTACAATTTAAAACTTAATAGAGATCTGATTTAGATTTCTAAATAGGTAATTTTAATTTTTTAATTTTTTACTTTTAATTTTAATTTCAAATTTTATAAATCTTTTAATATCTAGATAACCTTGCTTAGTTGTCAAATTTTTCGAATCATCCTATACTTGTTTTTTGATTGGCCACTCTAGCTTATGTAACGGCGTTTACTCTTAGCTAAGGATCGTTGATTAATTTGAAACTTTTAAAACCATTTATTCTATATTCTATATTATCACTTGACAAGACACAAGAAGTGTTGAAACAAAATGGCTACTTTTGTCGTGATTTTATAACATATTTATGTTGTAATATTCAAATAAATAATTATATCTGCTCTACTCTGTATTGAGCACTCTTTAAAGAATATTAATTGTTGGTTATTGGATTTCACTCCGTATATACCAATCCTAAACTTGGGTATATATATATATATATATATTGCTGTATAGGCTATATATATATATATATATATTGCTGTATAGGCTATATATATATATATATATATATATATATATATATATATTGCTGTATAGGCTATATATATATATTGCTGTATAGGCTATATATATATATATTGCTGTATAGGCTATATATATATATATATTGCTGTATAGGCTATATATATATATATATTGCTGTATAGGCTATATATATATATATATTGCTGTATAGGCTATATATATATATATATTGCTGTATAGGCTATATATATATATATATTGCTGTATAGGCTATATATATATATATATTGCTGTATAGGCTATATATATATATATATATTGCTGTATAGGCTATATATATATATATATATATTGCTGTATAGGCTATATATATATATATATATTGCTGTATAGGCTATATATATATATATATATTGCTGTATAGGCTATATATATATATATATATTGCTGTATAGGCTATATATATATATTGCTGTATAGGCTATATATATATATATATATTGCTGTATAGGCTATATATATATATATATATTGCTGTATAGGCTATATATATATATTGCTGTATAGGCTATATATATATATATATATTGCTGTATAGGCTATATATATATATATATATTGCTGTATAGGCTATATATATATATATATATTGCTGTATAGGCTATATATATATATATATATATTGCTGTATAGGCTATATATATATATATATATTGCTGTATAGGCTATATATATATATATATTGCTGTATAGGCTATATATATATATATATTGCTGTATAGGCTATATATATATATATATTGCTGTATAGGCTATATATATATATATATTGCTGTATAGGCTATATATATATATATATTGCTGTATAGGCTATATATATATATATATTGCTGTATAGGCTATATATATATATATATTGCTGTATAGGCTATATATATATATATATTGCTGTATAGGCTATATATATATATATATTGCTGTATAGGCTATATATATATATATATTGCTGTATAGGCTATATATATATATATATTGCTGTATAGGCTATATATATATATTGCTGTATAGGCTATATATATATATTGCTGTATAGGCTATATATATATATTGCTGTATAGGCTATATATATATATTGCTGTATAGGCTATATATATATATTGCTGTATAGGCTATATATATATATATATATTGCTGTATAGGCTATATATATATATATATATTGCTGTATAGGCTATATATATATATAATGCTGTATAGGCTATATATATATATAATGCTGTATAGGCTATATATATATATATATATAATGCTGTATAGGCTATATATATATATATATATAATGCTGTATAGGCTATATATATATATATATATAATGCTGTATAGGCTATATATATATATATATATAATGCTGTATAGGCTATATATATATATATATATAATGCTGTATAGGCTATATATATATATATATATAATGCTGTATAGGCTATATATATATATATATATAATGCTGTATAGGCTATATATATATATATATATAATGCTGTATAGGCTATATATATATATATATATAATGCTGTATAGGCTATATATATATATATATATAATGCTGTATAGGCTATATATATATATATATATAATGCTGTATAGGCTATATATATATATATATATAATGCTGTATAGGCTATATATATATATATATATAATGCTGTATAGGCTATATATATATATATATATAATGCTGTATAGGCTATATATATATATATATATATATATATATAATGCTGTATAGGCTATATATATATATTGCTGTATAGGCTATATATATATATTGCTGTATAGGCTATATATATATATTGCTGTATAGGCTATATATATATATTGCTGTATAGGCTATATATATATATATATATATTGCTGTATAGGCTATATATATATATATATATATTGCTGTATAGGCTAAATATATATATATATATATATTGCTGTATAGGCTAAATATATATATATATATATATTGCTGTATAGGCTAAATATATATATATATATATTGCTGTATAGGCTATATATATATATATATATATATTGCTGTATAGGCTATATATATATATATATTGCTGTATAGGCTATATATATATATATATATATATTGCTGTATAGGCTATATATATATATATATATATATTGCTGTATAGGCTATATATATATATATATATATATTGCTGTATAGGCTATATATATATATATATATATATATATTGCTGTATAGGCTATATATATATATATATATTGCTGTATAGGCTATATATATATATTGCTGTATAGGCTATATATATATATTGCTGTATAGGCTATATATATATATTGCTGTATAGGCTATATATATATATTGCTGTATAGGCTATATATATATATATATATTGCTGTATAGGCTATATATATATATATTGCTGTATAGGCTATATATATATATATTGCTGTATAGGCTATATATATATATATTGCTGTATAGGCTATATATATATATATTGCTGTATAGGCTATATATATATATATTGCTGTATAGGCTATATATATATATATTGCTGTATAGGCTATATATATATATATTGCTGTATAGGCTATATATATATATATTGCTGTATAGGCTATATATATATATATTGCTGTATAGGCTATATATATATATATTGCTGTATAGGCTATATATATATATATTGCTGTATAGGCTATATATATATATATATATATATTGCTGTATAGGCTATATATATATATATATATATATATTGCTGTATAGGCTATATATATATATGTATATTGCTGTATAGGCTATATATATATATATATTGCTGTATAGGCTATATATATATTGCTGTATAGGCTATATATATATTGCTGTATAGGCTATATATATATTGCTGTATAGGCTATATATATATTGCTGTATAGGCTATATATATATATTGCTGTATAGGCTATATATATATATTGCTGTATAGGCTATATATATATATTGCTGTATAGGCTATATATATATATTGCTGTATAGGCTATATATATATATATTGCTGTATAGGCTATATATATATATATTGCTGTATAGGCTATATATATATATATTGCTGTATAGGCTATATATATATATATTGCTGTATAGGCTATATATATATATATTGCTGTATAGGCTATATATATATATATTGCTGTATAGGCTATATATATATATATTGCTGTATAGGCTATATATATATATATTGCTGTATAGGCTATATATATATATATTGCTGTATAGGCTATATATATATATATTGCTGTATAGGCTATATATATATATATATATTGCTGTATAGGCTATATATATATATATATATTGCTGTATAGGCTATATATATATATATATATTGCTGTATAGGCTATATATATATATATATATTGCTGTATAGGCTATATATATATATATATATTGCTGTATAGGCTATATATACATATATATATATATATATATATATATATAAAACTGTATATACAGGGGTTGGACAAAATAATTGGAACAGGTGCAAATTCCACTCCTATATTTCAAAGACCTATTATATAAAGAACTTTAACTAAAAATTTGTAATTGCAGGTTATATCTATTGTAAATACGTTTATTTATCTAATTTAATCTCTTAGTCTTATTTGTTTTTAGAATTTAGTAAAATTTAATCTAAATGCCTGATCTCTTCGAGTTTGAAAAAGGGCAAATTGTTGGAGCTCGCATGACAGGAGCCTCGATCACTAATGTTGCTGAACTGTTTGGTTTTTCAAGTGCTACCATATCAAGAACTATGACACAATTCGAGAAACAGGGCAAAACCTCTAGCAACCATAGCAATTCGGGCCGGACTTGCAAACGTACTGACAGGGACCGGCGTGCATTGAAACGCAATGTGGCAAAAAATCATCGGACTACTGCGGCCAAAGTGACTGCTGAGTTGAATAATCTGAATAGTCCAGTTTCTACTAAAACTGTTCGTCGTGAGCTCCATAAGGCTGCATATCATGGAAGAGCCACTGTAAGGAAACCTCTTCTCTCCACTCGCAACATTCAGAAGAGGTTGAAGTGGTGCAGAGATCACAATGCCTGATCTGCAGACCAATAGAAGCAAGTCATATTCTCAGACGAGTCTACTTTTTCTCCTTTCCAAACTTCAGGGCAAGTTTATGTGTGGAAGCAGCCCAAAGAAGCTAACAACTCTGACTGCCTTCTTCCAACAGTGAAGCATGGAGGTGGATCAGTGATAGTTTGGGCCGCCATATCATGGAAATGTCTCGGTCCAATAGTTGCACTGCATGGTAGAATCAACAGCAAACATTACTTGAACATTTTGGGAAATCATATTCATCCACTGGCCCAGACTTTATCCCCTGATGATGACTGCATCTTCCAAGATGATAATGCTCCAATACATACCACTTGAGTGGTTACAATTTGGTATGAAGAGCATGAAAGTGAGCTAGAACACATGGAGTGGCCTCTCCAATCTTCAGATATCAATATTAGTGAACATTTGTGGTGCATTTTGGAGCGGCAAGTTAGGAGCCGCTATCCTCCACTGTCGTGTCTTAAAGAGCTGGAGCAGGTATTAATGGAAGAATGGCTGAAAATTCCTCTGGATGAAGTCAGGAAGCTGTATGATTCCATTCCTTGATGTATTAAAGCTGTATGTGAGGCTAAAGGAGGACCAAGACCAACTCCATATTAAATAAATTTTCTTTGAATTTAACAAGTGTTTTAATTATTTTGTCCAATCTCTGTATATATATATATATATATATATATATATGTATATATATATATATATGTATATATATATATATATATGTATATATATATATATGTATATATATATATATATATGTATATATATATATGTATATATATATATATGTATGTATATATATATATATGTATGTATATATATATATATATGTATATATATATATATATATGTATATATATATATATATATGTATATATATATATATATATGTATATATATATATATATATGTATATATATATATATATATATGTATATATATATATATATATATGTATATATATATATATATATGTATATATATATATATATATGTATGTATATATATATATATGTATGTATATATATATATATGTATGTATATATATATATATGTATATATATATATATATATGTATATATATATATATATATGTATATATATATATAATGTATATATATATATATGTATATATATATATATATAATGTATATATATATATATGTATATATGTATATATATATATATGTTTCATTAAATAATATAGACAAGTGTTGTCTATTTATTTTATGTAAATTCTTTTCATATCGTCTGATAAGCTTAATAACATTATCATTAAACAAAGAAAGAAAATCACAATATTGATACATATTTTTTAATCCAATCTAAGCTTTCAGCTTGCATAAGCCATTATCAAAGATGACAATTAGAGTAGATGTCCTGTTTGTTGCTGTTAAGGGTGTTCAATTTTTCCTTGGCAATTTCAATTTGCCTTTTCACAAGGCTACATTTATAATGCCAAGTATTGATTGTATTGTGGGCTGCTGGATCATGTAATTTAAAGATATGAAAAGAATTTACATAAAATAAATAGACAACACTTGTCTATATTATTTAATGAAACATGTATGAATGAAAAAATGCTGCCTAAATACACACTATATATATATATATATATATATATATATATATATATATATATATATATATATATATATATATATATAATGTCATTCACAGACAGTACTGTTTCGCTGTATCACAGCTCCTCAGTGTGCCTAGACTTCCGAATGCCTCAAGACAGGATTGAAACTCAACTAATTTGGTGTCAGCCAATGCTATCTTCACTCGGTAGAGTTACACAACTAAATCTAGCGTATTGTTTTTACAAATGTAAACAAATGCCAATCTTTGTTTGTGATACTGCAGTGTCATTCCCTAAGGTTCAAAGAAGGATGGTCCTCACTAAGACCTACTAGCTTTATTTGCTCAAAATCATTTCTAATTATTGATCTAAGGAAGTGGTTGCATACAGTTGACAATTTATATATTCCTGAACAGGTTTGGCACCATGCATGACATGTAGATGAAAGTCTCAATCTGTCGAGGCTATTAAAGAAAATGACTCAAATGTTTACGTTAATGTTTTGCTTTTGTAGCAGCTTGCAGTGTTGTGTGAAACTAGCCCAAGCATTGCCGATTCTATATTCAGTTTCTTTATCTCTTATACTAAATTTTTTTTTATCCCTTTAAATGTTATTTTTACTGGATACTCATATTTGAGTAGACATTCCATTTATTTATTAAATATTTATTTTTGGCTACTGGCCTGAATATTCAAGAAATATTATTCCTCAATCTTAACTACTATTAATTACTCCACTGTGCCTCCATATATATATATATATATATATATATATATATATATATATTTGTGTATTTAGGCAGCAATCCTTCTATCATGCACATTTCATGACAGTCAAGGTGCTTTTATTTAGTTTTTTATACAATTTCTCATGCGATCTAATAATTTTTTCTTTTCGGATGATAAATTATATAAAAACTGTCTGAATGTTCTTTTTATCCGAGCGCTTTTGAACATGGCATAATATCTTGACCATGTTTGGAAAAAAAAAATGAAAACATTTTATAAAACATACATACAATAAGCTAATTCTAATTTTAACAGTTAAAATATAATCCTTGAAAATGGCTAAATGTATAGCACTCGGATAAAAAGCACATTCAGACAGTTTTTATATAATTTATTATCCGAAAAGAAAAAATTTATTAGATCGCATGAGAAATTGTATAAAAAACTAAATAAAATCACCTTGTCTATCGTTTTCAATGAAATGTGTGTGTATATATAGATATATATATATATATATATATATATATATATATATATATATATATATATATATATAATATATGGTTGAATAATCTAGACATATTATGTTTATTTTTATTTTAATCCTCTCAAATTCACGGATCAATTTCTTAGTGTTTTGATTAAACTGATTAGGAAAGACACCATAGTTTCATATCTAATGCAAGATCATCTTCAGGTGTGAATTGCTAATTAATGTAATTAATTGAGTATTTTAAAACAGTAAAATTGAGTATTTCAAAGTAATAAAATAATATTTTAAATATTAATAATAATATTTTAAATAATAAAAAATATAAATTAAGTTACTTTCCTTACTTATTCTTAATGTTAATTTTTAAATTGACTATATCGGAGTGCATTTCATGTGCATTTTTAAAAAAATTTATCTTCGTGCTTCAATTTAGTCAAAAGGCTTCTATATAATAAATATCATATCTTATTGCCAATATTGTTATCATGTTTTTGGCTTTTTATTCCTCAAATTTTATTAACCAGCCTATTAAATTTAATTATATGTATTAATGCATGTTTCATTAAATAATATAGACAAGTTTTTTCTATTTTAATCAAATTCCTGATAAGCTTAATAACATTATCATTGAAAAATGAAAGAAAACCCCCATATTGATACATGTTTTTTAATTCTATCTAAGCTTTCAGCTTACACAAGCCATCATCAAAGATGACAATTACATTACAATAAATTAAACAATACATGGAAATAGCAACAATGATAGTCTGTTTTTGTTTGCATGGAAAATTTCCAAGCAACAACAAACTCATGCATACGAGACGCTGGAAGCAAAAATCGCACCGCGACTCATAACATCACACACGACCACATGAGAGTGAAAACAAGAAGTGTTAAATATAGGAAGCCGTTGGTATAAACCATTGGCTTCTGTTATAAATTATAGGCATTTAAGGATATTTGTGGAGTTTTCATAGTTTATTTTGTTCAGGTTAGGTTTCAACTTTTTTTATGTATATAGCTTCAAGAATTTTTAGTTTTTGTTTATTGTTTTCATGTTTAATTATAGTTATGTTTTCAACAAGGATTTTCTGGAATTGTGTATGTGGCCAGGTATGTTGTTTTAAATGCCTAAAATATTAGAATTATCATTCAAATGTAGCGTCAAGTGTCATGAAAGCGAGTTTGTGGCATGACCAACATAAATATTATTTAATCCGTTGGAGATACAATCTCCCAGAGGACACTTGAATTTTTAAACTATGTTGGTTTTTTGCAAATCACTAATGCTGGGGGGTAAGACTCGTTGTGAATTGATTAATGAAAAAGTGATGCCTAAATACACACAATTTAAATTACATGATCTAGCAACCCACCAAATCATCAACACTTGGAATTATAAATGTAGCCTTATGAAAAGGCAAATTGAAATAGCCAAAGGAAAATTGAACATCCTTAACAGTAACAAACAGGACATCTATGATAAACTAAAAGATATAACTACCCTGGACCAACTGGAGGAAATTATGCATAGACTCACGGAATTTACCAATAAATCTGAAACTCAACACCGGTTTAAAAATATAAAAAACTGAATGCATTATACAAAGGTACTATCACTCTTCCTAACAAAATTGATAAATACATTAACCTCTCCAACTATGAACTAATTAAGCGCCAAAAAGAATTGCTTAACCTTGGACCTAACTTATATATACCGTAAGTATAATCAACAAAAAAAAATTGAAACTGAGATGCTATACCAAAACAAAGTATTTTTGATGAGTTTCTGCTTTTATTTTGTCAATCCTTGAATGCCTTAATTAAGTCTTTAAATTTTGGTGTTGTTTCTATTAGTTGTTCATCCTGGAGTTTAACTCTCTGCATATTTCGGGTTCTTTTCTTTTTAATATATATATATATATATGGCTGTTGAACACATCATACAAGCATGACCATTGCTGACCACTTTCTCTCTCTCTTTATTTATGTCCTCCTTCTGGTGTTATTTTCATTTTAAATTATCATTATTTCTTAGTTGTTATGTGAGTGGCAATGGCTTTTAAAGCCAGTGAAGGACTTGCAATGCTTTTGACAGAAATGGTAAAGTGTAAGCAGATTGATCTGTCTGTAAGCTTTGGAGTTGCTGCTAGTTCATCTGCTGTTCCTGATGTTGATGCTTTGCTTTGGTATGTTAAGTCAACCCTGATCAACTTTGGCATACCTTCTGACACTTAAACTTAAATCAGTGAGCTATGATGACTAACTAGACCTGTCATAGATAAGCAGACTCATCCACACTGATCACATGGGTTTTGATTAAGCTCAGTATTGACTAATTCCCTTTTTTTCACGGCTTGTTTTATCTGTGCCCATTTCACTGATCTCTCATGGAACCACTCACAACGACTATAAACATTCTTCGTCCAGTTACCCTGATCACAAGCAGTTCTCTCCAATCCATCCTCAGTAATGTGGTAAGCACTTGGAGAGTCCTTTACACAGTCCTTGAATCCTTTGATAGGTTTGTGCCTCTGACACATTCATTGAGCTAGCTCACCATAAAGCATTTGCTTAGGAATTTGAGAATCCTCTAAACAAATAACATGACCTGTTCATTAAAGCTGGTGGCAATGAATTGAGGCCTCAATGTTGACAGACGATGCTCTTTCAAGGATGGTTGTGTCAGGTGTATGAGACAGCCAGTATATGGCAAGAATGAATCTCAGACAATGATGGCCGAAGTGTTCAAGGGTAACCTGTTCATCAAAGCTGGTGGCAATGAATTAAGGCCTCAATGCTGACAGATGATGCTCTTTCAAGGATGGTTGTGTCAGGTGTATGAGACAGCCAGTATATGCCAAGAATGAATCTCAAACAATGATGGTGGAAGTGTTCAAGGGTAACAAGGTGTCTTCTGAATGTGACCCAGGCAAGTAAGAAAACACATGTTGTAAACTGATACCTTGGTAAGCAGTTTCAAACCTCACTTGTTGTATACTTAATTTTTCAGAGCTGTGAAGGCCACAGTAGCCTTCTGTACCCGACTTGTTATTTCATCATCAAGGGTACATTGCCTGTTGACGGTACTGCTTAGTTAGATGAACTTGTTCACAACCTACAACCCCTGTCTATACACATATATTGAAGGTTCAATATATGGTTAACTTGGTGCCAGTTGGAACATGACAACAATTTTATCAAGGCTGACAGTGAGGCCAAAAGCTTGACATGCTTGAGATAGTCTATCCATCAATATTTGCATTTCCTCTTCATTATGAGATACTAAATCACCTTCATCAGAGTAATGGAGGTCTCTAAGCAATGCTTGAAAGGTTTCTGTGATAGCTGATGGACGTTGAAGATTAAATAGTGTACCAGAAATGTAATATTAAATGTGGATTCCATGCAGACAATCTGTGAAGGCTTTAAATAAAACAACAGAAAAGAAAATTGAGAACAGTATAGGTACTACTAAGTCACCCTGTTGCACAACTGTGTTCACCTTAAATGGCCCAGAAAGTAGCTTGCCAGTATTAAGTGAGACTTCCATCTCATCATGAAAGGAGTGAAGAACAATTACAAAGTGGTTTGGGCAACCAAGTTGACACAGGATTTACCAGAGAAGCTCTCTGTTTACAGCATCAAATGCTTTCATCAGATCTGCAAAGACTTGCAAAAGACCTTGTTGTTCATAGAACTTTTCTTGCAGTTGGCGAACTGTGAACATCATATCCCTTGTCCCTCTATTAAGTTAACATCAACATTGTGATTCTGTCAAAATAATGTCCTCAATATATTTGTTTAGTTTTAAGAGCAATGACATCTACAAGGCAGCAAGAAGACAGCAGAGTATACCATTGAAATGACCACACAATTCCATTGCAACCTTTTCCCCTTGTAAATAAGACAGAAAGCATAGAAAAGATGGACATCTCTATTACAAAATACAATATAGACAAGTAAATCCTCATAAGATGTCATGATTCAAAAAATTATACAATGGAACTGTCGGGGCTTAAAATCAAATATAAACGATCTACTCCTTCTTATAACGAATCATCTCCCCACCTCCTCCCGAATGCATAGCATGCCAAGAAACTTATACCGTAAAACACTTCCTACTCGATTGCAGTGACTTAACACATATTCGGCAATCTCTTTACAATGTTAACAACTTGAAAGAACTTTTTTAAAAAACAAACCCCAATACAATCTTAACCTTTCTTAAAAAAGTTAAACTATACAAAAAAATATAATCCCAATTAAATATCTGATGATAAAAAAGGGACCTCTGACATTTACCATCTGAAAAGTTTTGAAAACAACGCAACTCTGAAAGCAATGGATATTTTATAAAAAGCAAGACAACACGAAAAAAAAAATTTTTGAAAGCAATTCAACTTTATCCAAAAAAAACAAACAAACAATTGTTTGACCTTAAATGATCCCATAAAGATTGATAGGTCGTTAAACATTAAACAAACAAACAAACCTTATACAAGGGAATGAGAATACAATCTCTCCAATTTGTTGGAATAGCACCTTCATGCCAGGTGTTAACAATAATTTGATGCATGATTTGAATCAATTGGTCTCCAGTGTAACAAAACATTTCAGAAAACGATCCATCCATACCTGCTGCCTTACCATCATCCAACACAAAGATGGATAATTTGACGACCTCCTCCAGTGATCATTGCTTCCACTATAGTTCATTGTTCTAGAATGTTGAGAGAAATCGGAACTACTCAGCTCTGTCTATTTAACAATTCTGAAAAATGCTGCATCCAGCATTTACAGATGTCTGTCATGCTAGTAAGCAGTTCATTGCCATTTTTAGATTTTAATGGTGCAACTGTTGCTGTTTTAGGACCAAATGTTTTTTTCATAAGAATATAGAACTCTTTGCTGTTGTTACTGTCTGCAGCTAAGTGCATTTTTGCAGCTATGCTTGACCACCAATTTTCTTCTATTTCCTGTAATGTGCATTGCACATGGCATTTGGCTTCCTTGAACTGTTGGGTGAGCTGTTACTGTTGCTCTAGAGAAAGGTGTTTCTGGAGAAATTTTTCCCATTTTTTGTTCTTCTCCATCAGTATACCTCTAACTGCCTCATCAAACCAATCATAGCTTTTGACTGACACAAGTCCAATTACCTCTTTTGTGGCAGAGAATATCTGCAGTTGGCCATGAAAGTGAATTGGCAAAAGCTGCAAGAAAGAGCTTAAAGAGCTTTCTGAGTTACTGGATCAAGTAATTTGGTGACATTAAGATGTTTTGGCAGTTTTACAGTTTTTTTTTTATTTCTCATGGTCAGTTTTACAGTCTGCACCTTTAAAAGATTTTATATTGCATACATCTTGCATATCCCATTTCTGGACAAAGACATAGTTTATGAGATGCCATTGTCAAGATCTTGGGGTCATCCAGGTTGTAATTGTGGTCACCCTTGTGATGAAACTGTATACTTGTGATATGCAGGTTAAATTCTGTGCATAGTTGGAGAAGCTTTAGTCCATTTCCATTCATTTTACCAACTCTATACCTACCCAGACAGCTCCAAGTATTCCAGTCACTGCCAACACTGGTCTTAAAATTGCCAAGCAAGATGATTTAGTCTGTCTCTGGAACAGAGTTAAGAATTGTACATAGTTCCTCATAGAAGGCTAACTTATCTACCTCTTCAGCAAGAAGTATTGGTGCTTAACCACTAATAATGGTGACATAGCAACCTCCATGATGGTTTAATCAGAGAGTCATTATACTATCACTGATGCCAGAAAGAAGTTCAGCCAGTTTAGATGCTAAAGTGTTGTGAATCACAAACCCAAATCCTTCCTCCTTTTTGTTATCCACCTTCCTACCCTTCCAGAAGAACGTGTAATCCTCACCCTGCTCCACCAGATGCCCATCATGTGGAATTTGTGTCTCAGACAGAGTTGCTATGTCTGCACTGTAACAATAGAGTTCTTGGGCAACAATGGCTGTACGCTATGCAGGAGATAAACCATTTAAGCTATCTGATAATTTTTGTACATTCCAGCAGGAGACCATTAGAGCTATTTTTCATTTTTCTATTATACTATGTCCACTTCCAGTCAGAGTCCATTGTTCCAGCGTCTGTATTTCCATGTGATTTTGAGTGCAAAAATAGACATCTGCCAGCCACACTATACTGGCCAAATTAATGGGACAAACAATTTTTAGGTCACCTTTTCTAGACCCCTGTGGCAATCTTCTAGTGAGCTGTGCACCTCTAAAAAAGGGAGTAACTGAATGCTATCCCTACCCCTGTGCTGCTAAGCAAGTGAATTTCTATCTCCCCAGAGGCTGCTAAGTGTGCAAGTCAGCAGCTACATAGTCAGTCCATCAGAGCTGTATGCTTCACCATATCACCATTGCCACTGGACTTTAAGACAACACACATAGATGTCAAGTCTGTTGTCAAACAAGTTATCAAAAAAAAAAGAAAAAAGCAAAGATGTTAACTGGCTGTTAGCAGTGCCTATATGGGGCTTAAGGTCAAATACAGTTTGCACAATACTGCAACGACCCTTACAACATACCCATAGAATCCAAAGACAAGCCTAAGCAAGATATCCAGTATGACCATGAAATAGGTGTTACATCAGAGTTTTCCTTCTAGAAAACTGCCAAAAGGCTGAGAGAAGTATCGCCCCCAGTGGGTTAAATGCATGCCTGGATACTAACCCAGGAATTTACATGTACCTGTGTGATTTCATTGTATTTTGACTCCAATTTGGGGGTCAACTATTTGCCCATAGCTGGAACCCTAACAGGTGTTACTACCCTGGGTCAGGACGAACCTGGGAACAACAGCAATTAAGAGGTGGTTACACACAACTCAAAATCTCCCAAACAGTCTATATGAATAAAAAGACAAGAGAAAAACTATTCTTAGCTGATGCTAAAGATTTATTTTGTTGTACATGTTTATATACAAGAACAAGGATGTCATTGTGTCTTTTAAATTTGAGAATGTTCATGAATATTCATCAGGTGGTTGAAACATCAGTCAAAACGTGGAGTTTGTCTAGTAAGACAAAAGTGAGCAAGTAATATTCAAGATTTTTTTTGTCATCAGATTGTTATTACTTAGGATAGATGTATGTGCTGTACGTCTTCAAATACGTGAGGCAGTGGTTGTTACTGTTTTCTTTTGATCTTTTAATATTTTTATGACCATGTATGTAATTCTTACAGGAAAGGTGAGATTAGAAGGAAACTGAAGCATAGATTTATATTTTGATAAGATTCAATAGCAGCACTCTTGATAAAGTCTTGATAAACCAATGATATCCTTGCTCTTTTATATAAACACATGCAACAAAATAAATCCTTACATTTGCCTTGATAAAGTCCCTGGGATGAAATGTGTCAGCTAAGAATAGTTTTTCTCTTGTCTTTGTATTAATTTTTTTCCTTCACAGATACATTCTATCTGAAAATAATTTACATACACACGCACGCATGTGCACAGTGGATATAAAACCTATTTTGAAATATGTATGCATGCTTGCATAATTAACCACATTTACTGTACAAACACAAACATTCTTCTAACAAATTTGTATATTTGTTTTCTATATTTTATAGATAAAGATTAACTGTCCAATCTCCCATTCACAGCACAAATAAATGTATGTCATTTATGATGCACTAAGTTCTTTCTTTTAGAATCACTATCAGTTCTCATAATCTCATCCACTGTGTTTCAACAGCAATTTTAGATTGGAGAAAAAACACAAATCTGGACTGGGTGTGGTGATGTTGACAGACATAGTTGATGAGATGTTTGGCCCCCAAAAACCCTGTGCAAGATGTGAGAATTCTATTCAATTAATTGGGGTGAATATCACACAGTCCTCAACTTCACTCAGTGGCATTGGATTGTTGACTGAGCAACTCTATGGGGGAGTATTTGCTCAGTTATACACAGTAAGATGCCCACTGATTGATTGTCAATTCATATCATGGCTGTGTAAAAAGTTTTTTTTTTTTTTTTTTTTTTTTTTTTTTTGAGGTATTTAAAATTGCTGGACACTTTCTGACATACAAAACTTGTATGAGCCACCATCTTAATTTTCAAACGGATTGTTTACATATTTATTGTTGCAGATGGAGTTTATTTTGTCCACACACACACATATATATAATGAAATGATCTGCACATGTTTTTATGGAATGAGTGGGAAATTATAAATTTAAAAATAAATATATGAATTTGATAGCAGAATGTGTATACATTTACAAAAACAATTATGTGTGTGTGTGTGTTTCTACAGGGTGTGTCTGTGTGATGTGCATATGTAATTGATATTGTTTTTAATTGTAAGTGGGTTTATAGCATAAGTGCATATAATTCATATTATATCTGTATTAAAAAAATATTGTATCTCAGATGCAGGCATTGGGTGTGCACAATGCGTAAAGGCAATGTGCAGATAGTGTACACTAAGAGTCACATAAAGTTTTTTAAATATTTTGGATCTTTTCTGTTAGTTCACCCTCCAAATAAAAAGAATTTATATTTACTAAAATTCCCACCAAAATTCAGAAATGTCCTTTAAAATTTGTTCAACAAAGCATTCATTGTTATTTTTGCCTTACATCTCAAAAGGAACTGCCACAATCCTGCTGCAATGGGTCTTAAACATGGACTTATTTTTCATTATGAAGTTCAACCAGGTACTTTTGATTGTTTGTATGTGAGCTGATGTCTCTGTGTCAATGAAATTCATACTGTGATTTATGTCAAGTGAATAGAATTAGGATCAAACTTCAAAGATGTCTATCCTTTCCAACAATTCGGCATAATCCTAATCCCAGGTAAAATACAGCTTCGGATTATGTCCAGCAACTTCATGGCAAGCTAAACAAATTTTGTTTAAAATTTATAATTCCAAAAGAGTGCTAAAAATTTAATAAAAAAACAAATTTTGATTTGAAATTTATAATTTAAAAAAAGTGCTAAAAATTTAATAAAAACAAATTTTTATTTAAAATTTATAATTCCAAAAGAGTGCTAAAATTTAATAAAAAACAAATTTTGATTTGAAATTTATAATTTCAAAAAAGTGCTAAAAGTTTAATAAAAAACAAATTTTTATTTAAAATTTATAATTCCAAAAGAGTGTCAAAAATTTAATAAAAAAACAAATTTTTATTTAAAATTTATAATTCCAAAAGAGTGTCAAAAATTTAATAAAAACAAATTTTGATTTGAAATTTATAATTTAAAAAAAGTGCTAAAAATTTAATAAAAAACAAATTTTGATTTGAAATTTATAATTTCAAAAGTGTCAAAAATTTAATAAAAAAAAACAAACTTTGATTTGAAATTAATAATTTCTTGGTGTTAATTAATATTTGCGATAAGTAACTTTACATTATTTGGGGTGAATTAACAGAAAAGATGCAATATTTTTTGTTTGTTAATTTTATTAATATTTTCAAATAAAATTTCTGAAAACATGATGCATTCTAAGTCTTAAAGATTTGTAAAGAAAATAAATGAAGAGAAAAGATGGAAAATTTTTAAACTCTTTTGGAAAATTTTGGAGATCTGCTGCTGTATGGACGGACAATTTAAAACTGTCTCACCTGTTTGGTAATCATGTTTAATTCCAGCAGAAACTTTTCCATTTGCAAAAATTCAAAATAATGAAAATTTTTGTGACTCAATTCAGAAAATCCATTTGTAAAATAAAGGCAATAATGGTTATGGTAGATTTTGTAAAAAATTCTCTTAAAAATAAAAGTAAGTTTATACTACCTGCCCAACCTTTGAATTTTTCCATGTTAATACAATGTGTGTGTAGTGGGGGGGAGGTGGTCAGAGTTAATAGGAAGTCCTTACTTTCATATTTGGTCATCCAGAACAAATCTGTCTTTCAGTGACTTTATTAGAAAATGCACATATAAAAAATGGAACACATTTAAGTCTAGAGATTCTTGATAAAATTCAAAGAATCTGAAATGATATCTGTCCTAACATTTCAACTTCAATTTCCCACTGCCATAACATAATTATTTAAGATATTTTCATGGTAATTGTTCTGACGAACTTTCCTTGTTGGTACCTTGATTTCGCAAATTTAACCACAGTACTAGACTAGCAGCTAGGTCTCATAATTTTCCTGTTGAAATTACAAGTTGTAACCATAAGATCTATGTTAATAGTTTCTTCTCCTTCACTAGTCACTTGTGGAACTATCTTCCAGTACTCTGATTTCCTGTGAACTATAATCTTCAAAAATTTAAATGCAAAATCAATCTTCACCATCTGTCTCTTTGAATCCTATTTTTATTTTTTGTGTCCTCTCTGTTTCTTTCTTTCACTCTAACTCTTTGTATCCTTGTCACTTTCATTTCTTTGCTTGGAGTGAAATGATTAACAAAAAAGTGAATTATTTTTGTAAATATATTTTTGAATATTCACTCAACTTAATGAACCGATTCAAATTGATGAGCCATCATTTCCAAACACATTTCAGTTTGGCTTCAGACAAAGAAGCACACTTTTCTTAAACAAGTCACTAGGAACTTTTATGCAAACATCAACAATGCTTTCTTTAAGTTCCTGAGCAATTTAAACATTTTTTTCTTCATAGAGTAAACCACTATTCCCAAGAGAAGAGAAATCTAAAAATAAATTTAAAAAAACAAAAACTGTCCTCCATATTTGAATGAGAAAAAAATGTAGTTGGGAGATTGAAATTTAATAATATCAAATGCCTGATCAAAATGTCCAACTATATAAATAGACTTTGCTTTAATATCAGTTTACAGCAAAAAGCAAAACCTTGTTGCAATGTTGAAATATGTGTCTCCAGTACTATTTGGGGGAAGAAATACGTGTAAGTTCAAAGTTTAAAATATTGAATAGTTTTGGTTAAGATGACATTGGGTAGCAGGGAATCAGCAATCTGAGTTCAAACCCCAGCCGAGTTAGTTCCTTTTGCACTAATGCCCTTTGGGAGAGTGTCCTAAATTCATCTCTTCTCTTTGGATGAAATAGCAGTGTAGATTAAGTTTTCTAGCATTGGTTAGCTGTTAGGAGAAAGATAATTTTCAATTCAAAACCATGGAGGAGGCAACAAGAATCTATTTTACTATTTTTTTCAAGAAGTTAAGGCAATTTATGGATAATAAAGGAATCTGTACAGAGACATAATCACCAATGTCCTCAACGGATATGATGCTTTTAAAAAAAAGAAGAAAAGTCTTGATATATTATGATGTTGCCACCCCTGGGTGCCTGTCCAGTCTTTCCGTTCGGTATTTGTTATTGGTATCGATCACTTCAACCCTTATCCCATATTGTGTTCAGTTTGGATCATAAGGCTGACAAGGTTCAATTGTCGATAGGAATTGTTGAACCAGACCGAACTGGAAAAGTAAAGGTGCAAGTCACAAGATAAGTTGTAAGAAAAAATAATATTTTATGTGACGTTCCTTATACAGAATTGGTAATACAAATTTTATTCACCTTGTAGGATTATAGGTTCTTCAGACAGGCATATCTTGTCATGCAAAGTCACTTGACCCTTCCCTCATTCGAATGTTTCATGACATCTTGTTTGATATGACTAAGCCTAGACAAATTCTCTGGATTTAAGATCAAAGTCAGAGGCTTTCTTCAATGGCAAGAAATCACATGGAACAGATGTCTCTTGCTCTTCTCTTGGTCCCGTTGGTTTGCTTCTGCTGTTTATAAGCCCTGGCTCTAACCCAGGGAGTGGTGGAGGTCTTCAGGGTTTTTCCCAATTCTCGGACTAATTAACTAAATTCTAACAAGTTTCTTTATTTAGAATTTTTCTGCAACATCCTTAATTTTTCCCCAATTTAGAAGTTATCTTGTTCCGCAGATAGAGGATACAAGCCTTGCTCCTCCCAGTTATTCCCACTGCTTTAAAGTCATGTCTCCCACCAGCATTTCTGATTAGCGGAGACCACTCTCTCTTCCATCTACCTGAAACTCTTCCTATGAGCTCTCCTTCAGCTAATACTTCCTCATATACTGGTACTTCTATCCTTCAGTGGGTGGAGACAACTCCATCTCTCCTTTCTCTCATCTACTTAGTGATTCACCCATTGCAATTCCTGGTAGGGGAGAATTAACTCCCTCTTCCCACTCCATCTCCTGGCATCTAGCTTTTATTCATTTTCATGACATTGTTTTTGTATTTCAATTTTCCGTGGATTTGTTTTACCTGTCATGACAGTACAGTGAGCACAAATCCATTGTTCTTCTATCTATCGTGTTTCTTTGACAACTGGAATACACTTGGAATTTGGCCAAGTTTGAAATTTACCATATGACCCTTTGTTTCTCAGTATCTCTGCTCCTGAGAAAATATATTCTTTCTTTTTTGTTTTTCTTTTTCTTCTTTTTTTTTTAATTAAAACAATTTCACCTATTACCGATTTCTCACATGGCCTGTGGAAAATTTCCTAACCCAGATTTGCCTTTTAAACAATGATATCTCTTGGTGATTCAGCTTTGCCAAATTCATTCTTTTCTGTTGACAAATGATAAAAAAAAATAATTTTTTTTTCTTTGTGGGAAAAGAAATCAGATGTTCCAGACCCTCCTTCCAGACCCTAACACTTTCTCCAAATTTACAAAATCTGGCCATGTATTTTTGTTATTGATCTATTGATCTATCTGTTCAACCCCTAAGGTGTCACATTCTGGCCATGAAGTCAGTTTGATATTTTATTTATCATTTTTATTGACTTCATGTAGTTTGAATGAAAGAAACAAAAAATTGAATGTCGGTTACCTCCTGGTGAAGAAGAATATAGGTGATTTCTTTTATAGAGACACATTTCAGCAAAGTGGGAATAAAGACAAATTACAGGAAGGAAAATAAAAACAATAAAATAACAATAAAACTCGACCAAAAATAGTAATCAGGAATTTTTTGGATTCAGCGAACTTGATGAAGCAACATGTCAATCAGAGAGGAAACAAAAGACATATGAGAAATCTAGTAAGGGATGCAGTGGGGTAAAGGAATTTGACAATAAGGAAGGATAATAGAGATCCTGGAAGAAGCAGAGGAGTTTTGAACTACCAAATCCCATTTACTTTGCATTCATACACCCACACTCAGCTTCTTTTTTTTTTTTAAGTTTTCAAACTACACTTCATAATGTAAAGTTTCTATGGCCACTGCTCTTGAAAAGGACTTCTAATCTGTGGTTAACTGTGGCAGGAAATGGCTTGTAAATTTTAATGTCTCCAAAACTAAACTGCTTTCATTCAACCCTATTGAGAATTTTTCCTGTTCACTATCAGCATGGCTGATATTAGACTCATGGAGAGCAACACACTGCGATTTCTTGGCCTCACATTTTCAATTGAAGTAGTACATTGAGTAAATAGCTGCATCAGCTGCCAAGAAAGTTGGTCACTGTGTTGTGCCAGAAGGTTTTTCTCGTCAGAGTCCATCTTGCACATTTACAAATCTACGATTCGCGCGTGCATTGAATACTGTTGCCATGTCTGATCAGGTGCTCCTACTACTCATCTTGAGGTTCTTGACAAAATCCAAAGAAGGATCTGCAGTGTAATCGATCCTGACTTGGCATCTTGACTTCAGTCTCTTTTTCACAAATGTGGCATGGCTTCCCACCATCTTTTCTACAAATACTATCATGGCAACTGCTCTGACAAGTTTTTTTCCTTGTGCCCAGCTTATGTGAATTTAAGTGTGCTACTAGACTGGCATCTAGGTCCTACCCTTTTACTGTCGAATTAGGTAGATGTAACTGCCACTTATACCCCAACAGTTTCTTTTCTCACACTTCCTGTCTGTGGAACTCTCTTCTGTTTACTTGCTTCCCTGACCACCAACAATCTTCAAAAATTTAAATGCAACGTCAATCACCATCTTCAATCTTATTGAACCCCATTCAACTTTTATCCTTTCCTCAGTTCCGTTTACCAGTCTTTACTCCCACCTTCACTCTCTGTAACCCCCTGCATACCAGTAGCTTTCCTGCTTTGTTTGGGGTGAAATGATTAAAACCAACAAAAAACACACACACACACACACTAAATAAAAAAAAAAGTAAAATGAATTAACCCAAATAAATAAATAAAGAAACCACTCTTACCAAAATAACCGTCAGAATGGGCTACCCACAATGCACCACTGACACATATATGTAGTCGAGAAAAAACCAACATACATGGCCTGACGATTGCGTCTAGCATGAAACAGCCTGTTGCTTCTGAGTGTTGACTTCAATGTTCACTTTATATATATATATATATATATATATATATATATATATATATATAAAAGAATAAATAAATATATAAAAGAATAAATATATAAAATAAAACATAAAAATAAATAAAATACAAATAAATTAACCCAAATAAATAATGAAACCACTCCTGCCAAAATAACCATCAGAATGGACTACCCACAATGCACCACTGACCAATATATATAAATACTTGAGAAAAACCCAACACATGTGGCCTGACGATTATGTCTGGCATGAACATAGTTATATAATATGACCTCTGCTTAAACCCAACAAGTGTTGGCAACTGTTGGAAGTCCTCATCCATTGTTCCTGTCTTTAAGAACTCTGGAGAGCCTTCTGACCCTTCTAATTACCATCCTATCAGTCTCCCACCCCTCTTTGGCAAAGTCTTTGAAGCTTTAATCAACACCAAAGTGGTTAAGCACCTTACATCCCATAATCTGCTCTCCAAAAAGCAATATGGTTTCCACTTTGCCTGTTCTACAGCTGATGTGCTTACGGCCATAACTGAAATTGTTTACCAAGCTCTTCATAATAATGGAAAAGCTTGTGCTATGGCTCTAGATATCTCCAAAGCATTTGATAAGGTTTGGCATGCTGGCTTTCTTCACAAGCTTCAGGGTTATGGAATTTCAGGTCAATTGTTTGACTTAATACAATCATTCCTGTCAAACCATGTATTGAAGGTCGTTCTCAATGGATTCTCCTCCAGCTCCTATCCCATGAATGCAGGTGTTCCCCAAGGCTCCATCCTAGGCCCTACTCTGTTCCTTATCTTCATTAACGATCTTACTGATGCCATAGATTCCCAAGTAGGCATCTATGCAGGCAACACTACAATTTACTCCTGCCTCAAAAACAAATCTTGTGTTGCTGACAAAACTAACCTGGCCGTTTGTCTCGAAAAGGACCTCCAATCGGTTGTGAACTGGGGCAGGAATTGGCTGGTTAACTTCAAAAACAAAACTGCTCTCTATTACTCATCACAGAGAACCATCCCTGCCCCCCATTAGAATTTCTGACGATCAACTCCATGAGAGCACCTCTTTGCGACTTCTCAGTCTCACATTAACTGCTGACCTGAGATGAAACAAATACACTGAGTCAGTAGCTTCGTCCACCGCAAGGATAGTTGGCTCCCTGTGCTGCGTCAGGAAATTTTTCTCACTGGAGTCAATCCTTCAAATCTACAAAACAACCATTCACCCTTGCATGGAGTATTGCTGCCATATATGGTCTGTTTGTCTCAAGGTCCTTGATAAAATCCAGAGACGGATATGCAATATAAATGGCCCTGATATGGCATCTCGTCTGCAGTTGCTCTCTCACAGATATGCCATCGCCTCTCTGTTTTTTTTACAAATAGTTTCCGATGAACTGCTTTCACTGGTTCCCAGACTTCATGAATTTAAGCGTTCAACTAGGCTGGCATCTTGCTCTCACCCTTTCACTGTCAAAACTGTTAAATGTAGCTATCTCTTCTATTCCAATAGCTTTATGTCTCGCACTTCTTGCCTGTGGAACTCCCTCTCCTTTTCTTGTTTCCCTGATAGCTATAATCTCGAACTATTCAAATGTAATGTCAATCGATGTCTCCAGATGCCTTGATCTATCTCCTATCCTTCTCTTCATCCTTTCCTCTATCACTCCTATTTGCCCTCACTCCAACTCTTTGTAACCCCTTGCATGCTAGTGGCTTCCTGCCTTGCTGGGGGTGAAACATTTAAGAAAAAAAAAGAAAAAAATGAAACAGCCTGTCACGTCTGAGTGTTGATTTCAATGTTTGCTTTTATATTTTTATATTTATATACGCTCTATCTCTGATATTGAACACTTTATCCCATAAATATAGCACACCTTAAAACTTTATTTCTTTATATATATATATATATATATATATATATATATATATGTACATACAGGTGCGATGAATAAATTGTCACCTAAATTACACAAAAATGAAAATAACACTGATATCTCATTTTAGCAGTCATATTTACCAAAATGATACAAAAATATCTTGAACTACTAAAGGGATTGGCTTCAACCCCAGCCTCCAGACAACTTCAGAATCTCATGAGGCTCTTCTGGATGGTCATCTTTAAGTTAATGAATGATGCCATAAGCATTGCCTTCAGATGAAGAAAAATGAAGACAACAGTTTGAACAATGTAAAGAGTGTAAATAATTAGAATACTTCGTCTCAGAAAAAGAGGAGTTTTGCTGAATGTTTTAACACAGTTGATTTTTCTCAATAAAACACAGTCTTACACTTTGACGGTTTCTTCTTTGCAACTTATTTTTTCTTAATAATATTAATAATTTTTCCTTCTTTTGATCTCGCATCATCGACAATGAATTGTAAAGATATCCTCAAACATTATACTCACAGACTTCTTTTTTTGAATGAAAGTACTGTTGATTAAAAAACGAAAGTTCCTTCGCTGTAATGTTTAACATTGTCTGTGTCTCTTTTCAGCAACGATTGGCTCGTACGAGCAGCCATGTGATAGCAAATACCAAATGATAAATTATCAAGGATCACATGATTCCGATGCCAGTTGGGGGTCAGATGAATTTTATTCTTCATCATTTACTGATGAGTCTGAAGAGGAAGATTATGCCACAAAGCCTTTGCCACCTCCTCCAAAGAAACTCAGTACAGACCTCGCACAGGTAAATTTGTTAAAAAAATTCTTTTTTACTCTCATTTTTTTTTTTTTTTTTTTTTTTTTGCAGCAAGGTTCACCCTGTATAAAGTCTGGGTGCCACTCAAGGTAGAGGCAGTTAAGGGGCAGTTTATAGGAAGAGAAGATAATGGCTAACTCTAAACTTAAACAGGTTAAGATTTTAGTGATCATGGAAATATTCTCTTGGGAGTCTGTTCTACAGAGAAGTGGTTCACAGGAAGAAGCTGTTTGAGGGGAACTTCCTTCTCACTGATGGAATATAGAGGGAATGTAGGTGGTTTGCTACTATGTAAATGGCATGGCTGGTAGTAAGCACAACAGTCAATCTGTTGGGCCCCAAGATTTGCCAATTGATTATTCCTTGGCATTTTGTATAAATCTCAAGATTTCTGAATTGCCTGGGCAACAAACCAAACAACAAGCAGCAAATGGCCGGTACAAAGTTTCTCAAAGGAACAACATTAATGTAATAATAATTTTTCGTATGACAGTCCAAGCAACAGGTAGATGCTTGTTTTACATAAAGATAATGATGACAATATCCACATCTGTCAGAACTTCATTGTTGCTGCCAAATCATCATTTTACAGATGCAAAAAGTTCTGGATTATTTACAAAAATATGAAGGAGTGCTTAAAGATTCTTCACCTGACTTACTTTCCGACATCAGATTTTTAAATTTTTTTTATCCCTTCTTGGTTAAGCTGAGAACTTTTAAGCACCCTTTGTATGCAAACAAAGAGACATTAAATTCAATTTCATATTAGAATTTTTACCATATTCATGCTACATTAGAATTCTTCAATTATGGTTCAATTTTTTTTATCATTTTACTGGTGCCGTGGTGACTTGACACTTGGTTGATAGATTGTTTGGTTCATATTACAGTTTCAAAAGTTTAAAGATTTTCTGGTTACAGCTCAACAAAAAATGACAGGCTTGAAGAAGAGGAATGACACAAAGACTGTGTTAAATTTGACAGGTTGTACAGAAAAGAGTCTCTGCACAATAGGTAAAAAGAAAGCCTGCAAATATAATTTATATTTGTGGACTTAACTGTTAGAAGAATGTCTGTCCAAGGAAACAAGAGGGCTTCACAGTTTCTGTAATCCATTAACATTGGAAGGGATGGCTCCAATAAATGTGTGGTGACTATGGCTGTCAGTTGCAAAAAAGGAAGATTTCAGTATCAAGTTTACTGCGTGGCCCCAAAAAGGCGTCCTGATTGGACAGCATTTACCCAATAAGAGTCCTGTAAGTGATTCAAGTTCAAGGTTGATCTTTGAACAGCGAAGGGTTAGCTCCCTTTACTATACCTTTCAAATTCTTATACAAGCTTTATGTAATTAAAAAAACTGTTTGATGGATCTGAATGAAATTTAACAGATAAACTTTACAATAGTCCAGCTTTAAAAGTTCTGTTTGTTTTCCTATTCATTTTAGGCTCCTCGCCTAATTGGGAAAATACGAAATTTAACCTTGAAAGAACAAAGCGATAGTGATGAAGAAAGCGTCTGCTTCCCGGTGACCCTAAGGCCAGATAAATTTAGGCCCCCACATCTCCCACCTGCACCAAATGATCTCACCTGTAATCAAGTAAGTGTAACTCTTTATTTTAATTTTTTTTACATTAAATAAATAAAAATATTTTGAACTTTTAAAACTTTTGATAACTTATACTTTAGGCATCAAAGAGGGTGTGCAGAAAAATTCTCAGCCTTATCTACTTCCCAAAATCTGGTAATTGACCAAACATTAGAATCTTTTTTAAAAAAAATCTTGATTTTCAGAATGTCATTGTATGCACACATACACACACATTAATAATTGAGCATTTTCTTTTTTAGGGGATCATTTTCAGTCTGAATAAAAACGAAAAGAAGCCCACCTTCAAAAAATGCCTTTAAAATTTCTAAAAAATGATAAAAACAAAATTTAAAAATAGGAAATTTCAATTTTTGTCATTAGAAGTCAAAAATATAGGTTTCATGAAGAGTTTACTATAAAAAAAATGGAAACCAACTTCTTTCCATCAATATGCTAAAACTCTTTCAAATGTTAACCGCTCCAGATAAAAGTAAAGATCTTCCTCTTGATCTAACTTGAAATAACTGCAAATATCTTTTAGAAGAAAACAAATGCCCTTGAGCAGTGGTTCCCAAACTTTTTCTTTGGTCTGCGTTTTCAAAATGAAATTTTGCTCACACCTCACCAAATTTTAAGTGATAAAAAATTATAAAATTAAAAAACAGAGAGAAGATTAAAGGGAGATAACTGCGGATTTAAAGTCAGAACATTATCATTGATAACTTTCTCCTCCAATTTGTGGACCCTAGTAACTACATTCATAATACTTGATATAATGCAGAAGTATCACAGTGATAAAATCTGTCAATAATTATTTATAACTATTCATACTGGGACTAATGCATGCAATTACAAGTAATCTATAATAATATTTTACATTTTGAAATCATGTTTATTTTTAGCATATGAAGTTTTTAAAGCTGTTTCAAAATCTTTGATTGTCTCGCAATCATTCCGCCTCGCCTGTTGTCCACTTCAGCGTCACTTATGAGGCACGACACACCATTTGGAAACCACTGTTCTTGAAGGTGAGAACAGGTAGAGAAGTTTTCAGTTTAACTTTTGATTGACTTTCGTGAAAAAAGAACAATTTCAAAAGAAGATTTTGTTTGAATCCCTGTTACTTTCTCCTTCAAGATAGAATTTCAGTGACGGTGACTTTGAAAAGCTGCATCAAAACTTTATCAACTGTATTTTGAAAATTTTAATTTCTAGAAACTGCTTCCTTTAAAAACTGAAAAATGGCAATTATAGGAAATAGAGAAAAGAATTGGAAATAAATTTTATAACAAAACGCAGTACAAGAATGGTGTTGTGATCTCATCTGTTTACACTTGAGCTTGGCGATATGTAGCCATAAATTATATGCTAACAGTTTCTTCTCTCACACTTCTTACTTGTGGAACTCCATTCCAGCTCCATGTTTTTCAGCCAACTTTAATCTGCAAAAATTTAAATGTAATACCAATCACTGTATACTATCCTCCTGATTATTCTTTACTCTTTCTGCTCATCATTAATGTTTCTGTTCCTAATTCTTCTGCATCCGGTAACCCCTTGTGTCTTAGTAGCTTTACTGCCTTGCTTGGGGTGATTCTGATTAAAAAAAAAAAAAATAGTCAAGTACAAATTGACTAAATTGTATTTCAACTTAAAAAAGAACTTTGCTTCTTTAATTGTATTTTTTATTTTTTTAATTGCAACTTTTAATGGAATTTATTTTGATTTTGTGGATTAAGTTTACTCTGCAGAAATTAATGTCTATTGTCATGGTTGGAAACTTATTCAATCTAAAATGTACATCATCAGATTCAAAATGTTTAAAATTTCCACTTTCAATGCAGACGAAACAATTCATCAAAGAGATATGGATTTATCTGACTAACCAAAAATGACCAGTGACAATGATCAGACAAAATGCCTTTTATCTTTTTTTTTTTTTGTTTTATAAAAACTTTTGTACTAATGAAGGTGCGTAAAGGCTCTATCCTTAGTTCTACTTTGTTTTTAATTTTTATTAACAACCTTCCTGATGGTATCATCTCTCAACTTGGTATATATGCTGATAATACAACCATTTACTTCTATCTTAATAGTAAGTCTAAACAGTCGATGTCAAAAACAACCTACAGGGGCACAAATAGCTTGTTAATTTGAATGCTTCTAAAACTAAACGGCTCTTTGTTAATCATCTGAGAGACCCCTTTCTGCTTACATTAGCATGGCTGATGCTCACCGCCAGGAAAGTGACTCATTGTACCTTCTGGGACTAATAATTGTGATGACTTACCTCGAAGCTCGAAATGCGTGAAAACGTGTCTTGCTTGCATGATAAAGCCGAGAAGAAACATGGCCGCTGTTGAAGACGTGATTTATGCGCGCAGGTCTCATCCAAAACAAGATTATACTAGTACACATGCAAATTTCAGCAGTGTCGGACTAGCATAAAAAAGCGAGGTGCCAGCGGCACGGCAGAAGGCAAGTCATTTGGACAGAATTGGATGTGCGAATTGACTGGCAGATGAAGAGGCAGTTGAAGTAGGCGTGTCTGATATGGGTGTCCGTTTCACAACTGCCCAGTGTAACGGCCAAGAAAAGGAGTGTCATGATTCATTTCTTTGAGGTGACTGACGGCGAAGAAGAACAGCTGGTTTGCCGACGAATGGCGCACTGCACTCTCTGACTCCCGCCCCCTCTCATCACTAATTTTTTCTTTTTTTTTCTACAATAATCTTTGCTGCCATGAAATGGAAAGACTATATTGAATCCATTGCTATGTCAGCTGCTAAGAAATTTGGATCATTGTGTCATCCTAGATAATTTTTCTCTCCAGAATCTATCCTACATATCTATAAGTCTACCAATCGTCCCTGCTTAGAATATTGCTGCCACATATGGTCCGGTACTCCTGCTATATATTTAGAGATTTTTGATAAAATTCAAAGAAGAATCAGCAATATTATTGGTCCTAACCTGGCATCTCATCTTCAATCACATTCCCACCACTGTAAAGTTACTTCTCTGTGCCTTTTCTATAAATGTTTTCATTGTAATTGTTCAGATGATCTCTTCACTTTGGTGCCTAGACTTTATGAATTTAAGCACAGTACTAGATTGGCAACAAGGTCTCATGACTTTACAACTGAATTGGCTAGATGTAACTGTAAGTTCTATGCTAGCAGTTTCTTCTATCGCACTTCTTACTTGTGGAACTCTCTTCTGACTCCATCCTTTCCAGTTAACTTTGATCTTCAAAAATTTAAATGCAATGTCAATCATTATCTACTATCCTCCTGATTACTCTTCTTTTGGTCTCAGTCCTTGTAATGGTTTTGCTTTCTAATTCTTTCACACCCCCCCAGTATCCACTTGTTCTTTGTGGCTTTAGTGCCTTGCTTGGGGCAAATATAATTTATATATATGTATATATTTATATATATATATATATAAAGAAATATAGTCTTAAAGTATGCTATATTTATGGGATAAAGTGCTCAATATCAGAGATAGAGCGTGTGTAAATATAAAAGTGAACATAGAAGTCAACACTTAGAGGCGACAGTCTGTTTCATGCTAGATGCAATCGTCAGGCAACTAGTGCCGTTATTTTTCTCGGCTATTTATATATAAGGGTCAGTGGCGCATTGTGGGTAATCTATTTTGGCGGTTACTTTTACCAGACGTCGTTTATTTGTTTATTTATTTATTTGTGTCAAATTATTTTGCTTGTTTTTATTTCATTTTATTTTTATTTTTTATCTTATTTATTTATTTATTTTATTTTATTTTATTTTTCATTTTGATCGGTGTTTTTATTAACGTAGTAAAAATTTGTTTATAGAGCTTATTGTTGGTAGTCTATTATGGCGGTTATATTACTGAAACTCATTTATTTGCTTATTTATTTGGGTCAAATTGTTTTGCTAGTTTTTATTTATTTTTATTTTTTATCTTGTATATTTATTTATTTATTATCGGTGTTTTTATTAACGTAATAAAAATTTGTTTATATATATATATATATATATATATATATATATGTTTATATATATATATATATATATGTTTATATATATATATGTATATATATATATATATATATATATATATGTTTATTTATATATATATATATATATATATATATATATATATATGTTTATATATGTTTATTTATATATATATATATATATATGTTTATTTATATATATATATATATATATGTTTATTTATATATATATATCTGTTAATCTGGGCTCTATAGTAGGTGAAGCCAAGAGCCCAGTCATGAAAAAGCTAAAGTCCCATTTTCATTTGCAGCTCACCTGTTAATCTGGGCTCTATAGTAGGTGAAGCCAAGAGCCCAGTCATGAAAAAGCTAAAGTCCCATTGTCATTTGCAGCTCACCTGTTAATCTGGGCTCTATAGTAGGTGAAGCCAAGAGCCCAGTCATGAAAAAGCTAAAGTCCCATTGTCATTTGCAGCTCATCTGTGCAGCTCACTTTTTATTCATGTTTTTTGACCACACAAGCAAATTAACAATAGTTTTAAAAGTGCTTGAACCATGCATGTGCTTTGACTAAATTGCAAATGGTGACTCCAACCAGGCAAGTGAGACACCATGGCCTTATGGCTTCAGATAAGCTAGAGTTTCTTGGTCTTATTTCATCACATACACAACAATATGTAATAGAGTGAGGGGGAGAGCTAATTTCTTTTGTGAAAACATCTTTAACAGATCATGGAAGATGGCCTAACATAATGCTATACATCATTTTACTATTCTCATTTCCTTTTCAAATGTATTGAGAGCATTATCATGGTAACTTCCAATCTGATATTAAATCAAAATGTTTATGGCATTAGCCACCCAAACAGAGCAAAACAGTTTCTTTAAAATCTCCAAGTGAACAGAAAATGTCTCATACCCATGGTGATATACATGAAGCTCACATTGATGGCCTCAGGGGTTGTGAACAAAAATGGCCATGTTGTGCCACCCCTACTTCTTCCTGCAGAGTCTAAGAGTTGGTGCCACTTGCTACATCCTTATAATAGAGATTGTCAAGCCCTGGATCATGGGAATGACTGTATGCATTCCAGTTGGACACTGCTTCATCCTACATGACATAAGAGTAGTGACTGGCCAACAATTTTCACAATCATATAATTCCCAATATATGTCCATTTAGATGTTCTGATTTGAATCCCATGGACTACTGTACTCAGAGCATTTTCAAAAGCGAGGCCATTCATTGGTCCCACACTACAAAGGAGTCATTTAAGGCTGTTATTGTTTATGATAGCCAGTATGAATAAGAACAAACTGACCCATATATGCAATTATTTCTTAGGTTGCATTCTGGCCAAGAGTATTTTTGATTTTTCAAAGTTGAACATTTATATAAATTATTTTGAAAATATACAAAACCTTTCTATTGAAATTCAATCCCTACCATCCATACAATTCAAAAAAGGGGAATCATCTGCTGCCTATAACATCAGAACAAACTCATAAGTGACAATGTCAGACACATACTAAAACACACTTCAAGGTTTAAAAATTACTTTGCAAACATAATATCAGCCTTTACAAGCAGGAAAAGAAGATCAAAAATAAGAAGGACAGCAATAAAAATCTACCACCATCTGTCTACTATCCATAAGGGATACATCTGAAAAGATTAAAAAGATCTGCATTCCATACTACGTGAGGGCAGTATTCAAAAGAAGCTCGTTCTTTTTGCAATATATTACCTAAATTAAACCCTGCCTTTAAAGAACTCTATGTATACCACCCCATGCAGTTGTGACAAGACCAGTTGCTCCTTAAAAGTAAGGGTGAGAAGACATAAAAAACTGTTGTCCAGATAGATATTAAAATCAAACATGAATGACCATATGTGTAAGACGATAAACTACGTCCAACAGCAAGGCCTCTGATCAGGAGGTTTTGAGGAGCGTGGAATCACCTCTTAATTGCTGGTGTTCCCAGGTCCTCCCTGACCCGTTTGGTAGCACCTGTTAGGATCCCAGCTATGGGTAAATAGTTGACCCTGAAACTGGGGTAAAAACACTATGAAAGTGTAAAAATAGGTTTTAATACCAGAAATACTTTGTAAAAAATGATTTCCACTAACAAATTTTTGAAGAAAAAAAATATTACCAGCAATATATTTTTGAAAAAAAATATTACCAGTTATACAAGAAAAAATATTACCAGTAATAGTTTTTTTTTAAAAAATTATTACCAGAAACACATTTTTGAAGGAAAAATATTACCAGAAATAGATTTTTGACAAAACAAAATATTACCAGCAATAAAAAATTTGTCAGCATTAAATAACCCATTGAGGTTGATATGCCATAAAACAAACCAAACCAAATCCAAAAGTTTACTCAATTCAATATTCACTTTAGCTGGTAAATGGAATTTACTTTTCATGATTTTTATGCAGAAATACAATAATATTGCAATAACAAACTTTCATATCTTTGAATATGACATCATGTTGACTAGTGGCATATGAGACAGCACAAGGACAGGCTTGTTCCGCATATTTTTCAGCTTGAAATAGGATAAAGTATCTATATGACTAGGCATAAACGTGACTCACCTAGAAAACGAAATGAAAAACTGTTATGGGCATCTGCGATTCCTGTCTGTGATTAAGATCTCTTTTTTCTTTCAGACTAATAAATGTCGTACACAGATTATCTTCCCCTACAGGCTTATCCACTCCTCTCCTGTCAACCCTGTCTCCAGCCTCTGAGCCAGGAAAGAACTGACATTTACATAGGTCAGTTTATAGACACCCACCCCCAACCCTACCTCTGTTCCTCCAGGGTGATTATTTTTTTTTTTTTTTTACTGAGCAATTTTGTCTTCTCCCTAAGTGAATACCTCTCTCTATCTCTCTCTCTCTGTAATCCCCCTTCACACTTTTCCCTTTTCCTCTATCTATTACTGTCTTCTCAGCCTCAATTGCTTCCATTCTCACTCTCTCCCTTCTCTCTCTATCTACTCACTCTTTCTTCTCTCTCCTCTCTCTCATATCCTTTTCTCTGTCTCTCTCTTCTCCCTTATATTCTTTTCTCTCTCTCTCTCTCCTCTCCCTTATATTCTTTTCTCTCTCTCTCTCCTCTCTCTTATATTCTTTTCTCTCTCTCTCTCTCCTCTCTCTTATATTCTTTTCTCTCTCTCGCTCCTCTCCCTTATATTCTTTTCTCTCTCTCTCTCTCCTCTCCCTTATATTCTTTTCTCTCTCTCTCTCTCCTCTCCCTTATATTCTTTTCTCTCTCTCCTCTCCCTTATATTCTTTTCTCTCTCTCTCTCCTCTCCCTTATATTCTTTTCTCTCTTTCTCCTCTCCCTTATATTCTTTTCTCTCTCTCTCCTCTCCCTTATATTCTTTTCTCTCTCTCTCCTCTCCCTTATATTCTTTTCTCTCTCTCTCCTCTCCCTTATATTCTTTTCTCTCTCTCTCCTCTCCCTTATATTCTTTTCTCTCTCTCTCCTCTCCCTTATATTCTTTTCTCTCTCTCTCCTCTCCCTTATATTCTTTTCTCTCTCTCTCCTCTCCCTTATATTCTTTTCTCTCTCCTCTCCCTTATATTCTTTTCTCTCTCCTCTCCCTTATATTCTTTTCTCTCTCCTCTCCCTTATATTCTTTTCTCTCTCCTCTCCCTTATATTCTTTTCTCTCTCCTCTCCCTTATATTCTTTTCTCTCTCCTCTCCCTTATATTCTTTTCTCTCTCCTCTCCCTTATATTCTTTTCTCTCTCTCTCCTCTCCCTTATATTCTTTTCTCTCTCTCTCCTCTCCCTTATATTCTTTTCTCTCTCCTCTCCCTTATATTCTTTTCTCTCTCCTCTCCCTTATATTCTTTTCTCTCTCCTCTCCCTTATATTCTTTTCTCTCTCCTCTCCCTTATATTCTTTTCTCTCTCCTCTCCCTTATATTCTTTTCTCTCTCTCTCTTCTCCCTTATATTCTTTTCTCTCACTCCTCTCCCTTATATTCTTTTCTCTCTCACTCCTCTCCTTTATATTATTTCCTCTCTCCTCTCTCTCATATTATTTTCTCTCTCATTTTCCTCTCCCTTATATTTTCTCTCTCTCTTTCCTCTTATATTCTTTCCTTTCTCCTCTTTTATATTCTTTCCTTTCTCCTCTCCCTTATACTCTTTTTCTCTCTCCTCTCCCTTATACTCTTTTTCTCTCTCCTCTCCCTTATACTCTTTTTCTCTCTCCTCTCCCTTATACTCTTTTTCTCTCTCCTCTCCCTTATACTCTTTTTCTCTCTCCTCTCCCTTATACTCTTTTTCTCTCTCCTCTCCCTTATACTCTTTTTCTCTCTCCTCTCCCTTATACTCTTTTTCTCTCTCCTCTCCCTTATACTCTTTTTCTCTCTCCTCTCCCTTATACTCTTTTTCTCTCTCCTCTCCCTTATACTCTTTTTCTCTCTCTCCTCTCCCTTATACTCTTTTTCTCTCTCTCCTCTCCCTTATACTCTTTTTCTCTCTCTCCTCTCCCTTATACTCTTTTTCTCTCTCTCCTCTCCCTTATACTCTTTTTCTCTCTCTCCTCTCCCTTATACTCTTTTTCTCTCTCTCTCTCTCATATATTCTCTTTTTCTCTCTCTCTCTCTCATATATTCTCTTTTTCTCTCTCTCTCTCTCATATATTCTCTTTTTCTCTCTCTCTCTCATATATTCTCTTTTTCTCTCTCTCTCTCTCTCATATATTCTCTTTTTCTCTCTCTCTCTCTCTCATATATTCTCTTTTTCTCTCTCTCTCTCTCATATATTCTCTTTTTCTCTCTCTCTCTCATATATTCTCTTTTTCTCTCTCTCTCTCATATATTCTCTTTTTCTCTCTCTCTCTCTCTCTCATATATTCTCTTTTTCTCTCTCTCTCTCATATATTCTCTTTTTCTCTCTCTCTCTCATATATTCTCTTTTTCTCTCTCTCTCTCATATATTCTCTTTTTCTCTCTCTCTCTCATATATTCTCTTTTTCTCTCTCTCTCTCATATATTCTCTTTTTCTCTCTCTCTCTCATATATTCTCTTTTTCTCTCTCTCTCTCATATATTCTCTTTTTCTCTCTCTCTCTCTCATATATTCTCTTTCTCTCTCTCTCTCTCTCTCTCATATATTCTCTTTTTCTCTCTCTCTCTCTCTCATATATTTTCTTCTTCTCTCCTCTTTCTTATATTCTCTTCTCTATCCATCACTTTCTTTTCTTTTTCTTGTTTTCTTTCCTATCCTTTGCTTCTCCTCTCTTTCTTCCTTCTCATCTCTCTCTCTCCTTCTCATCTCTCTCTCTTCTCCTTCTCTCTCTCTCTCCTTCTCCTCTCTCTCTCTCCTCCTTTGGCTTTTCCCCTCTCTTTCCTCTTTTCACTTTCTCCCCTCACTCTTTCCTTCTTTCGCTTTCTCCTCTCTTTCCTTCTTTCGCTTTCTCCTCTCTTTCCTCCTTTCACTTTCTCCTCTCCCTCTCTCTCCTCCTTTTGCTTTCTTCCCTCTCTCTTTCCTCCTCTCGCTTTCTCCTCTCCCCCTCTCGCTTTCTCCTCTCCCCCTCTCGCTTTCTCCTCTCCCCCTCTCCTCCTCTCTCACCTCCTCTTGCTTTCGCCTCTCTCTCTCTCCTCCCCTTGCTTTTACCTCTCTCTCTCCTCCCCTTGCTTTTTCATCTCTTGCTCTCTCTCCTCCCCTCGCTTTTCCTCTCTCTCCTCCCCTCGCTTTTCCTCTCTCTCCTCCCCTCGCTTTTCCTCTCTCTCCTCCCGTCGCTTTCTCCTCCCCTCGCTTTCTCGTCTCTCTATCTCCTTTCGCATTCTCCTCTCTATCTCCTTTCGCATTCTCCTCTCTATCTCCTCCTTTCGCATTCTCCTCTCTATCTCCTCCTTTCGCATTCTCCTCTCTCTCTCCTCCTTTCGCTTTCTCCTCTCTCTCTCCTCCTTTCGCTTTCTCCTCTCTCTCTCCTCCTTTCGCTTTCTCCTCTCTCTCTCCTCCTTTCGCTTTCTCCTCTCTCTCTCCTCCTTTCGCTTTCTCCTCTCTCTCTCCTCCTTTCGCTTTCTCCTCTCTCTCTCCTCCTTTCGCTTTCTCCTCTCTCTCTCCTCCTTTCGCTTTCTCCTCTCTCTCTCCTCCTTTCGCTTTCTCCTCTCTCTCTCCTCCTTTCGCTTTCTCCTCTCTCTCTCCTCCTTTCGCTTTCTCCTCTCTCTCTCCTCCTTTCGCTTTCTCCTCTCTCTCCCCTCCTTTCGCTTTCTCCTCTCTTTCTCCTCTCTCCGTCTATCATTTTCTCTTTTCTTCTTCTCTCACTTTCACATCACTCTCTCTCCTTCTTGCTTTCACATTTCTCTCTACTCTTGTTTTCTCCTCTCTCTCTCTCTCACTTTCTCTTTTGTTTCCATTCTCCTCTTTTTCTCCTCTTTCTCTCACTGTCTTTTCTCTCCTTCCCTTACTTTCACATCTCTCTCCTCCTTGCTTTCACATCTCTCTCTCCTCCTTGCTATCACATCTCTTTCTCGCTTTCACTTTCACTCACTCTCTTCTCTTGCTTTCTCTTCTCTCTTTCTCTCACTTTCTCCTCTCTCTTTCTCTCACTTTCTCCTCTCTCTCTTCTTCTCCTCCTCTGCCTTTCTCCTCTGCCTTTCTCCTCTTTCCCTCTCTTGTCTATCCCTCTCTATCTCCTCACTCTCATTGTCTTGCTTTCTCCTCTCTCTCTTCTCTTTCACCTTACTCTCTCTCTCTCACTTTCTCTTTTATCCCTTCTCTCTCTCTTTTCCCCTTTTTCTTTTATCTCTCCCTTTTCCCCTTTTTCTTTTATCTCTCCTCTTTTTTCATCACTTTCTTTTCTTACCCCTCATTTCTAATGATCCTTATTGATTTTTTTCTATTGATTACCAGAAGCTTCCTATTTTGAATCCAGAGTCAGTAATGCTGACCATTCTTAACCCCAACCACCACCAATAAATACCACCTCCTCCTCCTGCTGCAACGACTTTTCTGCCCACCAACTAGCCAACAATTCACCCTGCAGAGAAGCAGCCCACTGAGAAGCAGGCTTACCTTGACTGTTCCCCTTCATTCATTCATTCACCTTCCCACAAATGGCCAATATTTCGAATGCAACACTTAATTGTTCAGCTTTAGGATAAATTTAAGACAAAAAAAACAAAAAGGAAATGCCAAATTTCTTCAAAATCATTTGGAGTCAACAGAAAATATCTTGTAACCTAACGGAGATGAAATTCTTTTTTTTAAAAAAAATAAAAGCATGCCTACAACTTGTCAGTTACTAGTTATAGACAGACAACTAAATCAACACAGTCTAGTCAGCTGAGAGGTACGTACTAGCATGTAATGAATGATGTTACAGTGACTATCTTTTATGAAAACTACACTGAACATCTTCCACTGTGATATTCAACACATTGTTTGTTTCTGTAAGCCATGAATTTCTGATATATATATTAGCAGAAATTCATGGCTTACAGTCTGTCTGTGAATGACAATATATATATATATATATATATATATATATATATATATATATATATTTACATTTCACAATGTTTATTTTTATATTCAATATTTTTCTTCTCTGCAAAGGTCAGGTTTTGTATTAAAGACTAAAACTATTTTTTCTTATTTTCATTTTCTTCCAATTGTAAAGAATATTTTTTAAATGATTTCATACATAAAAATTCTTCTAGGATAAAATAAATACTCAGTCTCTGCAGTCATGTGTCATTCTAGAATGTGTTATTGGCTATAATATTGGTGGTAGGAGACAAACTGTACTTAATTATAGATTTTGACATTTAAGTTCTGTTTATAATTTATTCTGTGCAATAAAAAATATTTGTCTTAGTTATTTGAATTCATAGCATGTATTTGGCTCTTACTTGATATTACGTTGTATAAAGTCTATAAAATGATCATTTTTATTGCATTGATTTCTACTTTATCTACATTTTTTCATCTCACATGTCTACAAACACACACACACACAAATCTCCTTATCATCTTGCACTGGTTTTAAAGGTAACATTTAGGCTATAAAACTTCTTGCTGAAAATGTTCATATTTTTCATGAAAATCACATTATTTATTAAAATATATTCTGTCAGATCTTTTTCTTTAAAACAGTTCCAGACAAGTGTATATGATGGTGCAGTAGCTAATGAGTTGATGTCATAATGCATTAGTAAGAATTCAATTCTCACCTGGGGAAATAAATCTAAATTCTGCTACATATTACTCTACTTTAATCAGGTATAAAATAATTTGGATAGCAGATAGAATCTGGAAAGGCATATTTGGAGGGAAGCAGTATTTTTTTACTTTGCAAATTTAATGTTTATTTTTATCGTTCCTCTAAGTGAAAAACAGGTTAAAAAATTTTATTTTTAAAATTAATTTCATCCAAAGTATTTTCTTCTACTTTTTCTTCCTCATAAAAATCCCAGAACCCAATAATATAAGTGAATGCTATAACATTTTCAAATTCTCATATTTTTCTCTATCTACATTTTTTCTTTTTATCATCCATGACATTTTTGGATTTTAATTTGCTGCATATATTACAATTGTGTCTTTTAGATTTTATCATATTTTACAAGTTTTTCCTTCTTTCTTTTTGTATAGTTTGTTTTCCAATTTTGTCCAGATAACTTTTTTAAATATCATAAACGACTATGAGAGGATACTGAATTATACTACAATGTAATTCTGCTCAAAATTAATTTGTATTTCTATCATTAAGATTACTGCTTTCCTCTTTGGGGATTTGTTCATTTTATTCTTTAACAGTCATTTCCAGACTATTTTAACCAACACTGCCTAGATTTTAAAATCGTTTTTTTTGTCTTCAACAACCTTGGTCATTTCATCTGGTCTCTTTTCTTTTAGAATCCAACTGAAAAGAAGCAAAATCTCTGAGTCTGTTTTAGGTACTCTTCTTTGGTATGGCATGGCTTGGATTTCACCTTTAGCCCCAGAAGGTGGCATTGGTGATGTGCTGAGCTATCCAGCGGTCTTCTCCATCTGGCACTGTTCTTTATCATAGGCTAAAGTTTAATCAAACAAAAATCCATGTCGGGTACAGGTTTTCTGTTTCTTTACCACCCACTCTCTGAACTTTTTTCCTGACCCTGATGCTCTAACATTACTCTGATCTGCACTCAACAAATTTCACTGACCAATCTGTCGTTTATCTTCTGTCCAGATTCCCAATTTCCAATCTCTGTTCCAACTGACCAGTTTTAGTTCTGGTCAAAGACTGAGGAATTCAAAAAAATAAAAACAGTTCATAGGATTGTAGACAACCAGTAAAAACAAAAAGTGATTCAGTTTTGTTACTATTTCAATGTTTATTATTTTAATAAACACTACACTTATTATTTTTTCTCCTACACAAATATGAAAGTTCATATTTCTGCAACTTTACAAAGCATTTCTCAATATTGCAACAAAATCAACACATTAAATTAAAAACTAGAGTCATGTTCTGAAATAATTTGTCAGATTGAGACTTTCATATTGATGACATGCATTGCACCAAGTTTCTTTAGAATTATCTAAACTGTATGTCAAATGTTGAAGATGGCACTGAACGAATGAAGTCCATAGGTCTTAGCAATGACCATCCTTCTTTGAACTTTGTGGACTGGCACTGCAGAATCACAAAGAACTGTACCAAATAACAGAAACCATATCACTTGAAGACTTTCAACAACAGCTATAATGGATAGCACGTGTAACTTGATGAGAAAGTAATGACATAGTCAAGATATTGATGTTTCCCGGCACTTTAAACAAAAGTTTAAGAAAGAAGCCCCCCTCCAAATTAATACTGGAAAAAGGGATGAGAATTACAAGATTTGAGAAACATATTTGCCTGAAAAACTGTTTTAAGAGAAAGATTTTATAAATTTCAACTGAAAGTAGCTACAACTGCTCTGTCAATGAATACCAAATGTGTTTTTTTATAAGGTAATGGATAATATTAGCATTAGAGATGTGGAGAACAGATACTACACTTTGATCCGGTCCCAATGGTCAGGGAGCGAAGAAAATCATGACTTGAGTAGCACTGGCCGCTTTTTGTCTGTGAATGCTGAATTTTTCTTTATAATGAAACGGCTACTGTTACCATTATGACCATTAATAGAATGTCTCCCTTTTAAACATGGCCTTGCACTTCTTTACAACTGAAAATAAAATTTAATCTGACATTTTCATTTATGTTGACCTTTATTCACTGACCCTTAATATTCAGTCTGAATTTTTTTTAATTCATGTTTTTTTTTTCCTTCTGTCCTTTCTTCACCCCAAAATGTTCTCTCTTGTCAAAGGTAATGTTAAATTGTACTCTAAAAAAAAATAAAAAGCATTTTCATTGAATCTGTTTAATGCCAAGCAAGTATATGGATCAGTGAGAACTCTTTAGGAGTGGAGAACAATAATGTACGTAGCTCTTGTATAGAAGTTTTCAACTGTAGTTAGATTTGATTATTTGCAATAAGGTGTGACATAAATGAATCTAAATAGGTGAGCCACTTGTTTGTGACCTGTTTCACTTGTTGTTTTTAAATTCACACTTATATTTGCTCACTTCATAGAATCTATAATTAATGAATAACTAGCAAGGTTAGTTGGTGTTGTCTAGAAAAATAAGCAATATAAACCTTTTGGATAATGTAATCTTGTTTGATCTAAATTTAATTAAATGAAAAGTAAAGTTTTAAAAAAATTACTTTAAGTGAGAAACCAGAAACGAGACCAGTTTATATTAATTTTGTAACGTTTTTTCTACAGCTTAACCCATTGCAAGTTATTTAAAGCCACAAAATATTTTTAGATTGTAAGAATTTAAAAAATTTTTTTTTTTGAGATAATAATGGTTTAGTGATAAAAGCCTTACTAATTAACCCATAGCTGGAGCAAGAAGAGGAGGATTCATACCTTTTCCAATGGTATTTACACATAAATGAATATGACGGACCCAATAGGAATTGGAACTTGGCTTTCCACTTAACAATTCTGAGCCATTATCTGTTACACCACCTACTGCATTATCAGTTATCTCCTGTTAATTTCCCGCTGAAAGTTCTGGACTGCCTTAACCGGGTATTGAACTCACACTCTTTGGGTCCTCTTACTGGATCTAACTAATGCCTTTATCCACTGTGCCATGTGTCCTTGAGGACCCGGTTAATTTTTTATATTTCATGTAAAAATGAAAATCCTTGTTGTGGATGGTTTAGTTGTATGTGTCAATGTCAGAGTTGTATTTTTTACTCAAAAGTTTTTATAATGTTTTTTTTTTTTCTAATTCTTGATAAAATACAATTCTTTGCCTTTCTATCCTTGTGGCTATAAATCCTTTTTAATTTATTGAACTCAAATTAATAAAGATTGAATTGATCAGATGAAGTAGTGAGACTTATTAAATCATGCTGTGAATTCTAAATTCTATAAATGATTTGGTTATTATTAATAGAAGCCACCATGGAATTTCTGGGGGTTACTCAGTACATAATCTATCATTTGAGGCAATAAATCTGAGGACTTCCCAAAATAATGCACTGTTTTCTAGTAATAAAATTTTTTCTCATGTTTTTGCTTAGATTGACACAAGGTCACAAATGTTTGGATCTCAGTGAGGATTATTCTCATTATCATAATGTCCTGTGAGCTTGTTAACCATTGCTCTGTTGCAATGTAACCACATGCAATTTATAATGGTATGTTAGCTTTGCGTAAAAGATTGAACTACAAAGAATAGGTCAATCGTCCATGCGTAAAAATATTATAAAGAAAGATTGAATAATATGGCCAGTTTTCAATAAAATAAAAATATTTGCACAGATTCATTTTTAAATGGTTTTTATTGCTTGTACCTTAAGCTTTCATGAAGTTTTTTTGTTTCATTTATTTGTTTTGTGGAAGGTGGGTCACTAAAAAATATCTTTTGGTTCAGGTGACTTTTTCAGTTTCATTATTTTCAGGTAAGATAGATTCCAGACAAAAACCCTTCAAAGATATTCTGTGTTATTTTTTATATAAAATATATTCACAGAACAATTCCATTCTTAAAATCAGAATTCATTTTCATTTTTTTTTTTTTTCACAGAACAGTAGAATATTATAATTTTATAACTGACAGAAAATATTTTTTTCTGATGATATATATTGTTTTTAAATCAGAAGACATACATGGTTTTGAATTAAATGAAAATTTTTAAATAGCAATTTTTAAAAATTATTTTAAAATTTATTTTTTTTTCATTATTTTTCTTTTTTTATTTTCCAAGATTCTCATCCATGACAGTCTAACTGTGGGAATTAACTTTACCCCACTTCCTTTCCTGCTTCTTCCTGTCTTGACTTTTTGGTATCAAACACTCAGACAAGTCCCTCTGACTTCGGCTGGCATTTCTTTCTTGTTTTATTACAGAACCATACATTTGAATGATCTCCATATAACATGTACCCAGACTAACATTTCAAGCTATGCACAACTAGCGTCTCATTAATCAACTGCAACCAGACAGAAAATATTTAAACTTGTTTTGGTAAAATCTTTTTTGTAATATCCCAAATGCTAAAAATGGATTTAAAAGCACGTTTAAAAACTTGTTCTAATCACACTCGTCTCCTCTTCTTGTGCAACGTTGAAGATCTCCGCACAGATCATGCAGTCAGCCATTTGCTTAAAAACATAATTTTCTGGATACATAAAATTGTGGTCACATGATTTTGCCAATTGTGAGGAATTCCAATACAGAATCTGATGCATGTTAACTGCAAAAATGTTGCAGAGAACAAGGAAATAAAGAAGATATAGTGCATTATTTAATTACTTGCGCTTGTTAACCATAACAAATGGATTTGTTTGGAAATCAGTCATACAAAATGAGAGTTTTCCTTCTTGAGTTAAGACAACAACAAAAAGCATTATACACTGGATTTATAAAATAAACATAAAGTTACGATTCCTAAATGAGGAAGACAAATTTGGCTGAGAAAATGTGACTTTGGATGTTATGCTGAAAGACACTTTTACAATATAGAAAAAGTTGATAAAAAATTTTGGTTTGTCACTTGCGATAAATGGATATCCAGGGAAAGAATCAAAGTAGATTTGGATTTATAAACATGAAGACGGAAGATGTGGAGGTCACAGAAAAAGACAAGGTAAAATTTCTTGTTTCTTTAATGTTTATTTGAAGTTGAAAAGAATTGTTTGTGACAAAGAAAGAAATTTTATTTTTGCAGCCAAAGATGATTTTTATTATGTGTATTTTCAGATAGAGTAGCAAGTTGGTATTGTAGAGATTAAAATAAACCTTATCTGATTCAATAATTATTACTCCATTCAAGAACTTTATTGGTAGAAATTCTGTTCACCTTGATACGTGGTAAATTATGGTGATAAAGAGACAAAGTGGAAAGACTTTGGAATTACATGATTTGTTGATGTGTTTTGCCATTGGCAAAATATCCCAAACCTCAAAAAATGATTATATGAGTATCATAGTGATATGCTGCATAACAACAGTTTAAATGGGCTGGTATTGGTAGTTCCTCCATAATACATCTGATCACAATTTCATCTTAATAAATGCCAGTCTGATCAAGAAAGAAAAGGATTCACTGAGAAGAAAATGGGTTGAGAACGTGCTGATCCTAACAATTCTCAACAATAAACCTACGAGCAGGACCATACATTAATAATATCGCCAATCATTGCAAAAACCATAATAGCACAGTGGATACAAGTTAATAGAGAAAAAAACAGATCTACTTGTAATGGACTGATTTAAAATCCAAAAGACCCCCAACAGCTCTAATATATAGTGATTTACTAAGCATGGCTTAGATGTGGCACAAGGTCAAAAATATAGAGCATCCAGTGAAGACTGATCTCACTACTCAGTCATAATTGATCTAATAAGATATGCTTGCTAACCATTACACCACACCGAAGTGGTCAACAGCTCTAATATATATATATATTAAAAAAAACACTTTATAGTCTCTGGTCATCGGATCTGATAAGGTAATTTAATCTGTTAACTCTCTTATCCTCAAAAATCCTAATGCATTTTCCTTACACAACCTAAGAAAGCCAAACCTAACACATGTCACATTGACGAAATGCATTGTTTAAAAGTTTATCACTTTGTCTCATTATCTTCACTTTTGTTTCAGATATTATTATACATCCAACAAACATGCATGTTAAATTATATTTTTCATATATTAATAAATTAAACTAAGTCATATATTAATAGCTACTATTATTATTTTATCTTACTTTATACATTGATTAAAAACTTCTGGAGACTTTTGCACACACTAAATAAATTTACTTGTCTTTGCTGCTGAATTTTTAAAAATATTTTCCTATATGATATTTTTATTAAATTTTTCTTCACTTTTATGAATGTTGATTAAAATATTTAATATTAAAATATTTAATTTAATATTAAGATATTTTAATATGTCTTTAAGCCACTGATTTTATTTAATTGTTATTTGAAATTTGAAAACCTAAAAATTAAAATTCTCAATTGTTTGTACTGGTTAAATTTGAAAGTGATTTTTATTTTCCAAGAAAATCAGTATTGTCTTGTGAAAAAGTTAATTCTGATTTGAGGACCCCCTGTTTAGATTTCAACTGAACTGTTTCAGAAATGGGACCCTATTTAACCCAGATTGTTCTAGTGTCAGTTCAAACAAGGGTTTCTCAACCTTTTTTACTTCAAGGCACATTTGTAGAATAACTAAAACTTTTGGATGCACTTTAAATTTTAATAAAGAATAATTAGTCATGAAATTTGAAAATGGGGAAAATAATAAAGAAATCTTCTGAAATCAGCCTTTATTTTTTAAGACATTACATTGTATATTTAAGTCTGCATGTGTGAAACCTGTTGCTTTGGCAATGTTTTGAATGTTACACCTTATATGTGATAAACATACACTCATTTTCTGATCAATGCATTTAATATTTGATTTATTTTTGCATTTAATATTATAAGTGCAGAAAAGGATTTTCTGTACTTACCAATTTTTTTACATCATACCACCACTGTGAATTAGGATATGATGTAGAAAATTGCAATAAAATAGTCAATGCTTTACAAGCTATTGAAGGACATTCTTTAATGGAAATCTGAAATTGATCAATGCTCTTAATGCTTGATTTGTAAGCCATGATCAACAGATACAGTAACAAGCACCTCTTCTGTTAACAATATGCCAACATCATCAGTTGAAATGTCAATTGACTTAGACATGTAAGCCATTTTGCTTGGTATCTGTTGTAACCTAGAAAAGGTTACTGAATAGAATAATCAAATGAAGGTTGGTAATGAACGATAATACTTAGGACAAGAACAACACATATAAGATTCGCCAGTGCCATGTAGAAGAAGTAGTCAACTGCTAGAAGTGAGTCAAGTGAATTCCACAATGAATCTCCAACTGCAGGATATCTACGCGGTAAGATATGGCACAAGGCCGAATTTAATGTGGGGTATCTGAGCCCATAGGCTCAGCCAAAAATTCCCCATAGACCTTGAATAAAACAGGGCCAGGTAGCTGTTTCCCAAGATGGGAATCTGCCCTTCAACATAGCCTCATCTGGGGATCCTCTCTGCCCAGAGGCAGAGAGTTTGACCAGCACACCTGGAGACGAATCTCCAACTGCAGACCAGCATACAGTGTTTACTTCTGTATTTATGTGAATGGGGACACACCCATTATCGTCCGTAGGTATGCTACAACAGTATCTCTATTTTTTTTTTCTTAAATAAAAATTTTTAAAATATAAAAATAATTTATATATTACTCTTCTGTTAACTTGGGTGCACCTGGTTATCTACCAGTGGGCATTAGTGTGCCCAGATGTACCAGTTAAGAAACCCCGGATTTAAACCTGCACAAAATTTTTTTTTCCTATATATGTTTTAAGCAAAATGGTAACAATATTGTCATCATTTTGCTTAAAGTTTGTATTTTCTTGATTTCAAGTGAAAACTTAGAAATTGTTCAACATATTTCATTGAATCTTTGCAAAATAATCATTTAGGCCTGGAAAGAAGGTGTCAGTTTAAATGGATGGCAAAAGAATAAGGTTAATGAGTTACTTAGCCTACTTTATCCACTGTGCCATGTCCTTAAGGATACATGGCACAGTGGATAAAGGCATTAGTTAGATCCAGTGACAGTGTGAGTTCAATACCTGGTTAAGGCAGTGGAGAACTTAAAGAGGTGAATTAACAGGAGATAACTGATAACTGATATCCATTAGACATGGCATGCAGAACTAGAACTGTCTACCCCAGCGAGCGAAATAAAGGGTTCAGTTCGACATTCCAACAACCTGAAGAAGGCCAGAGTGTACAACGGCCAAAACGTTGTAATAAATACGGCAACAAAGATGAGGACAATAGTTTGAACAATGTAAATAGTGTACATAATACCTCATCTCAGAAACATAGACAGATACTGAAAGGCCAAAACGTTGTGATAAATATGGTGACAAAGATGAGGACAATAGTCTGAACAATGTAAATAATGTACATAATACTTCATCTCAGAAATATAGACAGTTGTATTTGAAACAACAAAGATGAGTATAGTACTCATCTTTGTTGTTTCAAATACAACCTTTTGGTTAGTTTACCTTTCACCACTCATAAGATTGTTTGAAATAATGTGATAAAGTATGTTTATTATTCCATTAATTATTCATGATATCATTCTCATAGACAAAGATTTTTCAGCTAAAAGAACAAAGATGGGGATATTAGTCTGAATAATTTATGGAATAATGACATCTTTTTAGAACTTGAGACAATATTGAACACCCTCTGCTTTTGCTGAAATGTAATGATCAAAATAACAAATAAAAAGATATTAAACACAATTTTCACCAATATCTGATGTTGAGGCATGATGAGTGTCTAAATTATACCTAGCATCTATTGATCAAAGATCAACTGAATCTTTTGTCTTTCTGTTAAAAGCTGTTTTATTATTCATTTCTAGTTTCTCAAGAAGGATATGAAATGAAAAAAAAGTTAAGAAAATTGAAAATGGAATCAATAAATGTTTCAATTTTGCTTTCAGGCCATTAGTGTATTGCCTGTTGCTCATAAGCTAGAAAAATGGAATTGGCTTTTGTTGATCCTTTAGAAAAATAGTATTAATACTTTTTATATATCAACACTTGCTTCATTATTTCCTTATTCAGTGATTATTTTTTTAATATTTTGTGTGTATATGATAATGTTTATGCATTACACCCTAATCTTTATTCGGTAAAAATTTCATTGCTAATCATGCATTACTTTTTAAGTAATACACATATTTATATCTTTGTTGTTTTCGTTCCTTATATTATGGCCGCTACTATATATATATATATATATATATATATAATGTATGTATGTATGTATATATATATATATATTTTTTTTTTTTTTAAGCATATCACCCCAAGCAAGGCTGGAAGCCACTAGTATGCAGGGGGGTTACAGGAGGTTTGGAGGAAGAGCAGATAGGAGTGGTAAAGGAGAGGATGTGGAGAAAGATAGTGGATCGATCAAGGCAAGGGGGTTACAGAAGATTTGGAGCGAGAGCAGATGGGAATGAAAGGTGAAAGGATGTGGAGAAGGGAAGAGGATAGATCAAGGCAGCTGGAGATGTCGATTGACGTTACACTTAAATAGTTGGAGCTTGTATTTGTCAGGGAAGCAGGAATAAGGAAGGGAGTTCCACAGGCGAGATGTGCAAGACATGAAGCTATTGGAGTAGAAGAGATGTCTACATCTAACAGTTTCAATGGTGAAGGGGTGGGAACGGGATGCCAGCCTCATGGGACGTTTAAATTCATGAGGCCTAGGAACCAGTGAAAGCAGCTCCTCGGAGCAATTACCATGAAAGTATTTATAAAAAAGACAGAGCGAGGCAACGCCGCGTCTGTGAGAGAGAGACTGCAGACGAGATGACAGATCAAGGCCAATTACATTGCATATCCGTCTCTGGATCTTATCAAGAACCCTGAGACAAACAGCAGGGGCTCCAGACCATATATGGCAGCAATACTCCATGCAAGGGCGAATGGTCGATTTATAGATTTGGAGGATAGATTCTGGGGAGAAAAATTTCCTGGCTTGGCACAGGGAGCCAACTTTCCTTGCAGTGGATGATGCAATTAACTCAATGTATTTGTTCCATCTCAGATCAGCAGACAGCGTGAGACCAAGCAGCCGCAGAGAGGAGCTCTCAAGAAGTTGGTCATCAGACATTCTAATGGGATGCAGGGATGGATCTGTGTGGTGATTAATAGAGAGCAGTTTAGTTTTAGAGGCGTTAAAGTTAACCATCCAATTCTTGCCCCAGTTCCCAACCGATTGGAGGTCCTTTTCTATCCGAGATGCCAGGTTAATTTTGTCAGCATCACTGGATTTGTGTTTGAGACAGGAGTAAATTGTGGTGTCATCTGCATAGATGCCGACTTGGGAATCTATGGCGTCAGGAAGGTCGTTTATGAATATGAGGAACAGAGTAGGGCCTAGGATGGAGCCTTGAGGAACACCTGCATTAGTGGAATAGGAGCTGGAGATGAATCCAATCATATATATATATATATATATATCATATCATATACACTGCATGCCAGTCAGTGTTGTCAACATTGTGTGAAAAATTTGGTGTAAATTGATTGGAGGGTTTTTGAAATATTAAAAAAAAAAGTTATCTCGATAATAATTTGGCACAAAGTGTGTGTGTATATATATATATATATATATATATCATATATATATATATATCATATATATATCATATATATATATATCATATATATCATATATATATATATATCATATATATATATATCATATATATATATATCATATATATATATATATATATATATATATATATATATATCATATATATATATATCTCATATATATATATATCTCATATATATATATATCATATATATATATATCATATATATATATATCATATATATATATATATCATATATATATATATCATATATATATATATCATATATATATATATATATATCATATACATGTTTGATATATATATATAGATGTATATATATGTGTGTGAGTGTGTTTAAATGTCTGTATAACCACTCTGATGATGGCTTATTTGAACCTAAAGCTTAGATCAAGGCCCAGCTTAATAAAAATAATATCCAAATGTTGGACAATTTTTGTCTTTATTTTCAGCCGAAATTGAAGCCATCATACAAAGTTTAGAATCAACCATGATTAAACATAATAGAAATTCATTGTCTGTTATATTTAACATTATATGTTTAAGTACATATTAAACAATATATTTTTAAATACATATTTAACATTATATGTTTAAATACATATTAAACAATATATTTTTAAATACATATTTAACATTATATGTTTAAATACATATTAAACAATATATTTTTAAATACATATTTAACATTATATGTTTAAATACATATTAAACAATATATTTTTAAATACATATTTAACATTATATGTTTAAGTACATATTAAACAATATATTTTTAAATACATATTTAACAATATATGTTTAAATACATATACATAATGAATTTGTTCACATATGCCTATCTTTACTTTGCATTTTGCAGAATTACACCCACTTTTCTTTACCATCAAGTTTCCTGAAGAGAACAAATTTATTTTATTTATTTTTATCAATGTTTTGTCTCTTGATATCAAGCCCCATAAAAACTTGCCTTAAAAACGTTATCTTTTTATAATTACTTTAGTCAAACACTTTATGCAAAATACAATCTTTGTTATTTTTTTTTTAAATCACCAGAACTTATTTCTTGAATTAGACATTACTGTCGGATTTTTCTTCTATGTGTCATGTCTCTTCTGGAGTTGTGTGAGTATGGCTCTCTACAACTTCCTATCATTTGTAGTTTTTAGTAATATTTGTCTGTTTCAGTGTTTATTTACAACACCTTCAGAACATTATGACAATATTTTAATATTGTCCTTAGGATAATTCCTCAAAAGTAACCTAAATTAGTGTTTGTTAATCAAATATTGATTACTTACAAGCATGTTTTTTGAATTCTTATCATCGTTGTGAATGATTTTCCATATTTTGACAGATCTGTTCTGTAACCATCATAAGGCAGATGTTTAATCTAGTGTGGTCATCTTGGTCTTAGCCATTTTTTCCTTCTCATAAAATTGAATAAAATTGTTTTTACGTCACTGTTTCATTTGGGTATCCATAAGTGTAGAATTGACCTTATGCCAAACTTTGTTAATGAAATGAAAATTGTAACTTGAAAATTTTATACCCCACACCCTCCTCTCATGATCTTGTGGATTTTCTAAATTCATGAAACAAGTCATGACAGTCATAGCATGGATAAAGCTTCACTTGTATTTCCAGGTACCAAGGATTGCAACATATCAATTTTTAACATGGGCACATTTCTAAAATACCTTTTGGCATTACCTGCAGACATCAGGGAATACCATGCAGTGTGAAGAATAGATCAGTAGTATTCGTATTTGTGCATGAGAGAAACAATTGTAGTTCACCATGACTCAAACTAAAATGTAACGATTGGTGGAAGCTGAGATGGTTTAATTAGAAACAAATTTGTTTTGAATTTAATGAGACAAGAACTCAAAAAAGCAAAAAATTCAGTTATCAAACATCCAACCCAATTTCTGCATTATTAAAAACAAAGATACCGATATCAAATGTAAAATCATATGCAACTGGTCTCAAACGTTGCAAACAAAATAGCACGTGAAGCTAAGAATGACAGCAGCTTACAGTTTCTAAATGGGATGGGAAGGTGGTTAGGAAATGAAAGATGTCGCAAATAAACAAGTGAAATTTAACATGGCTGGGTGTGTCAGTGCCTATATTGTAAAATGGGGTCACTTATCTACATTTTCCTTAGTCTAAATGCAAAATCAGGCCAGAAAGGACAACCTATTAAAGATCAACAAATAAAATGAATTCTATGCCTAACTAATCTATACAAATAAAATGAAGTGTCTGTCCGTCTTAGCCTCAGAAACTACTGGATGGATTTCAATAAAACTTGGCAAGCATATAGGCTATGACCAAGGAAGTGTCATAGGCTATGTCAAATTGATCTAGGTCAACTCTGAAGGTAATGAAAGATCAAAATAAGGTCAAAACCATTTCTCATGGAAGCTTAATATTTATTCCCATGTAAACATAATGGTAAGGGAGGTGAATCAGCTTTTGACTATTTTCCTTAGACATTTTAATAATCTATACAAATAAAGTGAAGTGTCTGTCTCTTTGTCCTTTCCTTTAGACAAAATTAGTCCCCACACAACACAACACTGGGAACTTCTATTAAAAATTAAGTAAGTACCAAGAAAAAAAATTGTCTTATTTAAAAATTAATTCCTATTTCTGTTTTTTTATGCATTAACAATGTGCTTAATTTTTAAAAATATATTTTTAAATCCTTTTTCTATTTACACACATCAATTGAGTGCTTGTAAAATAAGGTGGGGTTAAAAACAAAAATTTTATGTTTTAGTCAGATTTTGAGAATTGGGTAGGGCTGAGAACTTTTCAGGGCCCCTTTATATAAAGCTACAGTCAAGGATGGATCAGTAAGTCAATAGTTTTATCTAATTATTGGCTGAATTTTGATCTGTTTGACTGGCGGATTTTTATGCCCTAACAATTTTGTGTGGGAAGGGTTAAAGGTGAAATATATTTCAGATTGTAGGTGGTTGCTTACAATACTCAGCATCCCCAAGTTGTCATCAATCCAAGAAATTTGATCTAAAATTCTTGCTGTATAATACCTGATCAATATGAAAGTGCATTGACAACAAAAGAAATTATCTGGAAAAACAAACATAAATGTATTTTTCATCATTAGGCTACAAACTTATTGATGCATATCTATCTTTTTCTTTTTTTATTTATTTCACAAGCAAGACAGGTATGTCACTAGTATGCAGGGGGTTACAGAGAGTGAAAGTGAGAAAAAAGACTGGGTATGGGAGGGGGATTGAGGAATGGATAAAAGATGAACAGGGTTCAAGTCAACAAAATTGACACTGCATTTAAATTTTTTGAAGATTGTAGTTATCAAGAAAGCAAGTAAGTGGAAGGGCATTCCACTGTTGGAAATGCAGCAAACTGTCAGAGTAGAAGTGGTGGTTGCATTTAATTATTTCAACAGTAAATGGGTGGGACCTAAATGCCAATCTAGTAGCATGCTTAAATTCATGTAGTGAGGGTACCAAGGAAAAAAGCTCATCAGAAAAGTTGCCATGAAAATATTTGTAGAAAAGACAGAGGGAAGTCACATCACATTAGTGAGAAAGTGACTGCAGTCAAGATGTTAAGTCAGAATCAATTACATTACAGAGCCTTCTTTAGATTTTGTCAAGAACCTCAAGATGAACAATAGCAGGAGCACCAGGCCAGATATGCCAACAGTATTCAATGCATGGACATATGGTAGATTTGTAAATGTGCAAGATGGATTCTGATGAGAAAAACCTTCTGGCACAACACAGTGAACCAACTTTCCTTGCAGTAGATTCAGTTATTGATTCAATGTATTTGTTCTACTTCAAGTCAGTTGAAAACATGAGGCCAAGAAGGCACAAGGAAATGCTCTCCTGGAGTCGAGCATTAGCCGTGCTGATAGCAGGCAGGGAAGTTTCTCTATGTTGGTTAAGTGAGAGCAGTTTAGTTTTGGAGTCATTAAAATTTACAAGCTATTTTCTGCCCCAGTTAATCACAGATTGGAGGTCCTTTTCAAGAGTAATGGCCAGGTCAACTTTATCAGCTCTGAGACAGGAGTAAATGATAGTGTCATCAGCATAAATGCCTACTTGGGAACTGATGACATCAAGAAGATCATTGATGAAGATTAGAAACAGTGTAGGACTCGGTATATAGCCTTAAGAGACATGTGCATTCATGTGAAAGAATCTGGAAGCAAGCTCATTCAGAATGACCTTCATTTCACAGTTTGATAGGAATGATTGGATTAAATCAAACAATCATCCTGTAATGAGATAACATTGAAGCTTACATAGAAGACCAGCATACCAAACCCTGTTGAACACTTTTGAGATATCTAGAGCCACTGCTCAAACTTTGCAATTATAATCAAGAGCTTGATATACATATTCAGTGATGGCCTTAAGCACATAGCAGTAGACCTTAAGACCTTAGCAGTAGACCAGGAAAAATGCAGTAGACCTTAAGACCTTAGCAGTAGACCAGGAAAAATGCAGTAGGTTCTCCTCGCTTGTCAGACACAATCCTGCGATCCCCACTTGACTTTGTGCCAGGTGAACCGAAAATCAACAATGTTATGTCTTTTGAGAAATTATTTTTCTTGAAAACCATTTTTTATGAAAATGTATTGAGTTGCACCCATAGCTTGTTGGGTTGTTGCAGTGGTAATTTGATATAATGATGGAAAAAGAGTGGAACAAGAGGTTTACAACATAGCAACTTTATTCGAGAGAAACTAATCACCGACTGATCATACAGCAGAAATGAAAGTGGAATATTAAGTAATCTTTCAGTTAAGAGAGTTACATAGAAAGGGAGATAACTATATCCACAGTTTATTCTAACACAATGTGTCACTTGTAATAAAAAAGAAAATTCTAGATAAACTGAAAACTGATGAAATGAAATTCTGTTGAGAAACAATTTTATTTTTTTATATTGATCTGTGTGGTTTTGTAATTTTAGCGGGACATCTTGTAAGCAATGTACAACTCATTTTAGAGGAGGACATTTTGAAATAAACTTGAGAAAAGTGTTGAGAGCCAAACACAATTTAATGATGACTTGTCAATATTTATCTTGCAAGCTGTTGCTAGTGAGGTTCTTGCCTCACTGGGTCCTCTATAATTTTCTTTCTGTTTCAATTCGTTTAAGCCAACAGATATTTAAAATAATAAATATCCAACTTAGTCTTTAGAGAAATTATGATATGTGTAGAAAGTTAGATAAGTAAATGGTTCTTTGTGCTTTAATATTGAGTTCTTGAAACAATGTAGACAAACTGTCTGACAGCTACCAGTTGAATGCTATTTAATACAGGATGTCTTGTGAGAGAAGTGACTGTTGCAGTTATACAATCCTTGTTTTTAAGCCCTATATTTAAAAAAAATAATTTCTACATTTTCTATTACTCTTGTCAACTTTTAAATGAATGATTACATTTCTAATCTTATGAGAAAATAGGTTGTATCAAGAAATTGTGAACAACTTATAATCTAAAGTAAAACAAACGTATCCAATAAAAAAAATATCAATATATTTTACAAAAAAATTGTACACTTGTTCAAGCAAAAAATGGTTATCCAATAAAACTAGTTTCATCTCTGAGACCAGCATTTCTAGATCAAATGTTTTTTGTTCCTGTTCAGTATCATGCTTATGATGATGGCTTTCAAGAACCTGGTATTATGTTTGTTACAGTTTGCTCTCACTTTCAACAATACCTAAGATTTTATTGGCCAATGGTTCAGATTAGAACTAGAAGGTGATATGATTGTGAGAATTCTTAGCTAACCATTCCCAGATCATGTGGGCCATGTGAGAGAGCAGACTTGTTAGAATGTGTCCAGCACCCACTCTTGATCCATGACTTGACACCTATGTCCAACAACTTGATGTAGCCAATGGCATCAACACTGAGGTGCAGGGATAAGTTGAGTTGCATGACATGTCTCTTATTGCTCACAATCCCCAGATCCATCAAAGACAACATGATCTTAGAGGGCATCTGTGCAAAGCCACCTGTGGTTTTTCTTTTTCACCTGGCCACATTCAGGAATGTTGCTATCTTGAAATTGCTGTAGTTGGCTCTTAGTTACATGAGTTTGGCATTGTAGCAGATCGGGTTAAGTACTGTAATGAATGTGGTTATTACTTGATGTGGGTGAAGACTTGCAAAATTCAACATGTGGAGGATTTTTATGCATAAAATAAAATCTGGAATATTCTTAAATACATATATAAAAAACAACATATCTCACAAAAGAGAAAATTATATTTACATGTATACAGATAGCTCAGAAATGGAAGAAATCATTTATGTGCTTTAACATTGTGTGTGTGTGCGTGCATGTGCATCATGTGGTTTGTTGAAATTAAGTAGTCGGTTTGCATGGGGAAGGAAATCTCCTCTGGCAAAGACAAGTCCTATGTTGTCCCTACTATATCCTAGAGCCAAAAGAAAAAAAAAGAGAATAGGAGTCCTTTCATTTTTACCACTGATCATCATAGCCTCATTAAGCAAAGTCCATTGGTAGAAAAAGTGAGGTAATCCTACTAAATATCTTTTCATTTTCTGTGTCACATTAGAATTGTTAATGCTCTGAATTGGTAAAATGAGGTAATTAAAATTTATGCTGCATAACATGATGCTTGGCCATCTTCCATTTTTGACTGGCTAAAAATGTCTTCTCAAATAACTGTTGTGCCCTTCAATGCAAGAGTTTTGTAATAAATTTAGTAAAAAAAGAAATTATTAAAATTTAGCAAAGTATTCATTTTTTTATGATTAGTCCTTAACAAGGTTAACAATGGGGGTAACAGCTTTTTGCTGCTACTGCCTGGGCAGATAGAAAATTATGGATGAGTTGTTTTCCCAAGTATTCATCCATTCTATTTTCAAACAACAAAAATAAAGGCATGCTAATGATGAGACAGGGAGAAGTGAGTTCTTGAAATTTTTTTTTTTTTTTGGTGGGGGTCATTGTAATAAATGATAATCTGGGACTTGAATTTGATTTCTGTGCTGATTACTGTTAATCCTTCAATACGACTCTCTCTCTCTCCCTGTATATATATATATATATATATATATATATATATATATATATATATATATATAGTTATGAATTTGTAATCCTAGGTTTCATGCTTTTGCGATCCTCAGAAAATTTTTTCTGAGAATCAGAAAAGCATGAAACCTAGGGTTATAAACTCACATCTATACAACTAAGTATGTTAACTCTATCACTGATACTGAGTGCTTTCCAATAAGTATCGCACATCTATAATATATAAATAATATATATATATAAATCACTTATATATAGCTCTATTATTTTACATTGAGCCCTGTTTAATTACAGACTATGCATTGTTTTATATATATATATATAGAACTGTACTCTTAAGGTATGCTATATTTATGGGATAAAGTGATCAATATCAGAGATAGAGCATGTGTAAATATAAAAGTGGGCATTGAAGTCGGCACTCAGAGGCGACAGACTGATTCATGCTAGACGCATGAAACAGCCTGTCGCCTCTAAGTGTTGACTTCAATGTTCACTTTTATATATATATATATATATATAAATACTTTCACAAAAAAACACCCAATTTTTTTCTTTTAATTTGCAACTTTTCAGTTGTTTTATCCATATTATATATATATATATATATATATGTATGTATGTATGTATATGAATGTGTGTGTGAAACTGTCACCATACAAAGTTGATTCCTATTTCCACATTGTCTATAACTACAAATGCTCTGTCTTTGATATTGAAAACTCTTCAGACAAGCACTATGCTTCATTGCTTAAATTCTTCAAAAATGCTAAATCCTCAATGCAGCACAAAATTTATCAGATGAAAAATCAGTGGTGGTTAGATATTTCCTTGCAAGTTCAGAGTGCTTACAATCGGAATGACTCCTATTTTCCACACTGATAATAAAAGTGCTCAATGTAAAATAGCAGAGCTAAACTTTCTACTATTAACAATAAATATACATATTTTCCTCAACAGTGAGGAAAATCTGTATATTTATTAATAGTATTAATAATATTAATAGAGATTTTACCTGTGGAACTCCCTTCCTTATTCCTGTTTCCCTGACAAATATAATCTCCAACTATTTAAGTGTAACGTCAATCGACATCTCCAGTTGCCTTGATCTATCCACTTCCCTTCTCCACATCCTTTCCCCTTTCATTCCTATCTGCTCTCGCTCCAAATCTTCTGTAACCCCCTTGCCTTGATCAATCCACTATCTTTCTCCACATCCTCTCCTTTAACACTCCTATCTGCTCTTCCTCCAAACCTTCTGTAACCCCTTGCGTGCTAGTGGCTTCCAGCCTTGCTTGGGGTAAAAAGCTTAAAAAAAAAAATTTTTTTTAAAAGTGCAGGTGGTAATAAAAATGCTTGATTAAAATATTTGATAGGTTTGACAAAGTAAAATTACCAAGAACTCTCGAAAAGAACCTCCAATCGGTGATTAACTGGGGCAAGGAATGTCTTGTAAATTTTCATGTCTCCAAAACAAAAATGCCTTCATTTAATCACCATAGAGAACATTTTTTTGCTTGCCATCAGCATGCCTGATGCTAAAATCCAGGCGCTCATCACTTTACACCTTCTTGGTCTCATGTTTTCCCACTGATATGAAATGCTGTGACTATATTGACAATTGTTGAATCGGTTGTTAGGTTTACTTGTAGGGAAGTTGGTTCACAGTTTTGTGCCAGAAAAGCTTTTCTTGTTATAATCCATCTTGCACATTTATAAATCTACCATTTGTGTCTATGCACTAAATACCACTACCATATTTGGTCTGTAGCCCCTACTATATTTTTTTTTTTTAATATTTCACTCCATGCAAGGAAGTAAAGCCACTAAGATGCAACAGGTTACTGAGTGTGAAAGAATTTTTAAAAAAAGAGAAACATTATTAAGGAGCAAGAACAGATAATGATTGACATTGCATTTAAATTTTTGGAGATCAAAGTTGACTGGAAAGCTAGAGGCTGGAAGAGAATTCCAGAAGTGAGAAGAGTGAGAAAAGAAACTGTTAGCATAGAATTTAATTACATTTACCCATTTCAACTGTAAAATGGTGAGACCTAACTGCCAATCTAGTACTGTGCTTAAATTTATAAAGTCCAAGCACCAAAGTTGATCCAAACAATTACCATGAAAATATTTATAGAAAAAGTACAGGGAAGCTACATTATGGTGGTGGGAAATTGACTGAAACCAAGATGCCAGGTCAGGACCAATAACATTGCAGATTCTTCTTTAGATAGCTCAAGATTCTTGATAAAATTCAAAATGGAGTGTCTAATGTAATCGATCCTGACTTGGCATCTCACTTTCTCACTGATGTGACGTAGCTTCCCTCTGTCTTTTCTACAAGTATTTTCATGGCAACTGTTCTGGCAAGCTTTCCTCCCTGGTGCTTTGACTGCATGAATTTAAGCATACTCCTAGATTGGCAACTAAGTCTCACCTTTTTATTGCTAAACTACCTAGAGGCAACTGTCTTTTCTATTCTAATAGTCTCTTTTCTCACACTTCTCACCTGTTGAACTCTTTTCCAATTCCTTGCTTTCCTGCCATCTACAATCTTCAAAAATGTAAATACAATGTCAATCATCATCATCTGGCTTCCTCAACCCTGTTCTTTTACTGTCCTTTTTTTCACTTCTCCTCACTGAAATCTTCTCATTCTCTTTCACTCCCAGTAAGCCCCTGCGTCCTAGTGGCTTTATCACCTTTCATGGTGTGAAATGATTAAAAAATATAAATAAAAATTGAAAATCAAATCCTGTAAAGTAAAACTTTGTGAAGTGTGTCCACTAATCTTAGAAACACATGACAACAAATGATGGCATATGAAAACGGTCAGCAACTGCTACAGCTTGTAGGCCACACACAATATTTGTTATTGTTTGGTTCTGAATTGAGTGGTGGGTAGGTGATGTGCCTTACAACTTTTGCTTTGCAAAAATTTATTCCTTGATTTATCACTGTTGCAATAATTGCTCAAAATGCAAATTGCATCCCTGATGTCATCAGGTAAAAAACAGAGAAAGTGTCATTTGTGACCAGAAATATACCGTAGAAACTTTTGCTTATATCATTCAACCTAAGGTTATCATTTCACTTTATAAGTATTAAGCGTAGACCTGTTGCATGTGTTGGAAGAAAAGTGCACAATATTAGAGATAAATCATTTGTGGATATATACACACAGTCTGATGATTACTTAAGGCTTGAAACTGAGAGTCACAATGCGGTGTTGATTTCTTTGTCCATACATACTCTCTCATATATATATATATATATATATATATATATATATATATTTTGGAAGTAAAATCTGATGATCCGCAGTCCTTTAAAAGGGCTGTGGTGAAATAATTTATTATATGGAACCTTAAAGTGGTCTGTTTATTTAAATTATTAGCTCTGATTTACATTGAGCTCTCTGGATTTTATCCTCCTTGGGTCTACCCATACGGGTAACCTAGTTTTTTGTAAACTATATATATATATATATATATATATATATATATATTTTTATAATCTTAAATAAACTGATGTCTCCATTCATGAAATAAAAGTTTACATAGTTTTAGTAAATAAGAAGCAATATTCATTTCATTTTAAAATGTTTTCCAGAAAAATTAAAAGAATTTATATTCTGTCAAAGCAGATGCATTCATGCAGAAAAACTGTCTAAATTTATTTTTGTATACAAATGCAATTTTGGTGATTTTACTAACCTTTAAGAATGTCTGCACTTACTAAACAAGTTTTCTCAGACTTATTAAGGAGTGTGGGGCTATCATTAGATCACACCAGCTGAGGGGAAGGGCATCAGTATAAAGTTGCACTGACCTGCAAGCATATAAGATATTTTGTTACACAACCAGCTCCCCACACCACAATATAGGCATTTCATATGTCACATGCATACACATGCAGTGAATGTTGCATTATTACAAGTGTCCATTTAATTACATTTGAATTGATACGAATTTGTTCTTTTTAGCCATATTTAAACTAAACTGTGACTTAATGTTCTTAGCTTCACATTTACAGAAACCTGTTAAATCTGGAACAAGGCCAAATGTTTGGAGAGCAAGATCATATAATAGCTGTTGGAAATATGCAACTAACTTAGCCCTCAAACAGGTTTCTCTCACTTATATATATATATATATATATATATATATATATATATATATATATATATATATATATAAGTGAACATAGAAGTCAATACTTAGAGGCGACACTGTTTCATGCTAGATGCAATCGTCAGGCAACCTGACAATTGCATCTAGCATGAAACAGTGTCGCCTCTAAGTGTTGACTTCTATGTTCACTTTTTTATTTACACATGCTCTATCTCTGATATTGAGCACTTTATCCCATAAATATAGCACACTTTAAGACTATATATATATATATATATATATATATATATATATATATATATAGCAGAAATTGATTGGATCAAGTAATTTTGTTAAATTTAACCCATAAATATTATCTGTTAAATTTTCCATTGTATAATGCCCAGTTCTTGATAATTACTGAGACAGTAGAAAATGCTTGAACAAAAAAATGATTGAAAACATCCACAATCTTAATTTGGATGGACAACAACTTATTTGAAAATTGGAAGAATACATTAAGAAATTAAATAGAGTTTATCAATTGAATTTAACAAAACTTGATTTGAAATGTCATAAAATGAGATAACAATATATATATTTTTTTATATATCAAGAACAGTATTGGGGAAATTATATAACAAAATAGAAAAGGTTTACTTTTGATGCATTTCATCCTTCAGGACTTCAATGGACTAAATTTGTTGTGTTGGTACAACTACACATATGTACGTCGGAGGGGAGGTGCTGGGAATTTTATAATTCTAACCAAATTCTTTAGATTCTTTTTCTTTCCATCACTTTTTAAATTAATTATTCCACACTGTGATATTAGATCTGCCAGGAATGATGAAATATTGTAAGAGCCAGGGCGCAAATTTACTGTAGATGACCTTGCAATTAGGGCATACTTGGGACATTTACGTCGTAGTGAATTATTTTCTCCTTTGATTACAGTAGTGTATTTTATATAAGAATTGTGGTCAACACCGAGTGTTAACAGTATGTTTCCTGCTTGAATGCAATCTTTAGGCATGAAATAGACTGTGCCTCTCAATGTTGATCTCAGTGTCCACTTCTATATTGTGGACATAGTGATCAGTATCGAATGGTGACTGTCATTTTCATTCCTCATTACAATTTTCAGACTATTCTTACACAGTTTTACCATTCTTAGCAGATCTTGTTATCACATCATGGTATATTTAATAATAACGAGGATGGAAGCCAAAAGAAAAAAGAATCTTAATGAAATTGGTTAGATTACTGACCCAAAATACATTTAAAAAAAAAAAGAATTTTTCTAAATTTAAAATTTCTAGTGTCTCTCATTTGTGTGCAGGTGTAGTGGTACCAACATAAACAAACCTAGTTTGATGAAGTCCTAAGAGATGAAACGTGATACAGGAAAATATTTTCCACTTTGTCATGCATCTTTCCTCCAAGACTATATATATATATATATATATATATTGTTATGGGACCTACCTTTATGGACTAAATGGACTCGTCCTATTACTATATATACGGGGAGATTATGCCTCTCAGGAGAGCTGTCTACAGTTGACGAGTTGACTACTGTACTTTGCCATCAGTCGGATGTGCAACACTTTTGTATTCATTCTTTTGTTTAATAATATGTTTTCACTAAATTACTGAGTTCAAGTTTTCTTTTGGACCTATTCTGGGTCCACAACATATATATATATATATGTATGTATGTATGTATGTAATCTGATCATGCATGCCATATATTCCTTTAAGATCATATGAACATCATATGTACTACAAGTATAGCAGCAGTGAATGTGTCTAGAACAAAATAACCTGTTAGAGCCTATCTCTCTTCCGGCTGCTTTTGAATTCAGTCTTTCCTCCTCCTAGACTGGTTGCCATACATGGTAAGAGAGATAAGTCTACCATAGTATTTAATCCAAGACTGGAGGAAGACAGATTCTTACCTTTGTGCTAGTGCCCCAACACTTTCAGCTCATTCTTCGAGGTTGAAGGGATGGTGGCAATGTTTATCCTTGGTTCAAGTGGGAGGTGGTAAGTTTGGTTGAATCTTATATATTTATTTTGTGGTGGGGTAGGGAAGAAAGCGTGTGATCTGAGTTTTTTTTTAAGAAGAGCTAATAATGATGCAGGGTGTGAGGAATGAGAAGTTGCTGGTATTGAAATTGGTTCCTGATGAAGAATATAGGCCTGGAATAAGCAGGAAATTTATATGAAGTAACAACCCTCAAAAAATGTAGCACCAGTCTCTACTGTTGGTGGAATGAATGAATGAGAAGAGTCCAAGAAGAAAAATCAATATTTCAAGTGAGCAACAAAAATGTAGCCATTTTCCCCTCCACTCTCCATGTATACAATGCATATACTTTTGACTTTGCCACACATTCTACATCAGGGATATTGAAACATTTTTCAAAGAGTGCCAGATTTGATTTGGTCAATATGCACGAGGGCCAACAATTCTGTTTGGCATTCTTTGAACCATTAAAATTAAATGCAATGAAAATTTTATTGCAAATGGCATATTTTCATTTCTTTACATGGATGACAAATAAATTTAAACAGGTCTTACCAAAATCACTCGGCCCGTCATATCTGAAGCTCATATAAGATGAAGTAAAATATGTCTGAGAAAAAAAGAACTTCCAGGAAGCTATAATATATCTTGGGTTAATCTTAAACATTACATTGGTAATTAATGTTGTCTGCCAACTTTTAAGTTAAAATCATATGAATAGGAACATAACGTCAAAATTCTTCTTAAGAAAATAAAAACATAAAGTGACAAAAGCCCAAGTGTCCAAATATATTTACAACTGATTTTGACCAACACAAAACAAATTTAATTCACTTTGAGTTTAGAATTTATTCATCTCAGATGACCAAAACAAATAACTTACCTGCACAAATGTGAAGGGCGATACTGAAATCTGGACTGCAGTATGTAGGCCAGGTCTGGTTCAAAGGCAGTGATTTTAGAAATTGGCTGGAAAAGGTTATGGTCAGGGTCACACTGCAAGAGGGCGGCCACACAGTGCTGATGCCATCTTTTGGCAAAACATGAAATTACATTTCTTACTCTGATTGACAATAATGGTGGGCTTTAAGTGATGCATTCTATGACAGAGGATGGGAAACCATATGAAATTTAACCACAGTCTGTAATTGGCCCCTGGGATGGACTTTGGACAGGCCTGCTCTAGATGTTTGGTTATAACTAATTTGGTTCTTGAGGATTAGATTTTATAAATATTATCATGTTTCTATTTCAGGAGTTGCTAAAACTCAGTACACATTTATTTCTTTATGAATTCTATATTTGAAGAATGTCATAGAATAGATCAAAACTGTTAAAATGATGTTTCAGCCAATTCATTCTATGACCTTCAGGTGAACAATCCATGAGGAAAAGTTGGAAAGTCTCTCTCTCTTTGTTTCCGCAGTGGAGGCTGGAAAATAAAACATACACACAATTTTTGCATGCCTTGGTATACATAAATATCTATAAATATTTGTGTATATAAACAGTGGAATATATCCATCTCTCACGTGCTTACATTGAAACACTAACTTCCGTACAATCGCTAAAGTTAAGCAATGTTGAGCCCAGCCTGTACCTAGATGGGTAACTTTAAGCTTGGATGTGTGTGGTGTGTGTTTGTGGTATAATTGATAATGGCTTGGAATTGTTAATCGGAGAGCTGAGTTCCAATTCCAGTTGGGTTTGTTATATTTACTTACACACAAATACCCTTGGGAATGGTATGAAGCAACCTCTTCTCCTCCCAGCTATGGGTTAATTAGTAAAACTTGTATCACTAAATCATTATCATCTCCAAAAAATGTTTACAATGTAAAAATATTTTCAGGCTTTAAAAACCTGCTAAAGGTTGATAAGCCATAAAAAATAAATAAATCAGTCAATAAATCAGTCTCAGGTGTATAGTTTGTTATGCATCACTTTCTCAGGTGCGCAGATTCATCAGAACTAAAAAATGGAGAAACAGATCTATGAAAATCTCATTCAATTTTGAAATTTGAATATTCCTGCTTTACACTGTTCCAAGTCACCATTGGGCAAGGTATATGATCCTATCTCAACCACCATTTTCTGTTTGGTTGCTCATCACACACCCAACAGTTGAAATCGCCCACCAGTGGGCAAAATCAGCCAGGTTAGGAAATTCTGTATTAAATGATAGGTGCCAGTTTTTCCCTCCAGTCAAGAGTTAGGTCAGAGTAGAGATCAGCTACCAGGCTCTGGTCATCTAGAATTTTGAAAGTGCACCCATACATCATGATATTATCTTCACATATATTTACAAAAGATCTGAGAATGTTCTTAAGCTGATTGTTAATATAAAACAGACTGAGTGTAGGATGTAGGAAAGAGCCTTCGGGGGGGAAAACCAGCAATGATTTCATGAATGTCTGAGGACAGGCCATTAATGACGACCTTCATAGACCTACCTGATAAGACAGGTTTGATAGCTGAGAAAACTCTTCTAGAGATTCCATAGCTGCCACACCTTATCAATGTCAAACACCTTTCAGATATCTAAGATGTTCACTCTTGAGATGTGTTTAATATCAAGCATTTTGATGATTTTATGTGTGATAATATTTAAGGCGTTGGATTCGAGGACTGAAAACCATACACTGTTTGTCACCCAGGTAGTTGTTTCTGTTGAAGCAGTCAACAAGTTTTTTGTTTATTATAACTTCAAAAAGTTTCCTGATGATGCTCAGGAGGCTGCTGGACTGATATTGCGATGGAGATGAGTGCTCATCCACATTCTTGTAAATGGAGCATGCACTTGGCACTTTCAATGAACTTTGGAAGGATTTCTCCTTCAGGTAGCAGTAACCAGCTTTGTCAAAATTGAAGATAGTTCTAGGCCAAGGTTTTTGATAACAACTACAGAGATTTAATCCGAACCTGTAGCCTTTGTAGAATCCAGGCTTTTGATAATTCTGGACACTTCCCAAGCTGAGGTTGAGATATCTCTGCAATTTTCCTGAACTTGTGGAATGCAAGTCTTTTGTTTTCTAATTTGTTTTAGACAGACTATGTATAGCTGCTATTTGTATTTGCATTTTCTAGGACTCTCTAGCAGAGATTGCATGTAATTTTGAATGAGGCAAGAGTTCTGCTACACAATTCCCTCTGAAAGAGATGATGGTAATGGTTACGGTGAACCACAGCTACTGCACATTCAAACACAAACCAAAGCTGACAATTTTTTTGATTGAGATTTGGAAATTAAGCCATTACAAAAACATGCTTTTTCATCAGAACAGCAAGGATGCTTAAAAAATGATTGGAGATAGACTGTTAATGAAAAGAAGAAATGACCAGTTTATATTCTTAACCTTTAACCCTCTGAATTATTAATATTTCTTCTCTTTCCACTGCATTCTTTTTCAAAGTCTCTCAATTACAGTATCGTTGTTTGTTAATTTTGCTGAAAGATGTTTTCTGTTGCCATAGAAGGATATGACAACACAACTATGAAATTCAAACACACTATTGTTCAGGGATCAGAATCACCTTCAGTGGCAGGATAGACTTTTTGTATAGCAAATGAAGTCACATACAGAGTGACAAAAGTTAAATCACAAAAGCTGAACTGAAAATAAACCTAATACCAGAATCCAACATATTGTGCCAAAGAAGCATAATAATAATAAATAATAATTGTGTATTTTTGACTTTAAAGAAATAAATTTATTATTTTTACAAGAACACCATATTAATTTAATATGTTTTGTATTTTGTTAAAAAAAAATGAAAGTTTTGTATTTCAGAACTTAAATTACCAAATTTGACTTGGGACATAAATCTAGCCTCTGAACCATGTCACCAAAAAAAGGTCACATTTGAGTTTATTACCTGCCAGCAAGTTTTTTGAGGTTGAAAGATGAATGTTTTAAAGCTAAACCTATTTGTTTTCTTTTTCAGCTCAAAAGACGATGTGTTGTCGAATGTATCATTTTAAGTGAGAAATCTTACATTGAAAGTTTACAGCGGATCATACAGGTGAGAGACAAGGACTAAAATAATCTTTTATCTTTCTTGGTAGATTCTCTTTGTGAAGTTGTTTAATTGAATATGCTCTAAGGCATGTGAATATTGGTTATTGTATACTGAAAAATTGGATATGATAAGAAAGAGAGCTGAAAAGATGAGGAATATGAATGTTGAGATGATAGATTCACACTTGTTTCATAAATACTTTAATAACTCAAGTGGCACCAGGATCATTTGCGAGTGTGTGTGTGTGCCATTAATTTTGTTTGTATGCCTTAGGCATCATTTCAAAATAAAAACAGTCTGACCAGATGACCATGGTCAAAATATTGATGGCTCTTAAATGATTTTCTTTTATTGTGAAATCCACTCAATGATTCAGCCATTTTGATTTTTTTTAATGGCTAAATTTAAAGGAAATTATAAATTTGTTCAAATTTTTAAATTACAGGTGTAAGGGATGGATATCAAAATTTTAATATATGATTTTGTTTGTTATATATATATATATATATATATATATATATATATATATATATATATATATATATATATATATATATATATAAAGATATTTTTGAAGGTACAAAATTTTATCACAGCAATAAAAGTGTGAAGCTTGATATTACCATACATGTTAAAAACGGGACCCGATGTAAAGTGCCTCCAGCACCTTAAGGTGAAATAAAGAGTGTGACCGGGACAGCACAGTGAACCGGTCAACACTAAAATTAGCTGCGCACCCTCTGCTTTTTAATGGACTCGTCCCAAACACCTACAGTTCCGCCATATGCGAGCACCTATTAAAAAGCAGAGGGTGTACAGCTAATTTTAGTGTTGACCGGTTCACTGTGTTGTCCAGGTCACACTCTTTATTTCACCTTAAGGTGCTGGAGGCACTTTACATCAGGTCCCACAAGCCTTCCTTGTGCAAACAGCGTGAGTCTTTGTTGGGACTCGCTGTCATTTGCCTCTAGCTCCTTTTGCTCAATTTTTTTTCTCCTCCTCCACATTTCTTTTTCATTGTCTATTTTCTGTGTTTTTAATTTAAATTAAATCTCCCATTGGAAGCCTGAAGAGCGGGAACGAAATCAGTTGCTTCGCCCGTTTTTAATATGTCTGGTAATATCAAGCTTCACACTTTTATTTCTGTGATATATATATATATATATATATATATATATATATATATATATATATATATTAAAGCAGCATATCTTCATTCAAACATGTTTCATTAAATAATATTGAGATATTGTGTCTACTCATTTTTATACCAATCCTTTCTAGTTCTCTTATCAGTTTCTTGATGTTAAGGTGAAATTCATCAAGGAAGACGCTGTAGATTTTAACCAAAGTACTTTCAACTTTTTCTATGATCATCTTCAGAGATAAATTACAAAAACAAATTTATTGTATCTTTGTAACTACAATAAAATCTGCATTTCATTTTAATGGTGATTTTTAAAACAAATATGCGAATGGACTATATTATAATTATTTAAAAATTTTGAATTTATCTATTCTAGCTATGAAATTTGTTGCATATATATATATATATATATATATATATATTTAGTGTATTGGGGAAGAAGGTCATTATTCAAATATATATTGTTAAATATAACAGAAAACAAATTATGTTTGATCACAAGCCATGAAAAGAACCTTTTTCAGATATTGGAGGCCATCTACATTAAAACAAAGCAACCCACACTCAACAAAATTACATTTCAAACTAGTCACAACGCATTACATGGCATCTAGACATATGATTCTGTTGTTAATATTTCAGTCTTTCACGTGGTACAACGTCATAGAACTGCATCATGAATATATGACCTGCATCTCCTATTCCACAACTGTTATCATCGCATAGCAGTCTTTTATGTCAACATAACAGAATATCATCTTTGATGGTGAATATCTTTGTTTAAATGTCCATATAACCACTCTGAAAATGACTCATGTGAGCTGAAAATATTCAAATGTTGGACAATTTTTGTCTTTATTTTCTCCTGAAATTAAAGCAACTATACGAAGCTTAGAACGGCTCATGATCAAACATAACAGACATTTGTTGTCTGTTATATTTAACAATATATGTTTAAATAATGATCTGCTGCCCCAATACAACACACATATATATATATATATATATATATATATATATAATAAGTTTGTTACCTATTCATTTTGTTAAAATTTCTTGTTTTTCTGAATTTTTTTCAGGATTATGAGTGCCCCATTTTAGAAATGATTGGTGTACAAAAGTTGAAAATTCGGAATTCGCTGAAAAAACTCAGAGAAATCCTTAACTATCATCACATGTTCCAGATTGAACTTGCTGAACGAGTCAACTGTTGGGATGAAAATGAAAGAATAGGCGATATTTTCATGGCATCTGTAAGTTGACCAGAAACATGATTGCTCTTTTCTTTTTCTTCTCTCTCTTCTTACTCTGCATCCTTACTCTCCATAGTTATTTTCAATACAAAAAGAAGTTTTATCAAAAAAAACAGAAAAATATATTTGGATAATTTTCCCATGCAAATGTTTCTCAGATTGTTATCAATGATTGTTTATTTAAGTTTATATTTTTTATGTTTTGTTTTTTGGGGTTTTTTTTTACCATTTTGCCCCAAGCAAGGCAATAAAGCAATATACGAATATGAGAAAAATCAAACATTATTAAGGAGAGAGAATAATAAAGAAACAGGAAATAAGAAGACGAAAGATAACAATTGATATTGCATTTAAACTTTTGATGATCAAAGTTGACTGGAAAGCAAGAAGCCAGCTGAGACTTCCACAAATGAGAACAGAAACTGTTAGCATAGAACTTACGATTACATCTAGACATTTCAACTGTAAACCGATGAGACCTTGCTGCCAATCTAGTACTGCACTTAAATTCATAAAATCTAAGTACCAAAAAAGAAAAGTTCATCAGAACAATTACTATGAAAATATTTATAAAAAACACAGGGAAGTTAGATTACAGCAGTGAGAAAGTTAATAGAAGCTGAGATGCTAGGTTAGGACCAATAACATTGCAGATTGTTTGTATTTTATCGGGAACCTCTAAATACATAACAGAACAGCAGACGATATGTGGCAGCAATATTCAATGCATGGGCAAATGGTAGACGAATGTTAGACGAATGTTGTTTAGTGAAATAGGTTCCTCAAGTTTTGATCGTATACAAGAGTACATCAGTAAGTCTGTACGACGTATGGCCGGTGTGATTAATATTTGCCACTGGTTTAAGTGCATTAACAATGAAAGAAAAATGAATATTTTTTGTATAAAATATTTTTATCATTAAGCTACAGACATTTTGATGTGCCGACATATTTACCACTGAATTAAGTGCATTGACAAGAAATGAGATTATTTCTGTCTGAATTTCTGGACTGATGAGGAGTTATTATTTACATGATTTTTATTTGGACTATTGACCTCATCTTTGTTGTTGTTATCGCAACATGAGGGCCATTGTGCCCTCCAAACTTCCGAAGGTGTATAACAATCTGGGTAACCTACAGGGAAATGAAAATAATAACTAGAAGAGATATATCCCTAGACATGAACAGTTGAACAAGAACAGTCTACCTACCATAGATTAAATAAAGGGCCCAGTTCAGAATTCTAGAGTCATCAATTCATGGACCAAAAAAAAAGGTCATAAAACTTCCGACTTCTTTTCTTTTTTATTTCAGAGCATGAGCTTGTCAACTGATTCTGTCAAATATATTGGATGTCAGAAATACAATCTATTTCCAACGACCTGTGTACCTCTTTTATTAGTTGGGAGATGTTTTCTCTTCTTAATTCTTAACCTTAAATTATTCGCATTTATTCTACACCCACAATGGTCTTTATACATTAACATTTTTAAAAACAAGTATTTCAGATTGTATTCAGCCAAGTGTGGCCAGTAACTTTACTTAAGCCAACTTATCACTTTTGTAAGAGCATAAAAGTTATTTGTACTTACCTGACCACTAAAGCGACTGCGCAAACTAAGAGCCGCCATAAAAATTCGAAGGAGAAAGTGTTTTTTACCCAGAAATCTCAGCTTCTTGTTTGTTCCTGATGAGTCAATTCAAAGGCCAATGAAAAGATTTTACTACATCCTATTTTATTTTTATCATTATTTTTAGGCAGGACTCGTGATCAACTGACCCTGTCAAATATATTGGATGTCAGAAATACAATCTATTTCCAACAACTTGTGTGCCTCTTTTATTTGTTGGCAGAGATTGTTTTCTCTTCTTAATCCGTAAACTTAAATTATATTCCCATTTATTCTACACCCACAATGTTACACTCTGACCTCTAACAGCTGAATGGGTGAAAAACGGGTTTCTTTTCCATTTTCTTGTCTAACATGTATTATTTTTAAAATTAGTACCAAAAGGAAGGGATCAGGAAAGGGCCAATAACAATGATAACATAATGGGAAGAGGCTACAATGTAGCAATTATAGCAAAAAAAAAAAGGGAAGAGTAGAGTAGGCCAGGCAAATCAAATAAAAGATCTAAGAAGATTATAAGGAGGGTGAAAAGCTTTCCATAGGCCATCCCAGTTATGATCTTGCAAACCAACAATGAAACACGGCCTTACAGAATGAGACAAATGAAGACTTGGTTACAGATTATTAACATGGCCGAGAAGATTCCAAAACATCTAACAAAGGTGTTACAATGAAAGAAGAATATCCTGAATAGAAAATAGGATGAACAAGATTGAAATATCCAAAGGAAAGAAACATATATATAGTTACAGATGATCAACATTCAAACAAAGACATTACAATGAAAGAAAAATACTCTGTTTACAACATAGAATGAGCAAGATTCTAACTAATGAAAACCTTGTATTCAAAAATTTCATACCTCTATGTGAAATTAGATTTTGAATCCCCTTTTGGATATGAAAATAGCAGCATACTTCTGCTCAGGGTTCAAAAACAGTTTTGGAGGCCTGTTTGATCTCTACATGCATGCGCATACAGACACACACTGTGGAAGGGATTGACAGCCAGCAGCCACTGACTAAGGTCTTGTCCACACACTGGTAGAAACATTAGGCTGACCATCATAAAGTAAGTGTGTCCATGCATTTCACGTTGCTAAGAACATTTAATTACTTGATAAAATGAACTTCACTGCAAGGAAATTTGAACATTTTATTGTTATTTTATTTTCCTGAAAAGAATGTATAAATGTTATTTCAAGTGATGTTATGTTTCTACTTTTCCTTCAGAAAATAACCGTTTATGTTTTATTAAAAAGAGGGGGCGGTGTTGTTAAATGTTTGGAATCCCGACACTCATTAACAAAAACCTGGGTAAACAGATCCTAACAAATGTTCATTACATTCAGTCGATGTGCTAAGGGAATTGTAAATACCACTAAATATTCTTCAAAGCATCATAACGCATTTTCTAAACTATTTTTGAATTTTTTAATAAATCTCAAAATTAATGACATTTGTTTCTTAATCTTTCTTCTGCAGTTCTCCAAGTCAATGGTTTTTGATGCTTACAGCATTTATGTGAACAATTTCTCAGCCGCAATGGAAGAGATAAAAAATTTGAAGAGAACACGACAATCATTCAGGGATTTTCTTAAGGTAGCAAATTCTTTTCCGTTTCAGAATCTACTTTGAATGGAATTCTCACTGAAGAACAAGTCTCATAAGTAACAATATTATCTCCATTTAATAAAGTGATCAATGTTTTTTTTTTCTTTTTGTCACCATGAAAATTGATACAGAATCTCATGTTGTCTTTATTTACAAATAATTAATTGTCACTGTTCAATCATTTTTTATTATTAATTTTAACTTTTGATAACCAGAATTTTACTCATAATCACTTTTAATTTTTACATTTAAATGTGGATAATTCAACTGTTTTATGCAACTCTACAGGCAAAAGAAAATTACTTCCAACACAATTATAGAAAAGTAATTATTGTAAAAGCTACTATGTCTAAATTACAAAAAATAATTCTTTCTTTTTTTTTCGACTCTTGTAGCAAAAAGAAACTAACAGTCCTGACCGACTCTCCATATTTGGTTTAATGGTGAAACCAATCCAACGATTTCCTCAGTTTATTATGTGTCTACAGGTACTTTTCTCTTTAAATTGTTTCTGAGATTTCAATGGATGAGTCACCCTACAGATTCTTGAATGATTTCTTCATATTGTGGCTGTGTTTATCTCCAAGAAAAAAAGTGTCAACCTGCAAACTTTGTTCAGAAAACAAAATAATTAATTTTTAACTGTTAAAATTAAGGCAGGATTTTTCCAGTTCTATGACTTATTGAAATTGTTGGAGTTTATATTACTTTTTGAATGCGCATGTAGTATAGCAGTTATGAGTGCAGAAAGTGGGCTTCAAATTCAGCTCCTGAGCGGATGCAATCTTAACCCCTTCAAGTGTAGGGTCAACTAATATCTATCCTACCTCTCCTTTCCTCCCCCCTTTACATTCTTACAACAATCTCATTCAGTAACCCTCTACTTTGAGTGGCTGTTGGGCCTCGTATTAGGTGATCAATAGTAATAATAATGAAAGGCTGTTGTGTTCATTTTCATACAAATACCCTTGGAAAGGTATGACTCTATCTTTTCTCCCCAGATATGGGTTAAATAGCATGACAGAATGGGCTCTCTAGCTAAGGTTGGCAACCAGTCTTGGAGGACAACAACCCTGGACTCAAAAACTAATTGGATACAGGGCTAGCAATTCTACCTCATAAAAGCCTACTTGCTATAGAAACCACAGCTGGTACAATGAGGCTATGGCCCTCTCACTCCAAAGTCGTGTCTATGAGATTAACATACAATATCACTTTTTCATTCCCTTCTTCTTCCGTATTTTGAATTTCTTTTCATTTTTTCCGTAACAATTAAAAAGTGATTTGCACTTATCATCAGCTAAATATTGACATTTATGAAACAACTGATGAGAAGGTTAAATATTTTGAATTTGATGAAATAATCCAGTTTAATACAAATCAGTTTAAGATCCAAAAGTGTGTGCATGTTATTTTTTTTAATCAAATTCACCCCATGCAAGGCAGTAAAGCCACTAAAGCACAAGAGGTCACCAAGTGTGAAAGAATTACAAAACAGAAAGGAGCAAGCACAACAGAAGAGTAATCAAGAAGAGAAATGATGATGATTGACATTGTATTTAAATTTTTGAAGATCAAAGCTGATTAGAAAGCATTGAACCAGAAGAGAGATCCACAAGCGAGAAGTGCGATAGAAGAAACTGTTAGCATAGAACTTACAGTTACGATTAACCAACTCAATTGTAAATTGATCAGACTGCCAATCTAGTACTATGCTTAAATTTATAAAATCTAGGTACTATAGAGGAAAGTTCATCCAAACAAACAATTACCATGACAGTATTTATAGAAAAGACACAGAGAAGCTACATTATGGTGGTGGGAAAGTGACTGAAGCTGAGATGCCAGGTCAGGAACAATAACATTGCAGATTCTTCTTTGAATTTTATCAGTGATCTCTAAATATATAGCAAGAGCACCAGACTAGATGTAGCAGCAATATTCTAAGCATGGACAAATGGTAGATTTATCGATATGTAAGATAGATTCAGGAGAAAAAATTGTCTAGCAAAAAACACAGTGAACCAACTTTCTTAGCTTTACATTTTATTCAGGACATGTTTGCATTAATTTTCCATTGCATTCTTTTTTGTGTTGATGTTTCCCTTTTATCAGTCAGAAATGCTGTTCTTTTTCATCGTTCCTAAAATCAAGTGTTGCATAAATAAAAAATAATGTTGAAAAAAATCCCAAAAATTAATAGCGATTTTAACAAATTACTACCAATGGCTAGTGATTTTATAGTAAAAAAGATAAAACTTAAGTTTTGTTTTTTTTCGTCTTTCCCTTTTCAAGATCAAAATGTGTTTCAAAGTTAAAACTGAAAATTACACGACACATATTTATTGTTTTTGTTCTTTGGTGAACCAATGGAGAATAATTTCTTTTCTTTTTTTCTAACAAGAGAAAGAATAATTGGTGGAAAAAAATAAAAGCAACTTTTATATTTTTTTTTTTTTTGTCAGAATACCAAAGGGATTTTGTTCAGTTCTATTTCTGCTATATAAAACATGTTGAGGCGCTAAATGCAGAACTTTATTTTAATGTCATGTCCCTTCAAGACATCAAGAATTGTCATCCTCTTTAAATTATTATCTGTGAATTGCCATGAGATCTTGGAAATACAGTGGAGTGGTTTCTTTATGATTTCTCCCCTAGTTCGAATTCAGTTTTCTTCTCATAGATTGGTTGCCAACAGAGCTTAGAAAGCTCAGTCTACACTCCTATTATCTTCAAATTGCTATGCATTCATAAGAAAGATGGAGAGGGTTCCCATTGCATTTGCCATAGTTTAGAATTCAGAGTTTACCTTCTCTTAGAATGACTACCACTCAAGTCTAGAGAGCCCACTCTACCCTGCTATTTAATTTATAGCTGGGTGGGGAGTGAAGTGGCAGATTCATGCCTTTCCTAAGAGTGTAGGTGTGAAACTGAATGCAACAGACTAGGATGAACTTGAACTCTGATTTTTGGTTTCTCTTCTCATGCCAATATCAGTTGCACTATCCACACATTTGATACTTGAGGAAATTTGTTTCTTATTCAGATTAAAAAATCCAAGATAAATGCAAATGAAATCTGCTTAGTATAGATGTGTGGATGTGATGGGATCCATTAGTCTTGGACAGTAACATAAAAGAAATTACCAAAAATATTTGAAAATGTGGGTTTATAAAACCCCAGGACTTCTCTAATCCTCTTTGGGTACAGCATTGTGTCCTTCATTTTTATTAAACTCAATCAAAGACTTTATTGTTTTAAAACAAACAATAAAAATCGTTGAATGTATGACCATGTAGCATATGTGTTCATATCAGAATGTTGTCAGTAAGGATAGGTAGTAGAATAATTATTTATTGGAAACTTTGGGAATAAAATGAATTGACTCGAGGGTTTAAAATAAATAATATATTTTTATTTATTTTCTTTAGAGTGATGAGTGACTCCTTTGATATTCGGTGTAGCTTAATAAGGCAGATATTGGCAGCAGTCTGGAGAAATGTCTGTTAGTGGTTGTTTAGAAGTAAATCCATTGTAGGGATAGTAGTAATCTTAAAAATTAGGTCAATGTCAATCTGCTGTGTTTTTCTCGGCTCTGAAACGGCAAAATTGTCAGTAGCAGATGCATGGCTGGGTTCTTTTGTTCCTTCCTTTCATGTTGTCCTTCTGGTCATCCCTGAGATGTCAGGTTTATGTCCTTTTTAAATAAGCTCAGAGTTTGTGGCAGGAACTTTAGTTTTGGCTAATCATCAAAAAGTCTCTTTGTGTCAATTTTTCTGATTGGCCAAATTATTTTATTTTCTGGCATTCCTTTCTTTTTCTTTTTTTTTATAACAGAGGTGTGGAGCCTCCCTGATTTTTTGGTATTTTTCAGCCACACATAAGTAAGCTCTGATCCTGAGAATACAGCCATGTTCATTCTTTTCTTTTTTGTTTTATCTGAAGGTTGCCATCTCGTTACTTGAGAGAAGTATAGTAAGAGAAGTTAAGCGAGAGAAAGAAATAAATAAAGGTTTTAAAGAAAAGCACAACTTCTTTATTTTAATTTTAATTCTTTTTTTTTTTGTTTATATATTTTATTTTCATATTTTATTTTTATCAGGACTCAGTACAACCAAAAATTGAGAATTTAATTTTAAAATTTTTTATTCTTATATGATCATTATAGATAAGTCAATAAAAACACATCTCTTAGTAGAACTTAAGATCTGTGAAAGGCAAAAAGCAAAACTTGTTATGGAATGACCATAATATAGAAATCAGTGTGCCATGAAACCCTAATCATTCATTTATAATTGCATTTTCATGAAGTTATGCTGTAAATATGGTGGAGAGAATATGAGGATGATAACATGTGATTTCTTTTTTTAGGACATGCTGAAATATACCCCCAAAGAACACGTCGACCGCCGAGCCCTTCAGTTGGCTGTTACTGTCTTAGAGAACTTGGCACACAAGCTTAATGAACATAAACGAGAAAATGAACAAAAGTTTGCAGCAAAACAGATTATGAGTAAAATTCGTGAAGGTTTAACAAAACACCATTTAACCACCCACAACAAATTCCTAATTCGACAGGATGACATGTTTCATATTGTAAGTAGAACCACAATTTGCTTTTTTCTATTTTAGCCAATAAAGTATTAAATAAATAAAGGGACTTGATACCAGCAGTTCATTTGAATTGCTTACAAAAATGATTTGAGTTTACAAATACAATTTCTAAATTTACATTATTTACATGTGAACGATTTTCTTCATCTTTGTTGTTACTATCACATTTCAACCATGATAACTACAACAAAGATGAGGACAATAGTCCACATGTGAATAAGAACTCCTGATCCCAGAAATTTAGACAGAAAAAAAATTTCTAAATTGTTGAAGTTTTCCCCTTTTCTATTATCAACACCATCGAACTAATGACATTGAGGATATAAACAAGGTACCAGCAGCAGCCAACAGAAGATATACACTCTTCTGTTTTGTGAGGAATAAAGAGGTCAGGCATCACTTCAATCTCAATAAATTTTTCAGCAAATAAACTGTTTCCTGAATTTAGGTTAGCATGAATTGATTGTGCTAATCTAAAGACAAGCTGGCAATTTTTCTAATGTTGTCATCATATTTTAGGTTCATTGTAGTTACATTAGATTTGTTTTTGTATCAGAAAAATATGGAAACACTTGAAACATAATGATAATTAAATTCACACACATATATGGAGAAAATATGATACGTATATCAGAACAATATTAAGTAAATAAATGACAAAGTGGTAGCCATATTGTTTGATGAAAATGTTCCTTCACCAAAAAAAATACATTCCTTATGAAAATATATAAATTTAAAAAAATAATAAAAGAATATTTGGAAAATTGAAAGAAAGATTAAAGAAAAAAAAAAGATTGAATGAAGGTAACTTTGTGTTTGATATTTTAAAGATTGTCTCATTTTAGTCCCTCTGTGTGTTCTTTTTTTTTCCCATAAAATCCTTGAAATAAAATTGGAAATTGATGCAATTAGTGACTACACTATAGGTAGTAACTAACTATAAGTAACGGTAAGTCAACAGACTACAGGTGTCGAGCTGGAATCTTTTCCAGCTGTACTGGTTGAACTCTCTGCCCGAAGGCAGAGAAGTACCCGGACGAGGCTATGCCTTCGGGCAGTCTCGTCCAGAGAGTTAGACAGACCCGATCCTGTTTATGCAGGGTCTACGGGGATTTTTTGGCCGAGCCTACAGGCTCGGGAACCCCACATTAAATTCGGCCTTGTGGCACATGTGACTGCATGAGGCAGTTGCTAAATAGCGTCAAGCTGGGATCTATTGCAAACAACTCAGACTTACATGAGAACTACCAACCTTCCAATAGCACTACTCACTAGTGGATTGACTTTCGACAATCGTGCACATAACTATTACCTTATTTCTTACTGTACTGCTTTCTACAATAAACCTTTATTTATTTTATCCACCTTGTTTTTCAAGTATATATTCCTATTAGCACAGAATATAACTGTGGTGACTAGGATAAGATCAATATTCAACAAATTGTTGCCTTTTTCAAAGAAGAAAATTCATAACAAAGAGAATTTCTGTACAAAGTAGTATACGCCTGGTGATAAAATTTTCTTCAGGAACGACCAAGGTGGAAAATGTTTTTGGGTGGATGGAATTATTTCAAATAGAATTGGAAGAGTAACCTATATGGTGAAAGGAAAAAGATGTGTATCCAAAAGGCACGTAAACCAGTTAATACCAAGATACTCTGAAATCATTCAACAGGATGCTGAAGAAACTCTGATGGATGTCCTGTACGACACATTTGAAATAACACCACCCACTAACATACCAGAACACATGGATACATCTCCTACACCAGTGTTGCCCATAGGATTGACATGTTATTCACCTCAAAAGAGTAGAAGGAAAAGAAAACCCAGTGCAGTTAAGTCCAGACCCGAAAAAGAGGAAGTATTAGAAAGTTAAATTTTCTAGAGGAAAATTTCAGCTCGAGGCTAGGTGATGTAATGGAATAACCAGTCATCCCCATGAGTGACTACACTATAGGTAGTAACTACCTATATGTAGCGGTAAGTCAACGGACTACAGGAGTCAAGCTGGGATCTGTTGAGTATGACTCAGACTTACGCGAGAACTACCAACCTTCCAATAGTAGCACTCACTACTGGATTGAATTGTGCATAACTGTTACCTTTATTCCTATTGTAGTGGTTTTACAATAAACCTTTACTTATTTCATCCACTGTCTTTGCCAAGAATATATTCCTATTAGCATGGAATATAACAGAAATTTTTGATACAAAACTTATAGGCATTTTGAACATCATGCTGACTACATTTTTTAAAAATTATGGTTTGTGTTTCAGGTGAACCAGTCACAACCATTGAAATCAAAAAAGAGACGCCTCTTCATGTTGAATGATACACTGATATGTGTGAATGTCATGTACAGGTAAATGGTGTTCAGGTGTTAAACACTTTCAGAAATTAAGCCTCTTGCTCTTATCACCATTCCTATTTTCTTAGATTTCTCTTTATTCCCTTCCCCCAGCTCTATCTTTCTACCTTCCCATTTCTTCTATCCATTCTTATACCCTTCCCTTTTCCTCAATGGATATCTGATATTCAATCCCACTCTTAAAAACTGAATTAAGATGAAAACATTATATTTATTTCTAGTAGAAAACTCATAAAACATTGCCAAAACTAGGTTACAGGGCTTCTACAATAGTGCAGGTTGATTTTTCATTTGTTTTTAGAAAATCAACATTGCACTCAGTGTGAAGACTGGGGTTGGATGTGATAAGTACTGCCACCAAAAATTAGATTCATATCTTTTTGAGCGTTTATTTTTAAAGATCATCCAAAAAAAATGTACAGAAATTCCTAATTTCCACAAGTTTTTGCTTACAAACTGACATCAAAACTTTACTATTTCAAAAATAAATCCAAATAAAGTTGATATCTTTTGTATTAGATATATAGAAAGGAAAATTATATTCAAGCCAGAATTCTAATTATGAATCACCACAAGTAAAATATGCAATTTTTTTTACTGTATTTAATAAGTAAAAAACTGTGTAAAAAAAAAAAAAAAATAAAAAAAAAAAATTGTAGATTATAAAAAAATTTGTAGATTATAAAAAAGCCTACTCAATGAATAAGATTTGTGAGATCATTTGATAGATCATAATTAATAAAAACAAAAAATAGATAAAAAGTGTCTATAACACCTTAATACTGCCTGGCACAAATTATAAGACAAAATGTTATTGAAAAATGCACTAAAACTACTGCACCATATAATATATTACAATTAGATAGCTAAATTTTTCAGTATAATTTCCCTTTGAAGCAAATGAAGGTCTTATATGATTTAATAATAATGTGCTTGTGCAATGCATCTTGTCCATATAAAATTTGTAAAGCTTCACAAAATTATAAATTTTATAAGGCTGTGCTATAAGGCTTTCACTGATTACAGGAATTAAATTTTAACACTACGATTTTGAACCTAAACTTAATCTTCAAACTCGTTTCCTCAAAAAAAAACGGTAAAAATTTTGGAAAAAATATTTTGTGTCCTTATCATGTCAAAGCCGAACTTTTAAACTGAGTGCAATAGGACGGTTCCAAAATCAAGCTACCCTGCTGCTCTGGGGCAATACTAGCCAAATACAAGTGCCAGCAGGGTTCTACTATTTCCTCAATCTCCCGCCACCCATGCATGGGGCTTATTTTGGTGTGGAAGGCTTTTTAGTCTTCAAATATTTTCGTTGATGACTTTTGATTATTTTATTCCAAGAATTAAAGTTCTTGCAACACATATACTTGAAACAGCACACTTATATTAAGAGTTGAAAAATTCCCACTGGCATTACTATTTCAGATGGAACTTGTGGAGGGTGTGGCAGAAATACCTCCCACATAATAGTAAGACATTAGCGGCAATGATGTCTTCATCTAGCTAATGTCTTAACATTATGAGGGGAGGAATTTTTGTTGTACCCTGTATTTGGCTTAAAAGGATAATACGGAAATAAAAATAGGAAAAGGGAGACAACTCTTAAGATTTGACGCAAAAAGAAAAGAACAGAAAATGATTCAATTTCCTGTTGAGTGTCTCGTTATTATGTCTCACTGCTAAACAAAGACTGAGAAACACCTTTTGATTATTTAATAAAAATTACTTTCAGAGAATTAATCATTACACGTTAATATCATTATCTTAACGTAAAGACAAACTTTCATAAGTCTAAGCTTCAGCAGATGTTATTTTCTAGGAATGTGATGCCGTCAGAGTTGATGGAATATCAGACTAATTGTGTCTTTGCTCATTTCTGTACCAGCTATTGGCAGATCCTTCAGAAGATCATTACTTTCCAACAAAGTGACCTAACTGCCCATTCAGTTACTTTACAGGCACATCCTTTTCACAACATATTTGTAATCAGGTAGTGTTCCTTCCATTTTCAAGTGATTTCTCTAACTGGGATCTTTCAGTTTCCCTTTACATTATCTATGATGGCTAATTATCGCATAGAAAATTCTTGAGAGAGTTCTTTTGTCTTTGTCATTGTGAATACCTTCACAAATACCAGCCAGATCTTTAATAGCCATTGATTATACATGATTGACGAAAAGTCTAAGGCCATTCTCTGCATTTCAAAGAATCACCAAAAAATTGAAGATTATCTTTTCCTCAAAGGTTTTATTTTATATATATATATATATATATTTCCTCATCAGTAGCACACCTCTATGTTCAGGTGCTAAACAGAGACTGACAATCTCTATTCCACACCTGAAGATTGCGTTGTGCTACTGATAAGGAAAAAAAATGTATATTTATTAATATATACTTAATACCTGTCTATATTTCTGAGATGAGGTATTATATACATTATTTACATTATTGGGACTATTGTCCCCATCTTTGTCGCCATGTTTGTTACAACGTTTCGGCCATTGTACGCTCCGGCCTTCTTCAGGTGGTTGGAATGTCGAACTGAACCCTTTATTTCGCTCACTGGGGTAGACTGTTCTAGTTCCACGTGCCATGTCTAATGGATGTCAGTTATCTCCTGTTAATTTCCCTCTGAAAGTTCTCCACTGACTTAACCGGGTATTGAACTCACACTCTTTGGGTCCTGTCACTGGATCTAACTGTAGCGGACCGTGGTGGTGAAGTGTGAAGATGTGAAGAGATATCAGAAGGTTAAACTTTCCTGCTGGCCGGTCCAGCTACATCAGAAATGTCGGACATTAAGTCCAAAGAAAACAAACAAGACCGATATACATGGGTAAACAAACATATTAATACACGAAGATATGAAAAGTTACATAGTGTTTGTATGGAAAAGTTATGTGTGTGTATTGTGTTGAGTGTCCGTACGTACGCGTATTGTCCTTAGCGTGTTCCCAGAATATGGGAAACGCTGTATCTGTGAGATGTCACATATTGGCCTAAGTGAAAAAGAGAAAGTTTTTCCTCGCCTCAGCGCGAGGTTGTGGCCCAAGGCCTGGGTTGAAAAAGAGAGATAGAGAGTCAGCCAGTATTTATAGTCAGGGGAGAGAGACCCCTGTTGAAGGATTAAGTAAACTGAGGAGGAGCTAACTGCGGCATAACCAACGCCTTTATCCACTGTGCCATGTGTCCTATTAGCACAGAATATAACAGCTACAAAATAGAACATACTCACTATAGATAACTTGTAAAATGATTTTAAACATTTACCCATGATAAATGGTCCGGATAAAACCAAACTAGCAAGTGTTAGCAACCCAGCACAAGAACATAGAACTGAAATCACTTAATGTGATATGTAAGGGTTTTCTTTTCTTTATAACATTTATTTTTTATGTATGATGTGTGCTGAAAAGTTTTTGTCCCAACTACTAAGAAGTCTTTCAAAGAAAAACTAAAGAAGGTGAGGCTGAGAACTTTTCAGAAACATTCATTTTGTGTATGTGTGATATTGATGTTTTCTGTTTGTGTTGAGAAAAAGATTCTGTTTCTTTTTCTTTTTTTGTCTTTCTCTCTTCCAGGAATTCTTCTGGAATATTCTACAGCTCTGAAAGGTTAGAAATGTACACTAAACAATCACATCCTTTGCTTAATTTCTAAATTTGTTTTTAATTTAATTTTCTTTTCTCTACACAATTCTGAGCTTTTTTTAAAAATTTCTATCTTGTTCTTGGATTTGAGCAATTTGCACAACTTGAAAGTAAAAATTTGACTGTTTTGAAACTTATATATTTATTTTAACCTTTAGCTTTCTGCATTGTTAATATGACTTCCCTATCTACTGCATTCTTTTTCAAGGCCTTTCAATTGCAGTATCATTATTGCTAATTTCACTTAAAGTTGTTTTCCGTTGCCATAGCAGGATATGACAACATAACTAGAAAATTCAAACAAATTCAAATTGGGGATCAGAGTCACCATCAGTGGCAGGATAAATTTTTGTACAACAAATGAAGTCACATACAGAGTGATAAAGGCTAATATTTAATTTTTTCAAAGCAATTTTTTTTTCGCAATGACCAAAATAGAACAATCTATTTATATTTTATATTTTTATTAGTCAATTAATGATTTTTAATTGCATTTGTAGTTTTTTCTTTCATTTTTCTTGACTTTAATTTTTGCTATTTTATATAGAGGCTAGTTTTAAAATTTGTTTAATGCTGCCTGAAAATTAAAAAAAAAATCTTTCACATTTTTGATCCAAATATTAAGTTTTAATTTGTTTTTCTTTTTGTGTTGCACATGTTTTGTAAAAGTTGCGATGATAAATTCAACCTGTTCCGGTGTTAATATTTTTAGTTGGAGTTTGTCAGTAGTGATTCACTGGTAATTTTTCAGGAATAAAAAAAAAGCAACATTTTTTCACAGAAGGAAAAAATGTCCCTTGGAATATCCATTGTTAGTTCAAATAAAAATAAAAAAATGTTTTAAGACTACACAATTATCTCAAATCAAAGGGACGTAAATCCGGCAGAATCTTTGCCAATAACACTTATTAAAATCATAGTTTGAAAACTGTTTCTTTTAGCATTTCACACATTCGTTTGAGAAACGGACCATGTTTAACCTTTGTGCTCTAAAAATATACAAAAGGACAGTTATTCCCTTGACACCGCTATTACTATATGCACTTTTGATTCCCTCAGCAATGTTTATTGTTTTAAAAAGCAATGATTAGAATTTTAATAAGATAAATTTAATGTAAAAGGAAACCTTTATTTTATTATTTAATTTTTTTTATTTAAAAAGAAAGATATACTATAAAAAAAAAAAACACCACTTGTCATCAGTTTATGACGTAACTTAAATGCGGAGTAATTTTAAACGAGTAAATACAGTTAAGAGCAGTAAAAAGGCTCTTAATTAAACTTCTGCGCGCTAAATGTTCCGCACTGAATGTAGTTAAGAAAGGCCAGTAATGGCCGACAGCTGAACGCGACTGAGTTCGAACTTTTATTGTCGATTACTCCAAAACGGTAGGTTTCTTCATAATTTAATTGTTAATTTGAGTTCAGCATGTACATTTACACAGAATTATGATGATTTGGGAACATTCTAAGAGATATTTAGCGCAGGCGTTAAAAAGCAAATTTACCTAAAAACCCTAACATATGAAACTTTAATGAAACACTATTTATTTATTAGATTGCTTATTTACAAGAATAATTTTATATTTACAAGATTATAAAAATATTTGAACCAACTATAATGAAATATTTATTATTTATAAAAAGAAAATTTTTTTATTCATAAATTTATAAAAATGTCTGTGAACAAGAAAATTTAAATAAACAAATAACGACTGTTAACTATGATTATAAATTTTGAAAAAAAATGAACTTTTCCAGGCATTTCTTTCGTTTGTTCTCACTGCATAAATTAACTAAAATGAGAGCATCTCTCTTGCTTTGAATTTTAATTTAATTTTAGATTTTAGGTAAGACGGCAATCATTCAATATCTCCCTATTCATTGGGTGAACAAGGTTTTCCTTGTGTATAATTACAAAATGTCTGTCAATTTGACTGCAAACATTGCATTGAACTTGGCTCACATATTTTGATAATTTTTATAAATTTTTGAATAAAAAGATTTCTTTCCAAATTGGTAAATAATAAATCTTTAAAAGTTAAATAATACACTGTGTTTGGTTCATATATTTTTATAATCTTGTAAATAAACATTGCTGAGGGAGTCAAAAGTGTATACAGTAATAGTGGTGTCAAGGGAGTGACCGTCCTTTTGACACACCCTTTTTTTGTGGGTACTAAGTTTAAACATTGCAGACAAATGAAATCCATTTATTCTTTCCTTGAATTTCTCTACGGCCACAATACTGACACCACCCATGGGGAACACTCCAGCCTAGGGGAGCTTTCTTGTCATTGAAACAGTTCAAAGCTATTCATTTTATTATGTGGCTTTTGGATTAAAAATTTTAATTTTTATGCAGATTTGCATAGCCTTGATTAAAAAATTGCATGTGCATCTATGCAGACTATTTTCACTGCAGCAATGTTTAACAGCAAGATTTAAATTCCTATTAATGACAGTAGTTCTCAATCTTTTTTCATTTCATTAAAAATTCACTTTGAAAAATAAAAGAAATATAATTAAAATTATGAAATGTTTATATTCAATAAATATTCACATTATATAACTTTAAAAGTTGTTGTTACATAACCAGTTATGGTTTTGTCAAGGGAAGTTGATCAAATTTGTAATGTGTTAAAATTAGAATGCAAAACCAATTAAGTGCCATTTAAATATTAAGATTGTATCAAATATTTTTCTCCCTTTCTGTGTACACCTTTTCATGTATAGTCACACATTTTATAGATATTGTACACATATTTCTCTGATGTGTTGACGCACGTATATAAGCATCTAAATGACTTATTTTGCAAATCAGTACCAATTTTGAATATTATATAATTTCTATTGGAATTTCAAAATAAATCTTCATACATTTGTTTATGCTGATGACATTGTAATGCTTGTCATGTGGAGCTGATGAGATGCATTCAGAATTGACCAATTAAATTTTTCAAGATACAAAAATAACAAAAAAAATTTCAATTTAAAATTCTCGACAACTCTTTTCCTTTGTGTAACTGCATCAATGTAAACTTCAATTTGATCAACTAAAGGACGAAACGCATCACATGAAAACTTCTTGCACTTTGTTATACTTTTTTTCCCCCTCCTCAATACAAAACTAAGCCAGCATGAAGCAATGATTACATAAGCATCACATGTGTCTTACGGGAAATTAAACATTTCCTCTGATCACCTTCCTTGGACGTAATATGCCAAACATTTTTTCTGAATATTTTTCATACATTGTTTTGATTCTGAAATTGTCTCTCTTGACAGAAATCCTCTTTGCTTTGAGATAAGCAATTTCTAAGACTGTGTAGCTGCAGTTAGAGGCAAACAAAAAAGAAGGAAAATGAGGCTATCACTTCAGTAACCAAATAGAGTAAAACTGACACAGCAACCTCAACTGGGGGGGGGGGTCAGTTCTGTTAAGGATTTTTTTTTTAATCATTTCACCCAGCAAGACAGTAAAGTTACTAAGGGTTATTGAGTGTTAGAGATTTTAAGAAAAAAAAACATTATTAAAGACAGAGATCAATAAAAGAACAAGAATTAAGAAGGCAAGTGATAATGATTGACTTTCCATTTAAATGTTTGAGCATCAAAGTTGACTGGGAAGTGAGAAGTGCGAGAGAAGAAATTGTTAGCATAGAATTTACATTGAGCAATTTCCACTGTAAAATGATAAGACCCTGCCACCAATCTAGTACTGCACTTAAATTCATAAAAGTCTGGGTATCATAGATGGAAGTTCATCAGAACAATTATAATAAAAATATTAGTAGAAAAGGCACAGGGAAGCTACATCATGGTGGTGGGGAAGTGACTGAAGCTGGGATACCAGATCAGGACTAATAACATTGCAGATTCTTCTTTGTATTTTATCAAGAATCTCCAAATATATAGCAGGATCACCAGATCAGATGTGGCAGCAATATTCAAAGCATGAACGAATGATAGACTTATAAATATATAAGATAGATTCTGTTGAGAAAAATTGTCTAGAAAAACACAGTGAACCAACTTTCTTTTTTGTTTCTAATTCTTATGTTTCTGTGTCCATTTCTATTATTATGGTGATTGTTAGGTTCATGTCTGAAGTGATCATCAGACCATGTCTTACTCTCTCTCTCTCTCTCTCTATATATATATATATATATATATATATATAGGCTACTTGGTGTTTATAGGAAGTGGGGAACCATTTCTTATCTACACTATTTACATTATTCAGACTATTGTCCACATCTTTGTCGCCATATTTATTACAATGTTTCGGCCTTTCAGTATCTGTCTATATTTATGAGATGAGGTATTATGTACACTATTTACATTATTCGGACTATTGTCCTAATCTTTGTTACCATATTTATTACAACGATTCGGCCTTTCAGTATCTGTCTATATTTCTGAGATGAGGTATTATGTACACTATTTACATTATTCGGACTATTGTCCTAATCTTTGTTACCATATTTATTACAACGATTCGGCCTTTCAGTATCTGTCTATATTTCTGAGATGAGGTATTATGTACACTATTTACATTATTCAGACTATTGTCCACATCTTTGTCGCCATATTTATTACAATGTTTCGGCAGTTGTACACTCCGGCCTTCTTCAGGTGGTTGGAATGTTGAACTGAATGTTTTATTTTGCTTGCTAGGGTAGACTGTTCTAGTTCCACGTGCCATGTTTAATGGATGTCAGTTATCAGTTATCTCCTGTTAATTCCTCTCTCCAAGTTCTCCACTGCTTTAACTGGGTATTGAACTCACACTCTTTGGGTCCTGTCACTGGATCTAACTAATGCTTTTATTCACTGTGCCATGTATCCTTGAGGAAATATAGAAAGATACATTTCTTTTTTGTTGTTTAGGGCAAATTTTTTAAATCATAGTCCTGACTTTGAGTTTGTTTATTTTATTTATTACTTTTATATTAATTCATATTTTTTCTAGCAAGTTTGAATATAAATAAAAAAGATGAAAGTCAATCAAATTTCTTACAAAAAAGCAAAAGAAATTTGTAATCATTTCATGCAGTTGAAATTTAAAATATGAATTTTGTTTTCTTTTATTCTAAAGTTTGGTATTTGAAATAAAGTTTATTAGTTTTGAATAACAGATTATTAGTTGTTTTGCTTATTGAGTCATTATGCAGATGTAGGTAGCATAGTAGGAATTTGTTTTCATGTCTGCATTTGGAAATGGACTTTGATTGTTTTGTTTCTGGAAAGGGGATTATTATTATTTTCTTTCTGATCAAAATGTTGATGTGGTGTTCTTAGCTGGTAATTTCTATGTTATTTTTATTGTATTTTGATTTGTTTTGAGGCTCCATATATGTCTTCAATGTAGTGTTATTTTCATATATTTTGTTGTTAAATGAAATTTAGTATGAATACGTTCTGTTAGTCTATGTTCTTTTTTGGAGTTTCTTTTAGATCTTATAGCAGCTTGTTATATAACATGAGTTAGTAAGTACTTAGTGTTCAGTTCAGAATTTGTTCTACAGTTACAAATGGGTAGTTGTGTGTTTTTTTGTGGTGTAATATATATATATATGATAAAAATATACTTTTAAGGTATGCTATATTTATGGGTTAAGTGATAGAGCATATGTAAATATAAAAATGGACTTTGAGGTTCCACAGCCATAGCCTTAAGTTTGCATTTAAGCTTTGCCATTCTTATCTAAAGCTGGGTAGACAAATTCAGTGAGGCCTATTAATGTGTTGTAGACCTGGCAAAATAAAAGCCATATCATTTGTCCAAAAGGAGTCCATGCAAACAAAGGTGCTTAGCATTGATTTTAAATAACTTGGACTGATTTTAAACGTAATTCACATTTAAAATCAGGAGGCATGTTGGAGTAAATGGATAACAGCTCGGATTGAGGAATCGGAGAGCCAAGTTCGAAATCCAGTCGAATCCATTACATTCACTTACATGCTAATACCCTTGGAAAAGGTATGAGTCCTTTTCTTCTCCCCCCAGCTATGGGTAAATAGCAAGACAGACTGGGTTCTACAGCCTTGTTTAGCAACTGAACTAGGAGAAGGATAACTCTGAATTAAAAACCTGCAAAGGGTCATTTGGGGACCTTGTGGCACTTAGTGCACCAGGTCTCTGTATTCGGCTCTTCAAAAAGTTGGTTCTGCACAAAACCTTCACCACTATAATCAAATCATATGTTCAGGTGTCTGGCTGTCAGTTCCTAGGAAGTGAGTTGCTTGACATTCATGTGTCGATAAATGACAAGAAAGTTCAGCATATATATATATATATATATATATATATATATATATATATATATAAAGACTACCCACAATAAGCTATATAAACAAATTTTTACTACGTTAATAAAAACACTGCTAAAAATAAAAATAAAATAAATATAAAGGATAAAAAAAAGATAAATTAAATAAAAACAAGCAAAATAATTTGACACAAACAAATAAACGACTTCCGGTAAAATATCTGCCAAAATAGACTACCCACAATGCACCACTGACCCGTATATATAAATAGCCGAGAAAAATAACAGCACTCATGGCCTGATGATTGCATCTAGCATGAAACAGACTGTTGCCTCTACGTGTTGACTTCTATGTTCATTTATATATATATATATATATATATATATATATGTTGATATCCACAGACAGACTGTTTCACTGTATCACAGCTCATCAGTGTGGCTAGACATCCGGTTGCTTCTAGCTAGGATCAAAACATGGCTGAATTGGTGTCAGTCAGAGATTCTACTCCTAAGTCATTGGCACATGGCAGGGATGAAGGTGAATTTAGAGAGAGAAAGTGAGAGAGCATACACTTTCATAATTAAATATATGCATATGCACATATTATCACAGATAATTCATTGAATATTCACTAAACAATTTGCTAATTTCACATTATACAACATGATGACTGTTTGAGCTTTTATCAGTTACATATTTTAAAAGAAGAAAAACACCATGGCCACAATCTTTGAAAATGGCAAATCTTGCAATAAATTTCCTCTAAAAATTATTCTTACACATACAATTTATATACAGACTGTCCATCAAATAATATTTTTCTGTCACACAATTTTTGAATGAATATCTACATATTTTGTGATTCTAATTCAAACATGGAGATTTATTGTTTTTCTCTTCTGCACAGAGACCGTGATGGAGAAGTGACTGAACGCTACAAACACAAGTGGACAGTCCCCCTAAGAGATGTAGACTTGAAGGTCAATAGCTCAATCTCAAATGTTCACAATTCTTTATCTTTGTGGACAGGAGACTCAGTCAGCACCATGAGAACAGGTAAAGCCAATCTTTCTTTTCTGACTGTAATTTGTTTAATTATTATTATTATTACATCATGTCTATTTGATATTGGGTTCTTTAAATCATTTTTACATTTATCTGATTTGCTAGCTCATAAAAGGCAAATCAAAAAACATGTTATGTTATGCTTAATGTGCTGGTATTATGAATGGGAGGCAGGTATCAAAGGCTTGAGCTGTACAATAGAATATATTGTGGAATCTTCCACAACAGCCAGTTTACCCTCCACTGGGAAATGCACTCTTCCTGTTACGATTTTGCCAACATCATACTTACAAAGTAATCAACAAGCATTCATAGGTTAATCACCTTCAATCTAGCTTGCTGATTGGTCAGTTTCGACCAATCAGATCACTCCCACGTGCAAAATTCATTTAGGCAGCAAGTCAGTTTTGAGCCTCCCACATGGTACAGTGAAGATATATAAACAAGACACGTGTGATGCTCGCTCTCTTCAGGTTCCTGCTTTTCTCGACTTCTTAACTTCTGTACATCATTCGCACATCTCAACACGCCGCCAAAATGTGACCCTAAAGGAACTCTCGTCTCGACTGATCCAGTCAGACGTTAAAAGAACTGTACATAATTCATGCAACTATTATCTCTGAACTGGATCTAACTTGTTCAATACATTCCAAACATACAACACTATTCTTATACGTTCTAATAATCGACTTATTCAATATGAGCTCAGATACAATTTTACCAAGTCAAAGAGACGTAACTCCGTCTAACCTTTCAGCTCAAATACATGTATATTCAGTTCAATAATAAATCCAATTGTTATGTTTTGAATCATTATTTTTGTCTTTTATTAACTGTTGTGGGTGGAAGATTATGAACACGCACAATTTTAAGCCTTCTGATCATTCAAACCTTCTGACATCTTTTAACATCTTCACTCAATCCCAACAATATAATGAAATGTACCTTTTCATGTTAAAAAGATCATGCTATATAGGTAGATATTTTATGCTTTATTCTGCAAAGTATTTGGATTTATCATCCTTACCTTTTTTAATTTTATCACAATGCCTCCTTTAGGTTTTCTCAATTGTTAGTCACATCCATTGATCTTGAGGAAACACAGAACAAGGCTTTTTTTTACATCTGGACCTTGGGGGGGGGGGTCTCTTATTTTTATCCTTTGGTATTTTTTAGGAATTTTCTCCCTTTTCTTATGAAATCTGTAAGGCTCTTTCTATACTTATTATACTGCACAAACCAAGGATTGAACTCAAGGATCAGGATTAACAGCAATAGCCACAATGTATATCTTCTTAACCAAAAAGATAAGTGTACTCATGACTCAAAATTTCAGTCCATTTTATATATATATATATATATGTGTGTGTGTGTGTGTGTGTGTGTGTGTGTGTGTATATATATATATATATACATATATATATAATTTATTCGAAAATTATAACATAAATATGTTATAAAATCACTATTAAAATAGCCATTTTGCTTCAACACTTCTGGTGTCTTATCAAGTGATGGTGTTGAATGTCAGACATTCAACACCATCACTTGATAAGACACTTGAAGTGTTGAAACAAAATGGCTATTTCTGTAGTGATATAATAACATATTTATGTTATAATTATTGAATAAATTATATTTGCTCTACTCTGTATTGAGCACTCTTAAGAATAGTATTTTGTTGGTTATTGGAATTCATTCTGTATACACCAATCCTATACTTGGGTACATATACATACATATATATATATATATATATATATATCATTTCACTCCAAGCAAGGTAGTAATGCCACAAGTATGCAGGCGATTACAGGGAGTGAAAGTGAAAAGAAAGACTTAGAATAGGGAGGACTGAGGAAAGGACAAAAGATGAACAAGAATTTAAGAAGACAGAAGATTATGATTGACATTACGTTAAAATTTTTGAAGGGAGTTCCACAAGTGGGAAGTGTGAAAACAAAACTGTTGAAGTAGAATTGACAGTTGCATTTAGTGATTTCAACAGTGAGAGGATGGAACCAGGATGCCAATCTAGTAGCACACTTAAATTCATGTAGTCAGGGCACCAGAGCCAAAGACTCGTCAGAGCAGTGGGGCCATGAAAATATTTATCAGAGAGACAGAGTGAAGTCACGCCACATCAGTTAGAACGTGACGGAAGTCAAGATGCTGGGTCAGAACCGTTCATACTCATGTATAAGCCAACTATGGGCACATCAACATGGTGTAATGGTTGACTAGCTAGTCTTGCTAGATTAGTTACACCTGAACAGTGAGTTCAATCCTAACCAGGTGCCCCATATTTTCAGTTTTGTGCCACATCTAGAAAATAACCAGGTATAAGCCAATTTTGTGTATAGTGCAACCATTGAATTTTGGGGGATGAATTTTAACCCCTCCAGAAAATATTTACCTATGTATAGTGTAACCAGTCATGGGAAATACATGATTTTTAACCTCTTCAAAAAAAATTACTTGTGTATAGTGCAAACCCTTTTTTTTTTTTTTTTTTGTGGAAAAATGATCATGAAACCTGGCATATATACAGTACCACCAAATGCAACATAACCAAAACATTGTTAAAACAGTTCCATCTTAGAGTTTCATAAAACCTATAAAACCTGCAACTTATATTTTAAGATATCTTTTTTTTTTAAATTGTCTGATTGGCCAAATTTTCAGTTTCCTAATTTAAATTTCTTTCCTTTTAGATTCTTTTGAGAGTGACAGCCAAGAAGCATACGAAGCTCTGTGTAACATGAAATATGATTACCAAGTTCTTGAAGAGATAAGCAAATTGGTTGGTTCACTCAAGTGTCCTTATGAGGTAAGGCCCTAAAGCAGTTTCAAACAATTTGTTTGATTGGGACGGAGGGGAAAGACAGTTTCAGAAAAGTACCACAGCCTGATCGCAGCAAGTTTGAATATAGGCACAAAATGATGCAAGTCAATCACTCTTTCTTAGAAAAAAGCAAAAGAAATTTTTAATCATTTCACGCCAGCTGTTCAAATGTAAAATATAAAAAAAAAATTGCTCTGTCTGTGTGTTAGTTTGGTTGATGCTTTCAGGATCTCTTTCTCTCACCTCCGTTTTTCTTGAGGGCCATGTGAACTTACACCAACGTTTCCTGTACAATCACCAAAGTTAAGCAATGTAGAGCCTGGTCAGTACCTAGATGGGTAACTGCTTTGGAATACTAGGTGCTGTAAGTTTTGATGTGTGGGAGGTGTAATGGATAACGGCTCCAAATTGTTAATCAGAGAACCAAGTCCCAATTCACGTACATGTATATATCCTTGGGAAAGGTATGAATCCACCTCTTATCCCTCCAGCTATGGGTTAATTAATAAAGACTTGTATCACTAAATCATTATCTCCCCTCCCCAAATTTTTACAATCTAAAAATATTTTCTGGCTTTAAATAACCTGCAAAGGGTTGATAAGCCATAAAAAAGAATGAATTTATCAATCACTCTAGTGCCATTCAGGATGTGTGTGATTATAGCCCTCTACAACTTCTTGTCTTTTGTGAATCTCAGTAATTCTTTCTTGTTTACAACCTCTCTTTCTCTTTGTGGCAGTTGTTTTGGCAGCCATTTACTTGTCAAGTAGGATACTCATTGTTTTCTTTGGCTTCTTTTACCTTTATTGTCTTAAATTCTACGAGCCATCTTTCTTCATTATATGTTCCAAACATGTCAATTGCTTCTTTCTGATTGCAAATAGCAATTTTTTTGTAGTTCCTATTCTTCTTAAAAGTTTCTTGTTTCTCACATAGGCTCCCCATGATATTCTCAATATTAGTTTATTGAATCATATATCTGTTACTTAAGTTTTTTCTTTATCTGTGTGAGGAAATTGTCCAGCATTGATTAACATGTAAGAGATTAGACATTACATAACAGTCAAGTATTGTTTTCTTTGTTTCTACAAACATTTTTGATTCCTTAATACATTTGCTAAACATGTCTTTCACTATTTCTATGTGCCTTCAGATTTCTATGTGATAATTTCTATTCTGTTACTCTACAACAAAGATAGTTACATTTCTGCATTTGCACCTGCCTATAGGTAACACATACTTTGGTTTTTCCTTTTGCTGACAACCATGCATTCTGTCTTCTTACAGTTAATGGTGAGTTCTTTCATCTTACTTTTATTCACTTCCTTGTGTAATAGATGTTTAGGCTTTCTATCTGGATTTGCCATCAACACACTCATCTGTATAGAGTATATTGTTGATGTTGTTTATGTCTACTGATATTAAATCCTCATTGGTCTTTGTTATTCTCTTTGAATCATCTTGCTGTACAAGTGGAATTGATCTAAGGAGAAAACACTCTTTTCAAATTCCTCTTTAGATTTTTGTTTATTCACTGAACGCATTCTCCATCCACATGCAAGCTGTTGGCACCTAATATTTTTTGCAACAATAAAAAGTTATACCCACCTGACCTATAAATTATAATTGTTATAATAAGCATTTGATTGTGTGAGGAAAGGAATAACAAGAATTAGGTTTTTAAACAATATGTATTTGTTTAATATACAACGTATCTTACAGTGCTGTTGGAAAATTGGTGAAATGTTGATTTCATTTGCTGATTGTCAGGAAGGTGATTAGGTATAAGGGTAGTGCTGGGAGTTGACTGATTTCTTGGGTTGGTTTGACTAAGATCATGGAATATAGTTATTGGTTGGGTCTGATGTACGTATTGATCAATTGAAGTCACATTGGTGGGTCAAGGGTTCATTGGTTGTTTAGGTAATGAGGGATTGGTGTAGTTGGTAGGCTTGTAAGAGAATGCCTGTAGTAAGTTGGGTTAGTGGCAACAAGGAAGTCAGATGTTGTTTCAACAAAACAGTGTCATGGTGATGACTGCAACGGATGGTGGTGGCAATGAAGAATTTGGTGTAGCTGGTCAGCCTGTGGTGGAATGTCTCATTGTGAGGGTATGCCTGTAGTGTGTTGTTTTGCTGAGGTGATGACGAAAGCTTGTAGCTGGGTAATGTCGATGTTTAGATGTTATGAACTGTGATGGTTTGGCATCAGAAGCCTGGCAGAGTTGATGCTGGACAGTCAGCTGCATTCCACATGTGATGTTATAAACGTTGGTGTGTTGAGGCTGGTCTCTGCTGGATTCCATGTGCGATGTTATAAATCATATTGGTGGGGGTCAAGAGCCTGGCAGTGTTGAAGCTAGTCTCTGTTAGTTTCTGTGTGTGAAGAGACAGATGATTAGTCAAGTGGTAAAGGGTGACTTGAAAGGAGCAGTCATAGCTTTGATGATGGCAGTGCCCTGCATGTCAGCAGGTAGCCTTCACAGCTGGCAACTGCTGGTGGTCATTATCGGAGGCCTGCTTTTAAGCAAATCTGGCAGTACCCAGGGACATCATCTTTTCCAGTAGGAACATTCACAATTGGCCAGTGTCGCTTTCATTGTGGGGGCTTGCTTCATGGATCGGATGTGATGCTTGGAGCCTATACACAGAAGACGACTTTATTAATTTTGTTTCCTGCTTTCATGATGTTCACATCCAGTCAGCATGCAGAATTAATCTGAAAGAGATCTAATTGCAGTGGAGTATAACATAATTGATAAAACTTCTTGGCCCAGGATTGAATCTTTTTTTCTTTTTATTTCTGTATTTCTTTATCAAGAACTGTTTCAAGATGTTTCCATATTTCATTCTCTACACCTTCCAGGGAGGCATGGTGGTGTAATGGATAGTGGCTCCGATTGAGGAATCAGAGAGCCAAGTTCAAATTCCAGTAGAATCCATTACATTCACTTACATGCTAATACCCTTGAGAAAGATATGTATCCTCCTCTTCTCCCCACCCAGCTATGAGTAAATAGCAGGACAGACCAGGTTCTATAGCCTTGGATGGTAACTGGTCTACTGCAGAAAGAAATAGCAACCTACTGCCAGAAAAAATCTGCCTCATCAGTCATGTATCAAAAGATACATGATTGCCTAAGAGTGTATCATGTATGGCATATAACTGACACATTCCAGAATCTGTGATTTCTTCTGAGTTTTTTTATTTTTGAAATTTGGAAAAAGTTTACCAAATTTGGCACTGGAGCTACCCAAATTATTTCCATTGATTTTTATGCAATCAAATTGTATGCCTTTTTATTAAAATACATTTTATTTTGTATTCAGAGTTATTTCATGATGGACAGGCTTTGTCTGGCAAATGAATATTGTTTTTTCTTTATAGATTCTGACCGAAGAACTTCTGTCTGAGATGCAACGAGACCTTCAGTGCAAAATCCAAGATAAACATGAACAAATCAATTTAGTCGATGGTTGCTCAATTGAACTTCTACTACCTGACAAGTATGTCAAAAGAAATTGAGAGAATTCACCCACACAGCTAATTCTGTATTGGTGTAGATTTTCAATTGTTTGGAATATTTAAATTTATATAATTTTGGAGGGATTTTTCATTGTTTTCCATATGGCATGAAAACTACATTACTTGTAATAATAGGAGCCATTTACTTAGAGAATCAAACTGATTTTAATATATACTAGTTCATTTTGCTTTGCTGATAGCAAGATGATCCAAATTGAAATTGTTTGGGCATTTGAAATACAGGGTAACCAGTAAGAAAGGCGGTAAATTCAAAAAGACATGAGGCGACCATTGAAAACTGGTGCTGACTAATGTGACTGAAAAATTCCGGAAGAATTTCCGCAGATTTCATCAATTCCCATGTCGGATGTTCTTCTTTGAAAAGTATGGTAACTTGACACTCAAAATCAGTGAGTTGTTTAACCATATGAGAAGGGCAGAACAAAAGATGAAAGTTGTCTGCAAATAACCTTGTAATGATGAGTCACAAGATCAAGCAGCAATTAATCAATCATAAAAGAACCAATCAGAGTTAAGTAATTACATGAGAGCCAAATGATTATTCAAGGTCATGAATATTCAAGAAATTTATTCAAAGTCAATTATTCCTGAAAGATAAAACAGTGATAATAAATTTTTACTGGGCACTCTGTAGAACATTTATTAGAAAACATTTCAGTTTAAATACAGAAGTAGTCATAAAGATGACATCTAAAAGCCAGACATTTCTGCTTATACCCATTTCCTGTTATCCAGGGATTGCTGCCAGAAAGGGAAATTAGCTCTTTCAACACAGATGTCTATGTCAGTTTCATTTCTGTTTTGTATGTGCATGTATATTTTAATTTAATAACAGACCTAAAAGTATTTCTACAAAATTTTTAAAAAAAGGTTTAAAAAATAATTCTACTTATTACTAAATAATTTCTGATAAGTTTAATAAAATCTTACAATTATGATTTTTTAGGGCTTAAAATACTTAACTTTTTATCCTGTCAGTTCAGGATAGGGGTTGTCCAGACTGAGCGAGAGGGAAATGTATTATCCAAATGTCTTTCAAATTCAGTCAAATTGTCTGTATATGTGTACATTAAATATCACAAGCACATGTAAGTCACTCCTGCACAATGCAGACAGAGGCATATACCTTTGCATTATATACATGCATGCATAGTTACATGTAGGCATTACATGACAGACAGACAGACAATCAGCACTTTTTTATATATATAGATTCTATAAATATTAAATAAATGATCTCAAAGTAAATAGAATAAAAATTATTCTATTATGTATGGTTCCCCATCAGTAAAGATTTCCTTTTTAGGCCGTGTCATTATTTGACGTTTTTATTTCGGTCATTATCACTGTGCAACATATAAAGACTTCGTTGATAAAATAAAATCCAACAGATTCATTTAGTTGCTTTTTTTGTTCATTTTTTACTGCTTTTTATTTTCTATTCTTGCTTCCATGTCAGCATTCATTTATTTACTTTCAGGTCTGGAAAGGTCAGTGTGCTTTTACAAGCTTCGTCTCCATCAGCCAAACAGAATTGGTGTCTGGATTTTCAAATTGCAAAATTGGCACTAAGTACGTATACCATTTCTAAATCTGTAAGAATCATGGGAAATACATCTTCTTAAACAGCACAGTGATTTTTGCAGAATCCTGAGTGAATAACTACCATGTCGGTAGTGCTTAGAATATGCTGGCTGCATTCCTTGCAAAGTAGGTAAGATCCCTCTCCTCCTAACAAAAAACAGGTCAGAGTGGGTACATGCAAGCTTGAATATAAACCGAACTAGTGTCATATTTAACTGTAGTTCAGACTGGGCCTATGTCTACCTTTTTATTAATTTCTTGTGATTTTTCTCCAAGAACACGCATATCTGACGTTAAATTACCCAACAATGGTTGATATGTTGTTAACCATAACCCAACCTGACTTAACAAAGAATTGGATTCTTATATTAGAGACAAAATAAGTTTCTTTAAATATTTCTTTTGGTCAATATCTTTAAGGGGATCTTTAAATAAAGCTTTTTATTTAACTTTGAAGAATTCTTTTTTTTTTCCAAAATTGATGCTACTGGTCATCACTACAAAGCTTGAAATGGAAAAAATCTTTTTTTTTCTTCATGGTCACATCAGGTAGGCCAAGAAACAAAGAATTCAGAGAACCAAAACGTTTAAACCATTTAATCATTGTCCCAGCATAATTACTGTTTTTTGTTTGGCGAGGTGGCAATAATAAATATTATATATTACAATAAAGATCATCTTGAATCACTTAAAAGGTCTCATGCTAAGAACATTGGTTCACTGTGTTGAGCTAGACAATTTTTCTTGTCAGAATTTATCTTACATATTTATAAGTCTATCTTTGTTCAAGCATTTAGAGATCCCTGATAAAATTCAAATAAGAATCTGCAATGTTATTGGTTCTGACCTGGCATCTCAACTTCAGTCACTTTCCCACCACTGTAATGTAGCTTTCATGTGTGTTTTCTATAAAAACTTTCATAGTAATTGTTCTGATGAGTTTTTCTCTTTGGTACCTTGACATTACGAATTTAAACACAGTACTAGATTGGCAGCTAGGTCTCATCATTTTACAGTTTAAATGGTTTTTTCAGCTTCTATAATATTTTCCTCAAGAAAAACAGTATTCTCTTGATTTGTAAACATCATCTTTAATCAACAAAGGAAAAAAATAAGTGTTAATTATTATAAATTATTTCTTCTATTTTCTAAATAAACAGCAAATTCTGTCTGTCCGTCCATGTGTCTGAAACCCTTCTAATTCAGGTCACATTTGCTCTACATAGTCATATGATACCTTTTTGGAATCCGGATCATCCCAGGATTGAAAATCTGCCCTTTATCTGGTCCTTGAACATCCACCATTGGGATTTGTGTCCAGATGAGGAGGGAGCAGTTAAAAATTCAAATTTTAAAATAATTGAAAAAAAATTACTGATTTTAAAAGTTTTTTCATTTATATTGAGGTTAAAGTAACACAAAAACTTTGTGAATTTAAAAAAATTTGTTTTAAATTCAGTTTAAAATATCTGTAAAAGAAATCAATTTCTTCAAAATGCCAAGGAATCAGAGTTAAAGTGAGAGGTTTTGTGATGTGAGGTTTTGAAGTTCTGCAAAGTTTGTGATTTGAAGAACTCGATTTTTGGCCTGAATTGGAATTTTCAGTCCAAATTGGAGTTTAAGCCCAAATCAGTCTTTTGACCAGAATCGGTCTTCTAGCCCAAATCAGAGCTAAAGTGAGGTTTTGAAGTTCCATGGGGTGAATTGAGGAATTCAGTTATTTTTTCAAAATTATCGTTGCTGTTTTCTATGGTGGACCAGAGGTCCCTTTAGTTTTGGGCTGGTGGCCCAATTAGCCCACTGTGGGAGCTATCTTAAAAGTCAGTACAGAGGGTGACTTTTAAGATAGTTACAAATAATAATAGGTAAATTTTTTCTCCTTTGTGTTCTTGATCATTCAATTTAGTTTTCATGTTAACTGGCTCCAGATTTCATAGTATCAAGTTCAGATTATAAAGGAATCGGTGAATTTCTTTTTTTTTTCTTTTTTTTTTTCTTTTTTTTTTAAATACTACTAAGGTAAGCCAGGATGTACTGGTAGTGTTAGAAAAGTGGAAAGTGAAATTGGTAAGCTGAGTTTAAGTTTTGGGCAAGCCTGTTCACTTTGCACAAATGCCCTTGGGAAAGGTATGAATCCATCCTTTCATCCCATCAGTAAAATAGCAAAGTAGACTAAGCTCCCTAGTCTTGAGTGGCAACCAAGTCTAAGTGAAAGAAGATTCTGCATTCCAAACCATGGAGAAAGCAACTGTGAAAACCACTCCAATATTTTCAAAAAGAAAGCATGCATAATAAAAAGAAGGAATCTTTGGAGAGCTATGATTTCCTATGTCCTAAAGGTACATGGCATTAAGAATTTAAAAAAGGTAACCCAACATATTTGTTTAGTGGTCAGAAACCTTAATTTTCTTGTAGAATAAATTAATTTCTCTATTTCATTGAAACTTGTTCAGGTCCCCAGAACCAACAAGGTTGGAACATTCCTGATCGACAGACAGAAAATTTACCTGCTTATTTTGTGAGCTCTCTTCCCATTGATGTCTCCTCAGACAGCAGTCAGGTAAGTCATTTGTTTCATGTGAAAGAAGATGTTGGTCACTTGAAGAGGTCATGTATGTATATTGCAAATGGACAAAGCAAAGCATTTGAGAAATTTGTGTGTGTGCCTGTGTCTATATGAATATATATGTGTTGAGATTTGTTCATACAAATGAAAACAAATTATGGTATATTTATTTCTAGGTATGGTATAATTATTTCTTCAAATGAAGTAAGATCAGTCCAAATATTAATCAGCTTAGTATCAACTTACTAATAAACTTATTAATCAACTGTTGAAGTCCTTAATTGTCAACAATTTAAGGCTATGAGCCAGGTCATCTGGTTGTCTGCTGAGGGGGTGCTAGCTACTCTACAACAGTTTGTATGTTTGCACATCACAGCCAAATGGAAAGTTGCAGGGACCCAGTTTTGGTTGTATGGATAATAAGATTTCAATTAATAACAACGGTCATGCAAGATCAACCTTAGATGACATCAAAGAGTAAAGCATACTACAAGGTAACCAAAAATGTCCTTGCCATTTTTGGTTTATAAAAAAAAGGTATACAGTAAATTTGACATACTGCTAGACCTCTAAGTAATCCCCATCAGCATCCAGAACCTTTTGCCAATGGGCGTCCAGCTGCACAATGCTCTGGATGTAAAAATCAAGTGACTTGGATGCAAAGATGTATGTGAGTGCCTACCACAAGTCTACCTCATTTGTGAAGGATTTATCATGAAGGTGGTTGTCCAGGGAATAGAAGAGGTGGGAATCTTTTGGTGCAAAGTCCAGGGAATAAGGTGGATGTTACAGTGTTTCCTTGCCAAGTTGCAAAAGTTGTGATATCCCTGGCCACCTACACCACATAAGGCCTGGTATTGTCATGGAGCAACAGTACACCCTGGCTTCTTCTGCTTCAGTGCCTATTGCACACATTGCAACTCCTGCAAATACAGGTCTGTAGTGGTGGTTTGGTTGTATCTTATGGTATACCACTTGTTGACTAGCCCACCAGATACAGAGTATCGTTTTGCATGGGTGTAGAGTTAGTTTTGTTGTGTGAGGCAGTGTCATACAGGACCCAATTTTCATCACTGGTTAGCAATTGATCCGATATAGAAACAGCAATGAGAAACAGGCTGTCACTCTCATTGCTTGTTGGCTTCTGACAGTGTGTGGGTTACCCACTTGCTCGACTTGTATGCCTTCCTTATCCGGTGCAGGTGAAGCCTGACTGTTTCCTCAGAAATCTGGAAGTATTCGGCAAATTACCACAAGTTTGGTTGTTGCTCTCCTCTATGACAGCCTTCAGGGCTTCGTCATCCAGGACTTTTGGCCAGCCACTGCAGGATTCATGACAGACAGATCTCCTCATCTGAAGTTCTAGAGCCAATGCCTGGCAGTGCATTCACTCACAGCATTATCCCCAAAGACTTAACATTATCAGCTTCTTGCTGTTGACAATCCCACCTTAAAGGCATAAAGCAGACAACCCTGAACAAACTGCCATGTTTCCTTGCCACTGCTTGAGCTATAACTGATGTGTTTGCACAAAACACCTGAATTGGTCAAGAGCAATGCCCCCACCCCTACTGATCTTTCAGCTTGTGATGCACTCATTTGCATATCAGTGATGACATAAAAAACAGTAAGGATTTTTTTGGTTATCTTATATTTCTAGCCAATTGGGCTGAGTCTATTGCATTTGCTATGGATTACAAAACTCTCTTTTGGTCTTGCAAATGGTAGGACGGAGAAGATCAAATCCACCTTTTGAGGTCACCAGAGATAGAATCATTTTGACAATAATACAGATCTTAAAGGCTACAATTATATTCTTGGAAGAAAATTAGAATTTGAATGTAGAAAAAGATTTTTAGATCGGTGGTGTTGACCTCAAAGGTGATTGGAGGTCAATTTTTTATCCAAACAAAAAAACCTAAAAAGCTAAAAAAAAAATTTATTTACCATGTTAATTGTAAAAATGTGTTCAGATAAAAATTCTAAAACTTTCAAAATTAAGTTTTAAATGTTAAATTGTCCCACAAGAGCTACATGACTTTGCGAGTTTGCTATACTTGCTACAAAGAATGATGCAGTCTAAGAAATAAACTGAAAACTTTTGCAACAGATTTCTGGGGAGTTTCAATTGTACAAATCAATTGATAAAGTTTCAGGCACTTTGAAGACTCTTCACCCAAATGACTTTCTCAGTTGTTTTTGAGTTGCATGGTGCTTCTCTCCATGGGCAACGATTCAACAATCCAAAGCTGGAATATTGATCTTGCTACTCAGAAATCTTGACCCTCCTGAGTCATACATTGTAACTGCCAACTCAGTCTAACATCTCAGTGGGGTGGGGGGTGTTGGGTTTGGATGTTTACATTCAATGCCTCAAGAACCAAACTAGTTACATTCCACCATTCCACTGAACATAATGAATGGATGTTCCCTCAGGAAACCCCCATGCCTTTTAACACCTATTGAGACTTAAACTCCACCCAGACTTCATGTGTTAAAAGAAGATATTTTTGACTGTGTTGTTAGATTTTAGATTATATTTTTATCAGGTAATGCCAGGTAGTCTTGCTTGTATACATATATGTACATATACACATTTTTTTTAAATACCTAATGAACCTTTATAAATGGATGACAGAGCATGAACAGGAAGATAAAAAGTAAGGGAGGTCACAAGGAATAAGAATTTGTGGTGGACCATAATTGACCTCTTGAATAAAAGAAGAATAAAAAAAAGTTTTCTGAAATATTAAAACTTCCTCTTCCTTCTTCAAAATGCTCCAATATTTTTTTCCCTTCTTGCTCAAATTGTAACTTTTTTCAGAAATTATGATCAATGTTTCTTAAGACAAGTGACCAACACCAATCAATACGGTATATAGAAAGCATTTCTTCATAAAAAATTAGTCATTTAGATAAATCAAAATAAATGAGCATCCTGGGTAAGACGATAAACTACATCCAGCAGCAAGGCCTCTGATCAGAAGGTTTCGAGGAGCGTGGAACCACCTCTTAATTGCTGGTATTCCCAGGTCCATCCTGACCCGGGGTGGTAGCACCTGTTAGGGTCCCAGCTATGGGCAAATAGTTAACCCCTGAAACTGGGGTAAAATGGGTTTTAATACCAGGAATACTTTGTAAAAAAAAAGAAAAATTATTACCAGCAATACATTTTTGAAGGGAAAAATTATTACCAGAAATAGATTTTTGACAAAACAAAATATTACCAGCAAGAAAAACTTTGTCGGTATTCAATAATCCATTTAAGTTGATATGCCGTAAAACACAACAAACCAGACCAAAATAAATGAAAAGAAAACACTCAAATCCTGTTAGATAAAGCATCCAAAATGATTTTTTTTTTCGTTTCCAGGTGCAATGTGCAGTTGGTGTGTACCTACCTTCTGGTAATGTGGGTGTGCCCCATGTGTGGGTGTGCAACACGGTGCCAACAATTGGGGGTCAGGTATCAATCATTTCTGTGCAGACAAGCCAGAACATTCTGACACTAACAGAATCTTTCCCAGCCACAAGCAGAGAAATTACATGCGTCGAGAAAATTCCTGGGACTGGTATGGGCACCACTTTCTCATCTGTAGACACTGTCTGGATGGCAACAGTTGACAAGCAGTAAGTATATTTTTTTCTTTATAAAAATTAATAATCAGATAAAAGGCTTTTGAAAAGGATTTTTTATTTTTAAATCATTTCAGCCCAAGTAAGGTGATAAAGCCACTAAGACACAAGGAGTTACTGAGAATTGAGGAAATTGAGGTGAAGGGACAATAACAGAGGAGGACTCAAGGAGACAGAAGAGGTTGATTGACTTTGCATTAAAATTTTTGTAGATTGTAGTTGACAAGAAAGTGGGGGTTTGGAAGAGAATTCCACAAGTTCGAAGTGCTGGAGAAGAAACTTTTCAAATAAAAATTATGGTTACGTCTAGCGAATATCAACAGTAAAATGCCAACCTACCTGCCAATCTAGGACCACACTTAAATTCATGAAGTCAAGGTACCATAAAGGAAATCTCATCAGGACACTTGTCATGAAATTATTTATAGAAAAGGCACGGGGAATCTACATTATGGTAGTGGGAAAGTGATTGAAGATGAGATGCCAGGTTAGGACCAATAACATTGCAGATTCTTCTATCTATTGTTTCAAGATCTTCTAAATACAAAGAAGTACTAGACTAGATGTGTCAAGGTACTGGAAAGCAAATCTCATCAAAACAGGGGTCATGAAAATATTTTGAGAAAAAAAAGCTATGTTACGATAGTGGGAAATTGAATGAAGTCAAGATGCCAGGTTAGGAATGATAATTGTAAGCAATCAACATACCAAGAGAGAAAAATGAAATGACCTGATATTTCAATGTTTATTTACATCACATTCAGTATATTTGACTGAATGTATTTTACTTGCATTTAAAAAAGTAATTAAAATATAAAAATGAATCAGATGCTATCAAATTCTGTTGAATGATGAAAATAACTTTGATAAGAAAGCCCTTTGTTGATCAAATATTAACTTTCTGTGTTTCACAATCATTTGTGCGTCTTTATTTCATTATATGTGTACATGTGTGAATAGTTCATTTACTGTCTGCCTCTTTATAGAGCAGTGTTTCTCACCCAGTGAACCAAGGCACATTGATGTGACCTGAAAGGTAACCAGGTGCACCACAAGTTGACAGAAGAGTAATTTATGAATCATTTTTATTTGTAAAAAATCTTTATTTATAAAAAAGGTAGAGACACCAAGGATATTGCTTTCATGTCGAAGTCAAGTCTTTGTCATTTGATATTTCAAATTGGAGGCTCAATTCCTTAACAGAAGAGGAGGAGCTGCACACTATATCTGCTGATCATGGCTTACAACCCAAGCATAAACAAGTGACCATTGATCAGTTTTGGATTTTCATTAAAGATCAATATCCTTCAATAGCTTGGAAAGCATTGAATATTTTGTTGCAATTTTCCACATCATACATCTGTGAATTAGGATTTTCTGTAATGGATTCAACTGGAATTTGAACTTGGCTCTTTTTTTTTTGATAGCCAGCAGAGGGTTTCTTTTTCCTTTTTTTTTTTTTTTTTTTTTTTTATAGCCAGCAGATGGTTCCTTTTGAAGTTAATTCTTCTAAGTGGCATCTACTGTGACTGAAAGGTAATGCAGAAGTAACAGAGTGGATGTGGGGTTTTCAGAGATCAAGTGGGAACAAAACCAAAAATAGGTTATATCCATATGCTGGTCTATATTAACAGTCATGCTCAGGATGATGAAGGAGTTCTTTCTGGTCTGCCCTTATTGGGTGACGTACTTGTCCATTGTGTAGTTCCTGTGCCATGCATTCATATTGCTAGTCATCACATTGGGAGGAATAGATATGTAACAGGTTGGTAGGGGGGAGGCTTATTGGACCAATGATAGCAGTTCTTAATAAAACATTTTTTCTTCCTCATAATCTCTTTGAACTGGATTAGCCAACATTCTTCAAGGTTACCCAGATCAAAAAGCACCTGCTGAAGACTGGGGAGCAGAATATCTGAAACATTGTGATAACAACAATAAAGATAGGGACAATAGCCCACATATAAATAATGTAAATGAGGATAACACCTCATCACAGAAATTTTGACAGAAGCTATTAAGAAGGAAGAAACAACATGATTTCACAATTTAATCTCCAAGTTTCCTGTTCAAATTCTCAGATATTCTTCAGAAACTAACTTTATAACAAATTTAAAAAAAATGAAGAACTTGATTAAATGTCAAATTGTTGTAAGTTCTTCTCCCATTTGTCATCAATGGAATATTTTTTTTTCTGTTTTCTTTTTCTTAAGGATTTACATCTACAAACTTTCCAACCCCAAAGGTAGCCAAAGAGAAGCTCTCAAAGTGTTCCCACTTCCAGCCATGGCACTGTGTCTAAGATACACGAGGGAAAAATTGTTTGCAGCTTTGGATTCAGGCTCAGTTCTTGTTTTTGAGAGACGACAAGGTAACTTTCTTATTTATTGAAATTGGATTTTTATTTTTCAGTATTGATGCATTTTTCTATTTAACCAGAAAAAATGTAGCATACAACTTGTTCTTTGCTAAATTTTCCATTCTAGCCAAGATTTCATTTTCATATTCTCAATGAACACACACACACACACACACACACACACACACACAGAGCGTATGTATGGTGGCTATCCACTCGATTATAAGGATGACCATCTCTGCAGCACGGTAACTATGCATTTGCTACTGCCCTTGTAAAAAAAGGTTGCTGAAGACATTATGTTTATAATACCCAGAAATTCATACACAGATGTCTTCAAGGACACATGGCACAGTGAATAAAGGCATTAGTTAGATCCAGTGACAGGACCCAAAGAATGTGAGTTCAATACCCGGTTAAAGCAGTGGAGATCTTGAAGAGGGGAATTAACAGGAGATAACTGATAACTGACATCTATTAAAATTGGCACTAGAACAGTAAGTGAAATAAAGGGTTCAGTTTGACATTCCGAATATGGTGACAAAGATGAGGACAATAGTCTGATTAATGTAAATAGTGTACATAATACCTCATCTCAGAAATATAGACAGATACTTAAGGGCCGAAACCTTGTAATAAATATGGCGACAAAGATGAGGACAATAGTCCGGATAATGTAAATAGTGTACATAATACATCATCTCAGAAATATAGACAGATATTGAAGGGCCGAAACGTTGTAATAAATATGGCGACAAAGATGAGGACAATAGTCCGGATAATGTAAATAGTGTACATAATACCTCATCTCAGAAATATATATAGACACACCCTTGCCATATTTTACAACAAAACACTCCTAGAAAAATATTATCATATAAATGCCACTAACATGCAAGGGGGTACAGAGAGTGTTTGGGGAAAAGGATAAAGAGAAAGACAGGGATCAAGGTCAAGGCATCAGAAGATGCTGATTTGAATATTTGATTTGAATATTTGAAGATTATAGCTATCAGGGAAGTAAGTGATAGGAAGGGAGTTCCACTGACAGGAGGTATGAGATAAGAAGCTGTTGGAGTAGAAAAGATGGCTACATTTAGTTGTTTTGACAGTGAAAGGGTGGGACCAAGATGCCAACTTAGTAGCCTGCTTAAGTTCATGCCATTTGGGAACTAGTGAAAGTAGCTCGTCAGGGCAGTTGCCATGAAAGTACTTGTAGAAAAGACAGAGAGAAGACACAGCACGTCTGTGAGATGGCAACTGCAAATGGGATGCCAGATCAGGACCAACCACGTTGTATATCTGTCTCTGGATTCTGTTGAGGACCTTGAGATGTATAGCGAGAGCACCAAACCATATATGGCAGCAGTATTCCATGCAAGGACAAATGGTTGATTTGTAGATTTGAAGGATGGACTCAGGTGAGAAAAACCTTCTGGTGTGACACAGAAAACCAACCTGCGGTAGATGAAGCTATAGATTCAATGTAGTTGTTTCACTTCAAATCAGTGGACAGTGTGAGACCAAGCAGGCACAGAGAGGCAACTCTTGTGGGGTTGGGCATCAGCCATCCTGATGGGAGGCAGGGAGGGTTCTCTATGGTGGCTAACTGAGAACAGTCTGAAAATACTGTATTCATAACTTTAGCGTTTCTTTCTTAGGATTAAAACAACTACTCTAAAAAGCAAAATTTATTCATTAAGAGTTTTTTTGTTTCAACTTGAATATGATCAAATCTGAAATTTTCTTGAAGATGAAGAAGGAATCTGGGATACCAATCACCCTCAGATTGTCAGCCTGGATACAAAGCCTGTCACTTGTTTGTTGGAGTCTTCCTCTGATAGTTGTATATTGGCTACTGCTTCCAATACCATTTATGTCATTAATCAGAACACAAGTACATTGCAAGTAAGTTAGACTCTATGATTATTTTGTTTTCGATATTTTTTTTTTTTTTTTTTTTTTTTTTTTTTAACCACAATCAATGTCTTTATGCACAATGTATAGCAAAAATGTTGGACAGAAAAAAATAAAACCATTGAAGATATATGTTCACTAAAAATGTAAATATTCATATATTTCTTCATAGTTACCTACATAGTATGTAATCCCAAAACACTGACAGTATCACAAATATTTTTATTATATAAACCATTCACTGAGACTAAATAAGGTCCTTTTACCACCACCAGGAAATTGCAAAATTCAACAGCAAGAATTTAAAGTTAAGACTAATGATTAAAAAAATAAATTAAAAAGAGAAAAAGAAGAGTAAAATTTTTTTTTCTTTTCGTTTTAAAAAACTGACTTTTTATTAAGTGTGTCCTTCAATACTTTTCACTCAGACAAAACGTCAAACCTTTCCTGGCTCTATCGTTATTTCCATGGGAAGTGTTCAGAGACAGACATTCCTTTGTTCCATCAGGTCTAACCTTTAAGACCCACCATGTCACAGACATTGTAGCAAACCATTCCTCATTCTCTTTGTATCCCATTGGTGAGATGTAAGTTTCACTTGAGCAGATTCTTCCCATGAACCACTGTTTTGTGGAACTGACTTCCAAAAGGATGCTTCCCTAATACTACAATCTTAACTTATTCAAGTCTGCAGTCAATTGTTATCTTCCCCACATAGCCCCATAAACTGTACCTGAGCCTTTTATTCTGTAACCCTTTATATTGAGTGGCTCTTGGGCCTTTTACAGGGTGAACATCATTGTAATAAAAAAAAAATTCTACAAATTATGTTATAGTTCTGCTTGTTCCTTAATTAGTTGGCATGATCATTATGTCCTGCCAATGCCTCATAAATAATGGACTATTCCACTTTGATTGCTTGGGAAGATGGAAAATACATATCAGATGTTTAGCTTCAGCAAGAAAAAGAAAGAAAAGATAGTATGGCGATAATGCTCTAGTGTTTACCATCTGCCTCAGTTAAATGGAAAAACTTGGCAATTTTAAATCTTTTTCATTTGTACCCTCTTATTTCTTCAGTGATCTGCATTCATATTTATGATTGCCATTGTTGTTCAGCTTAAATATTTAGTGAGACAACAAGGGAATTTCCATGGGTATTTTACAGAATACACAAGAGGATAATTTATTCATTAACTTAGGAATTATGAATTCATCAGAAATTCCAAATAGCAACACCATGAAATTTTCTTCGGTACTACTAGTAAATAATATTTGTTTTATTAAAATGTCTAAAATTTTATTAACTACTCCCCACCCCTTTTTAAATTTTCTAAGTCACATAATTATTGTTATTTTTCTCTTTTGAATTTTATTTGAATCACATTGCATATTATAATTCTTTCAAAAGTTTTTTTTAAGCAGACTATATACTATGAATTCAACATATAATCAGATATTTAATACAGTGACTGCCACTTGTTAAGTTGGCGTTTGAAGTCAGATTTCATAATAGCCAACTTAAGCAATAGAAAAATTTTATAATTTGATTTATAGCTTCAACTGAGGTCTTAACATTATTTACTTTTAGTACAAAAACAAACTCGTTGTTGGCGCCCGCAGATGAAAATCTATCAGAAAATTCCAAATATGAGAACTTGTTGGCGTCAACAAAAACTGCCAATCACGAGTTAACTTGGCAGTCAATATGTTAATCCAAGCTTTTCATATTTCTATTTGTAGAGTTCTCATAAGCTGTCGGGTTCTGGTGAGGTGGAGCATATTGTCCCCACAGGAGTTGGACTTTGGGTGTCTTACAAGGATAGTTCCATTATCCATTTGTATCATATTGAAACTTTGGATCTCCTGCAAGAAATTAATATCTCTTCAGCAGGTACAAGAGTGAGTCAAACTGGTAAGCCTCTTTCATAAATGTCTTTCTCACAATTCCTGCCGAATGTCATTTAAACTCATTTATTTTCACCCTTTGAGAATTATACATATTGTTCTTTTTTTTTCTTTTCTTGCAGACTCTGTAAAAGAATGCACAGTGACTTGTCTTCTTGCAAGTCGGGGTATGCTTTGGATTGGGACCAATGTTGGTCTGCTCCTTTCCTTCCCATTGCCCCGGTTACGTGATGGGGTGCCTATTGTCAGTGGCAGACCATATGTTTCATACCATGGACACAAAGGAGCCATAAAATTCTTGTTACCTTTTACAAGTGCTTTTCAAACAAAAAGCCAATCACATTTGACCTCAATGCAACAGGAATCTTTTGGTGACCAGCAAGATGTATTCTTGGAAGTTGACTCAACACTAACTCACCCACCTTCAACGGAAAGAGGATCAGAGTCCCCTGTAAACAAATGTCCTAGTGTTAATAAAACATCTGAGGTTTCTTCATCAGATGAACCATTCTCAGACCAATTCCAGAAAGAACTGAAAGAGAAGCTCACCCAACGTTACCGTTCGGCACCCAATTTGTTGGACATTGAAGATGACGACGACATGCAATCTTTGTATGACAGTTTGATGCGTAGCACAGAACATTCATTGTCTCGGACCCAGTCTCTATATAAAAGACCTTTAAGACAAAACAATGCGTTAGGAACCAGATCAGAACATCTACCATCGCGGTTGATTGCTGGTAGTCAGAACGGTAACAATAACAACACTTGCAATTCAGATTTGCAAGTTGAATCAAAATCGAGAAAGTCAAATGCAGAAATCCTAAGCAACAAAGGTTCTGTTAAAAGCAAAACAAGACCAAGTTTATCTTACCATACAATGACAAGTATGCCATTTAATTATGAGGAAAATAACAGTAATTCTATAATAATTGTGAGTGGAGGGAACGGTTATCAGTCCTGGAACGAAAAGCAGAATTCGGAGTTAAACAGCAGAGACAATGATGCCAATCTTCTTTTCTGGATTTATAAACACTGACGAAGTTGGGGTGTGTGGGGGGAAAGTGTGTGGGGAGAGAAGATAAAATTTCACATGGCACTTCAATTCTAGATGTCATTCTTTTTCTTGTTACACCATTTCTACAGATCCATTTCTACGGCCTTTTTCAACTGAACAATTCATGTGGAATTTTTCTTTAGGTTGTCAACCCCCACACTGTATAAATCCATAAAAGCAAGTCTGCATGTAAAATATGGAAGCTTTATCCGAATATTTGCTATCATTTTTAGATTTAATTTACAAATCCTCTTTCTCCCCGTGGGGGGGGTGCGGTTTCATACAACAGATCAGACAAAATAATGTAACAGTAACAAAAAGAACAAAGTCGAAACTGTTGGACTCATAATGTCTTTTTAAAATTAAAAAAAAAAAATCCCATTAAATAGACAAAGATTTATTTTTTATTTTGAACTTGCAAATATTATAAAAATATAAATATTATAGAAAAACAATTGACAAAAAAATTTTTTTTATATATATTTATTTGTTTTTGTTTCATTTTGACTTTCAGTAAAAACAAATCAAAAGAAAAAAACGATGTTTGTTCCATGATATAGTCATTACAAATCTTGACAACACCTTTGATGTTTAGTTTGATGATGATGATGATGATTATTATTAATAATAATTGTAGGGGTGGAAATATTGTCAGTCATATGGACTGACAATATTTCGAGTATCAAACTTTGAGGCAACTCAATCTTTTAATGTCAGGATTTCCTTAGCAATTATTTTTCATCATTCCTCAAGTTACACCTAAAAATAAATAAAAGGTTTCAATAAATTAAGTATGTTTTATGACAAAGTTTCTAAAAAAAAAAAATTCATAAAGTGCATTAATGTAAGGAAATAATGAAAAATAGGGGCTTGAAATTTTTCTTTTAAAGAAAAACAAATCGATTTGTTTCCTACAGAAACAAGAAGTTACTTTGATAATATATGGAAGTAAGAAGTTTTGGATGATTTTAAAATAAAATTTTTTGATTTTTCTTTTTCAAAAAAAAAAAAAAATTCAGGTTTTATAATTGGCATTTGTTCAAAGACAAAAATTCTATAAACGTTTTAGCAATAATCACAATTAACATCTGTCTATATTTCTGAGATGAGGTATTATAACTTTTTACATTGTTTGGACTTGTTCTCATCTTTATTGTCATATTCACGACATTTCAGCCATTGTACAGTCCAGCCTTCTTCAGGATCTGTCTATATTTCTGACATGAGGTATTGTAACTATTTACATTGTTTGGACTGTTGTCCTCATCTTTATTGCCATATTCTCAATGTTTTGGCTGTTGTACACTATGGCCTTCTTCAGATGATATACGTTGGAATATCTAACCGAACCCATTATTTAGTCCATTGAGGTAGATTGTTCTAGTTCCCTGTTGTCCTCACCTTTATTGTCATATTCACAATGTTTCAGCTACCTTATGCTCCGGCCTTCTTCAGGTGATATATGTTGGAATTTCACACCAAACCCTTTATTTCATTCACTGGGGTAGATTGTCCTAGTTCAACCAACACTTTTATCCACTGGCCCAGTGAATAAAAGCGTTGGTTGAAGTAACCCAGTGACTTGACCCAAAGAGTTGGGAGTTCAATACCTGGCTACAACAGAAATGAACCAAAAAACTTGGAGAGTTGAGTTACTAAAGAGAGATAACTGAAACTGAAATATTCAGAAAAGGTGTGGCATGTGGAACTAGAACAATCTATGCCTGTGGCTGAAATAAAGGGTTTGGTTCAAAATTCCAATGTATATCACCTGATGAAGGCCAGAATGTACAACGATCCAAACATCATAAAGATGAGGACAAATGCCCGTTCAATGTAAATAATTACAATTAATATAGCAAATAAACTTCCAGTATGAGGGTGGGATTGAAAAGTTCATAGACTGACTAAGAAAGAGTGATGAAATCTTGCATGCATTAATTTCAACTCTTCTTCTGCATTGTTTCTTTCCAGAAACTGACATCTGACTGTTCGAAGAAGACTTCAACAGTAACTAGTAGCAACTTCCCTTGAAAATGGACAAAATTTGGCATCAATCTGCAGAAAAGAGGTTTAGCCTTCAAATGCATGTTCCTACAGTAGGGGATGATGTACCAGCTTTATCATCAGTACAAAAGTGGGTAGCTGAATTTAGGAGAGGAAGGGAGAGTCTTGGAGATGACCCAATGTCTGGATGTCCTGCAACTGCTGCCACCAAGAAAAATGTTGGGTAATGGATAACAGGCAGCTGACTATAAATCAAATAGCCAATGCTATTAACATATCCTGTGCTTTTCTAACCCAGGATGAATGTTGGGTTCATCACTTTAAGCCAGTGACAATCTATGCAGTGGAAACATCCCTTCTAACCTGCAGGGTAGATGACGGTCTCAATATTTGGGGATACAGAAGGCATTGTGTCTATTGACTGTCTTTAAAAGGGACACACCATCAATGGAGAGTACTAAGCCTTTCATAACTGCCTCAGCAAGTTGGCAATCAAGATCAAATGCCCAGTAAAACTGACGAAAGGGATTTTGTTTCATCAGGGCAATGTTCCAGAACACAAGTCCTTGATTTCAATGGCTGCTGTGTGTGACTGTAACTTTGAACTGGTTGATCACTATTCTCCTATCAACATGAAGAAACACTTGGCTGGAACCAGTATCGCAGTGATGATGATGATTTTGATCAATGGGATTCAAGCACTGCAAAACTAATGGAAGAAGTGTATGGACTGCAAGGAGGGAGGGGGGCTGTTTTGAAATATAAACCTCATTTGGTCACATTCCATGAGAGTATCTTGGTCAGCCTATGAACTTTTTCAGTCAACCCTTGTAATTGTTCTGAAAATTAAAACCTACAATTGATTTACATGCAAAAACATTGGATATGTGTAAGACATAGTTAACAGGAAAAAGGTGTACAAACATACATTTCTAACCTTGTTTATCTTTTTCCATAAAGAGTGTCACTTTTGTAAAGACCAGTTGCCATTGCTTTTGTTTTAAACAACAGTTGACATAAAATTTATTTTCTAATACATCTGCAAACTTTTAATGTTATTTTAGATTTAATTTTTGTGGGTTTTTCCACTGAGAGCCTGTTGATTATACTGATCCATTTTGTGTGTGTGTGTGTGGTTTTTTGACATGTCTCTAAATTTAATAATTTAAAATGGTAAGTCAATATGAAAGTTTAGAAAAGAGAAATTGTAATCATAGAAAAAAAGGTTTGAATTATAAACTTAGGAGTGCAACACTTAAAAAAAGTTTAATATTTATATCTTCATAAATAAAACTTTTTCAGAAGAAAAAAAAAACAGGACTTTGGATGCTTTTACTTTTCCTTGAGGAAAAATATTCAATGTAAAAACTGCAACCTTACATTAAAACCAATAAATTGTGAAAAACTTTAGTGATAGAAAGATGCAAGCAACAAACATTTCTCTAGTCTGGAAACATATTTTAAAGAAGACTACCCATCAAGCTCGGTGGACAGAATATTGTAAATGTCATTACAATATGGATTAAGCTAATAATCATGAAAATGCCAGGATGAAAAATAAATACATCCAAATTTTCAATACTCTAAAATAATTCCTGTTCTTGAAAATGACATGATAACTGAATGCTTCAGGACATATGTATGGACCATTTTTATATACACTGGAAGAAAACATTATTAATTTCGTTTTTTACAACTTATCAACCAATTATAGGTTATTCAAAGCCAGAACATATTTTTAGATTAAAAAAAAATTTCTTACAGAGATGATAATGATTTAGTGATACAATTTTTACTAATTAACCCATAGCTGAGGGAGAAGGGGTGGATGCATACTTTTCTCTCATGTATTTGTGCATATGTGGATATAACAAATCCAATTTGAACTTGGCTCTCTGATTATCAATTTAAAGCTATTATCCATTACACCACCTGCACATTCAAACTTACCACACCTGGTATTCCCAAGCGATCACCCATGTAGGAATTGACCAGGCTCAACATTGCTTAACTTCAGTGATTGTACAGGAACTGGTGTTTCAATGTGATGCGACTGTAATAATACCTGAAACCAAATATTTATCTTGTATGGAAAATAAAACCTCATTAAAACAAACCTTGTCATTTAATAAAACCTAATGAAATTTAAAAAACCCTATTGTTTGTGAAATGAAACTTGATATTTCAATAGAAGGACTTACTTCACATGAGGCCATACTCTTGAAGCAGAGAGATTATGTTCATTCGCTGAATCCATAACAAAAAGCCAAGGCTGCTTACTGACATAGCAGTAATTATTTTGTAGATTCTCTTTAACAGCTGCAGGGGAATAAAAAGATAATTATTCATATAATTAGAAAATATCACCCACCACAATCTTTGATGGAAATTTGTCATTATTAATCATTCTATTTCTGTTGCAATAATCATTGTTATTCTATGATTGTTATAGAATAAAAGATTGGATCAATTTAAAAAGCAAGTGAAATAAAATGAAAGATAAATTAACCACATCAGATATTGTGGTTTCTATATACAGAATAAAGCATCAACAGATTCTAAGGGTTTTTTTTTTGGTTTTTTTTTTTCAAACTATTAACCCCTTCCCTGCCAATTATTTTAGAAAAAATGTTTCATTTTCAGACAAATATTTTATTTGTTGGGGAACACTAAGAAGCTGAGACACCCTTAAGTACCCAACCAGTGGCTAACACCTATACCAGATGTATGAATTGACAATTGGACTCGTTTCAAGTTCAGAAAGGCATAAAAAGAATCAAAATCAATATATAATACACATTTTGAACATGTTTATTCGTTTGTATCTGAAAAAGACACTTTCAGTAAAAATATATATAGACGTCTACACCAGGGAAGGGGTTAAGAAGTACAGACCCTCTATATATAAGCAGTCCTGTTCTGTCTGTAAAATTTGAACTTGATATGAGAATAGAGTTATGCTTATTATTATACCGGGTGTCCCCCCCCCCACCTAAAAAATTGACATCATTTAAAATGTGACTATCTCAGTACCTACATGTCCCAGGCAAACAAACTTAAATAGGCTTCATGTTGAACAATAAAAGATTTATTTATCAAAATTCAAACAAAATATTAAAAGGGATGTAGGTTTTAGAACTGATTTCAGAACGCTTCACAAATGTTTAATATGCACACCACCTGTGACATGACATCCATCAAGTCCAGCTCTTGCCACCTGTGACATGACATCCATCCAGCCAGCTCTTGCCAAACATCCTATAGCTTGTCTTATATAATATTCTCCAGTGTCTCAGTGATTCTCTGCTTAACTTCCTCTAGGCTTGTAGGAAGAGAGGGGATATAGACCTGTCCTTTCACATAACCTCACAGAAAAAAAATTACAAGCTATCAAGTCAGGTGAACATCACGGCTATTTCAACAGTACATTGTCATTACTACTGGCATACACAATATCAAGTCAGGTGAACATCACGGCTATTTCAACAGTACATTGTCATTACTACTGGCATATCTGATGTCCACACTGAGGCACTAGAATGTTACACAAGACAGCCTGCTTGACATCTTGTCATGTCACAAGTGGTGTGTATATTGAATATTTGTGAAGTTTTCTGAAATCGGTTCTAAAATCTACATCCCTTTTAATGTTTTGTTTGAATTTTGACAAATAAATCTTTTATTGTTCAACATGAAGCCTATTCAATTTTGTTTGCCTGGGACATGTAGGTACAAGGATATTCATATTTTAAATTATGTCAATTTTTTTGGTGGGGGGGACACCCTGCATCATTCCCAACTCACCTGCCAGAATTTTCTGTGCCCCCTCTATTTTTTTTTCCATAAAATATAAAAATGAACATTTTAACAATGGGTTTGTGTGTATCTTTGCAATTTACTGATTCAATCTCTGAGGAGAAAAAAAAAAAGGAATTTGTTAGCTACACTGACTTACCTGATCTTGCCATTTTTTATTTTCAACACATTCATGATAGCGAATCTGAGAAAAGCTCACCTGTTTTAGAAGAAATAAAATGAATGAAAAATAAATTTTTCTGATGTATTAACTTTGCTATTGTGTGCTTAGGTAAAAAAAAAGAAAAATAAACTATTCCAAAGTAGAAATAAAAACTTTAATTTTTTTTCAACACACACACACACACACACGCATGCACACATGCATGCTTGAATAAAGTTATCAGGTACAACAACAATGACGACAGCTCACCATAGTGTAAAGGGGGATCCATGAGCTTGGAAAGATTCTGTTTAAAAAATTATCCAGAGACTTTCTCAGCAAAAACAATTTGGAATTGACCAAAGATCTCATCTAAAAAAAAAAAAATATTGAAATTCAATTAGCTACAAAGAAGAAATAGAACAGCGACAAAACTTCAAATAAATGAAAGAAAAATTTTTTTTTACATTTAGAAATAAAGAATTTTTTTCTTTTGTTATCCTCTTAATGATGCAAGCATCTAACAAGGTTCAACTATGGAATTTGGATAGTTGGGTGGGCGGGGGCTATTGTCTAAAATTGTATTGTTTCTCATCAATTGATAAATCATATAAAGAATATCTAAAAGTTGAAATATTCTTATAAGAATTTATATATAAAACTGCACACATCTTTTACAAAATGCTTTTATTGTAAATAAAGAAAAATAAACTGACTTACCTCAACATAATTATACATTGCCAAGTCACAAATCGAAATGGCATCAACATGACGGAATTGAGAATATTTTGTTAGTGCCTCATCTGCAAATTAAAATAAATTGTGTCAAGATTTAAAATTTTTCAATGTCAATCTTAATTATGCTTTCTGTGGGAATTAATTAATATTGCTAACTTAAAAAAATAATAAGAAAGTTATTGCTTGGCATAAAAAATAAGTTGCTATTAATTTGAATTCTAATCAAAATTGTTTGCTTGCTAAAAGCTTTCATCTTATAAACTAAACACATCAGCAGAAATTATTTTGAAACTTGAATGGAAACATAATTTTTAGTAGTTTAATCAATGTTAATATTTATATCAAATGAGGAATAAAAGTTGAAACAAGTAAGAGAAGAAAAGAATACAATGTGAATTCTTTCCTAACAAAATAAAAAATGCATTTTTCAATATAAATTTATATTTTTAGAGCACAAATAAGGAAAAAAAGTGAAAAAACAGTACTTTAAAATAAAAATATGATTTAAATAACTTGTGAAGTTAATTTTTAATGTTCTAAAATTGGAATATCACATTGAAGTAGGGACAGAATTTTTTTTTCATTAACTTTGGTCTCAGATGATCCAGCTAACATCATTATTATTTTCATGTTCTGCTGTGGGTGAATGAAATAAAATTGTAAACAACTTACCAAAATTATCATTACATTCATTCAAGAATTTTTCTAAAACGAGACAATCTTCAAATCCCTTAAAAAAAAAAAAAATAAATAAAAATTAGTTGCAATATTTCCATTAAAATTTATACCTTGAGAATTATGATCTTTAAAACAGTAAAGAAGAGAACATTCAAAGCAATGCGAAGACATTGTTGACAGTTTTCTTTGACTACAAGGGCACTGTTTATCAAGAGTATACTTCACTTGATCAAATAGTAAACAAGGAATACTAGCGTAATGTGTTGCACTGTTTGTAGAACGTCGTTCATCAGAAAAGGAGTGAATGGCATGTGCCTGGTAAGTGGCAATTCAAAACTCACAACACAACGGCCCATTCTGCACGGATGGTGCAGCAGTTTTTGGTCAAGGACAACATTTACCAGGTTTCCATCAGTATGGCTAATGCTATCCTACAGGAAAGTCACCCATTGCACCTTCTAGGGCTAATGTTCTCAGCTAATGTGAAATGGAAAAACTATATTGAACCCGCTGCTAGGAAAGTTGGTCCACTGTGTTAGATTCCAGAGAGAAAAATTGTCTTGCCTATCTTGCATATCTATAAGTCTACCATTCGTCCATGCTTAGAATATTGCTGCCACATATGTCGGGTGCCTCTGCTATTTACCTGGAGCTCCTTGATGAGATCCAGAGAAGACTCAGCAATATTATTGGTCCTGATCTGGTGGCTTGGCTTCAGTCACTTGCCCACCACTGTACAGTTGCTTCTGTGCCTTTTTTATAAATACTTTCATGGTAATTGTTTGGATGAGCTCTTCGCTATGCTACCTAGACTGTATGAATTTAAGTGCAATACTAGACTGGCAGTGAGATATCAATTTACAGTTGAGCTAGCTAGATGTAGTCATAACTTCTATGCTAACAGTTTCTTCTCTCGCACTTCTCGCATGTGTAACTTCCTTCTGGTTCCATGCTTTCCAACCAACTTTAATCTGCAGAGAATTTAAATGCAATATCAATCGCTATCTACTGTCCTCCTGATTACTCTTTTCTCTTTCTACTCATTACTGATGTTTCTGTTCCTAATTCCTCCACACCCTGTAACCCCCCTTGCGCACTAGTGGCTATGCTGCCTGGTTTAGGGGGATACCAATTAAAAATTTTAAAAAAAGGTAAAAAAAAACCCCACCATATTCCACAGATCTCGCACCCATTACAACTCTTTTCTCTTTCCAAAAATCAAATCCCACTTGAAAGGAAGAAGATTTCAAGATGTCAAGGAAATCCAAGAGAATGAAATGAGGCAGCTGCTTGCTATCCCAAAAAAGGAATTCAAAGAATGCTTCCATCAATGGAAATGATGCTGGATAATGTGTGTGTGTGTGTGTGTGTGTGTGTGTGTGAATCAGTCACTTTTGAAGACAAAGGAGATTAAATATTGAACCAACTTTCTTAAATGCAGTTAACTGCATTTGATTCAATATAGTCTTTCTACTTCATGTCAGCTGAAACCATTAGTCCAAGAAGGCGCGATGAGTCACTCTCCTGGTGGTGGTTAGCATCAGCCATGCCGATGGAAGGCAAAAAGGATTCTCTCAGCTGATAAAAAGAGAGCAGTTTCATTTGTTAGGCTAAATTTGTTAATCAGAACAGGCAGGAGTAAACATCAGGGAAAGTGAACGCATTTCTGCTCTTACCGCATTCATTCCTTGTCCGTAGAAAGGGACCATGGCATGGGCAGCATCCCCCATGATGACCACTTTACCTTCTTTGTTGTATGGCTTGCACTAGAAAAGAGAATATAATAGAAGGAATCACCCGAAATGTTGACATCTGAAATAAATCTATGTCAGCCGTGTTAAAAGACTGGACTAGATAACGTGGAGTCACCATATCAAGAGTCGGGTTAATTTGGAGATTTGGAGGTGAATTTCTAGTCCAGTTGGATAGTAAAGAGAGGAATAAGCATTATTAAATGAACTGTATGAGAGAGGGGGGAGGGGAGAGGAGAGGGGAGGGGAGGGAGGGGGAGAGAGAGAAAGAGGGAGAAATGTTGACAAATCTTGACTTCGTCTCGAAAAGGACCACATGAGGTGGAGAATAATGAGATGTTTACAGACGAAAGTAGTAAAGTCAAACACAAGACATCATTTCTACAGTTTAATCAAAAGGAGAATAGAGATTCTCTTAGTTATGATTATTCAGTTGAGGGATTTAGGCAATAATGACTATACTTCTCAGGCCTTAATACGAAGGCCAAAGAGCATATTGGCTGAAATTTAAATAATCAAACAAAAATAAGGAAACATTTGTTTTGATGTTAACGTCCATTGATTGCAGAATGTTGGAAGTCCCACCAACTGTAGGCTGAAAAGTTTGGAATTCCTTACCTTGACTGAAACCAGAGGAAGTGCTTTTCGGCTTAAGAAAGTTTTGATCAATTCTTGCCTAGAATAAAAAGGGTTTTTAAATGATTACATTTTGTTCTGTAGCAATTTACTAAGCATAACTTAGACATGCAACAAGGCCGAAAGTATGGAGTACCCAGTGAGGATTGAACTTAAAACTCTGTCATAATTGCTCTAGACAAGCTTGTTAATCATTACACCATGCTGAAGTGCCTACTGATTTACTAAGTGAAATTCAGATGTGTCACGAGGTTGAAAGTATGGAGTACCCTTTGATCTTCACTAGGGGCTCAATACTTTCAGCATTGTGCGACATCTAAGCTTTGCTTAGTAAATCACTGGGCACTTCAGCATGGTGTAATGGTTAGCAAGCTTGTCTCACTAGAGCAATTACAACTGAATAGTGAGTTTGATCCTCACTGAGTGACCTTTTGCCAAATCTAAGCTATGCTTAGAATCTGTATATTATATTGCTGTTTGAATAAAGAATACGTTTTCTGTTCTAAGTGTATAAGTAGAAATATATTTTTATGCTTCTGGTGTATATTGTTGAGGTGCCTTTACACTACACATGAAAACTTGTGTTTTGTAGAGCAATACATTATAAGTATGGGTGAGAGGCTTAAAGGCAGAAAATATATTATTTCAAGGGAGTACATCACCTACAAATGTACAAACATAGCCTGATAGATTATGAACCTATGAGTGGGAATATGGAACTTGAGCAAAACAAGTTTATAGCAAATAAATAGCTTAACCAATGAAGTCACCAATATTTGCCCAAAAAATATGAATTGATAGAATCTGTAAAAGATCCATTGCCTCCCTTCCAGCTAAGGGTTAAATAGTATCTGAAAAAAATCATTGGTATTCTCCAAAAATTGTTAATGCAATATTCATTTGCAAAAAAGAATTATTCTTACAATCCAAAATATTTTTCAGATTTAAATAATCCATTAAAGGTTGATAAGCCATAAAAAATTAGTCAAAATTGTATGTGGAAAAAGCAATGTTCTTTATGAATCTCGAATCTTTGAGAGATAATTTTCAGAGATTTTAATAAGGACAGTGTTCTCCACATCTGGAATTATTCAAACAAATATCCTCATCTTTGTTATTTTTATTCCACTGTCCCAGCTGCTGTGTTTCAGAGGTTTCATAGCATCCAGTACTGTTTTTTCTTCAATTGTTCCTACCAAAAAGTCATTTTTTTTTTAAATTAGAGAGCAAGGATTACAATTAACCTGATGTAAATTCATTAAAATGCAAGAAAAATAACAAAGATAAGGATACTCTTAGGGATAAGAGGGGCACTGTTTCATCTTGGAATTTCAGACATGTTTATCTCCTTTTGGGCTACCTCATAAAAACATTTCTGTTAAAGGAAAAACAGTTCCCCTTTTCTGAAATTTGCTTCTAAAGATGGCCATAGAGAGAGAAAAATGTAAGCTGTTCTACTAAACAGACAAACTAATTTTTAATTCATTTTCAATATTATATATATATGTGTGTGTGTGTATCTAATATGTATGTAGGTGTGTATACTTAAACTATATGCTAAGTTTTCCTTTTTTAATTTATTATATATATATATATATATATATATATATATATATATATTTTAAATAAGTTCCTTTCGTATTGTCTGATAATGGCTTATGTAAGCCGAAAGCTTAGATTGGATTCAAACATGTGTCAATATGGTGTTTTCCTTTCGTCTTTCAACGATAATGTTATTAAGCTTATCAGACAATACGAAAGGAACTTACTTAAAATAAATAGACAAAACTTGTGTATATTACTTAATGAAACATGCATTAATGAAAAATTGCTGCCGAAATATACACAATATATGTGTGTGTGTGTGCATGTTTCATTTCAAATGCTCCTTAAGGGACTGTGTTACTGATCAATCTGAACTCATAAATAATTACATCAGTCACACAACTACATGCCTATCCAGACACCTTATGTTACACCTATCTGATCATAGCTCTATTAGAACCCATTTAAACACAAACACAAACCTACCAGACTCCATTTGAAACATACTAATAGAAAATACAAACATAATAACCTCATCCACTTGTAAAAAAAAGATTTAAAATAATGGGAGCCCTAATAATAAAAAAGGAAAAACTAACTCTTAACAATATTAACTATGAACTAAGCCACAATGTGCTAACCATGTTCGGAAAATAAAACATCTCTATAACACAATAAAAGCATACACATAACACACACACTTAATTCAACTGAAAAGATAAAATCATCTTTGATGATGGCTAAAAGTAAAGCTGAAAGAGCTCAGAACTATAGAACATTTGGACAGTTTTTACACACTCTGTGTCCACAAAAGAAAGCTCTTGTGCGAACACAAGAAAAATTAAATAAAAAGCTTAGCTGTAGTACCTTGTCTGTTGTTTTTAATGAAACATGAATAAATGAAGGATTGCTGCCTAAATACACTCTATATATATATATATATATATATATATACACACACACACACACACACACACACACACATATATATATATGAGAGGCCATTGCATGAGAAAGTGGAAAATTTTGTGTAATGCATTTCATCCTCTCAAAGCATTTCTTCAGACTAATGTAATATTCTTATTGATGGAATTATATATATGTCAGGCAGTAGAAGTTAGTGACATAAACATGAACATCAGATATAATAACACACTAAGATAAAGTAGCTACGATTTTAATATATTTTACTCAATAATGGTGAAATTTCTGAGGAGACAGAATTAAAATTCACGACCTGGATAATTATCATTATAAATGGGCAAAAAGTGTTCATTTGATAACAAACAAAAATGTCACTTACTTTCCTATAAAAGGAATAGAGTCTGGGAAAACCTTCTGAAAGAAATTTATCAGATCATCTTCATTGTGGATTGATTCAAAGATCTCAAATGGCATGAAAAGTGTTGTAGTGAATGAACGGTCAAGGTTAGGCAAGGCAATCATCATAAATTCTTCTCTTGGCCAAATGTGGAGACAATTTGTTTCCATGGCAAACTGAAAATTGAAACAAGAATAATTAAAATAAATTAAAAGCAAAGGGTTAATTATAGTCTCGATTTAACAAAAAAATCTCTGCAATCAACTGCAAGTTCTTTGCTTGTAGCGGACCGTGCAGGGTGAAGATGTGAAGAGATATCAGAAGGTTAAAATTTCCTGCTAGCCGGTCCAGCTACATGGGAATGTTGGACTTTAATTAAGCCCAAAGAAGACAAAGAAAACAAACAAGATCGATATACATGGATAAACAAATATATATCAATAACAAAACAAGTTAAACAAAGACATGGACTGTTACATAGAGTTTGTATAGAGAAATTATGTGTATGTGTTATAAGTGTTCGTACGTAAGTGTATTGTTCTTAGCGCATTCCCAGAATTTGGGAAACAGTGTATCTGTGAGAAGTCACATATTGGCCTAAGTGGAAAAAGAGAGATTTTACCTCGCCTCCGCACGAGGTAGCGGCCCAAGGCCTGAGTCAAAAAAGAGAGAGAGAGAAGGGTCAGCCAGTATTTATAGCCAGGGAAGAGAGACCCCTGTTGAAGGATTAAAGAACTGAGGAGGAGCTAACTCTGGCATGCTATTGTAAATAATACACTTTTATCAAGAAATCAAATTTACCACTAATCACCTTCTATAGTATTTAGAATCTTTGCATTGTAAATGTTAAATGACTCTTTATTTTCTAAACAAGTGCTTAATTTTGCTTTTAAAATTAACCTCATCTAAGAAATTATCGAAAGAATTATTGTATTTATTGCATGTGAATTGTGTAAAAGAAGTAAAGTCAGCAGAAAGTTCTGTAATTGTAAACTAAAAGAAAATATCATTGTAATGCATCAGGAATGAAAAACAAATGGTTAGAATGTTTTTGTGTTAAACTTAGAAAAACAATCAGCTAAGATATTTTGGGATTAATCAGTAAAACATATGAAAGTTCAAAAACTAGAAATGTTTACAAGAAAGTTGTGTACTAAAGACAAAAAAAATAATTAGTCAACTTTCAACACGCAAAGAAGCAATTTTTATTTAAGATTATGAAAATATATATTTAGCGGGTTGTGCGAGAGTAATTTGTTTTCATGATCTAAACCAGGCAAGATGCCCTAAATGCTTTCAAAACAAGTAAGTGTCGGTCAAAAGTAAGATATACTAATAATGAAAATTTACTTCCCTCATCTCTCAAGAATGACTAAAGAATTAGCAGAAAATGTGTGGAACAATAATCACCACAGATATTAACAAAACTATTAAATAAGCAATATAAACAAATTTTTACTACGTTAACAAAAACACCAATTAAAATTTAAAAAATAAATAAATATATAAGATAAGAAATAAAAATTAAAAATAAAATAAATAATGACAAGCAAAATCATTTAACCCAAATAAATAAGCAAATAAACGACTTCCAGTAAAATAATCGCCAAAATAGACTATCCACAATGCACCACTGACCTGTATATATAAATAGCCAAGGAAAATAACAGCACTCGTGGCCTGATGATTGCATCTAGCATGAAACAGACTGTCGCCTCTAAGTGTTGACTTCTATGTTCACTTTTATATTTACACACGGTCTATCTCAGATATTGAGCACTTTATCCCATAAATATAGCACACCTTAAGATTATGTTTCTTCATATATATATATATATATATATATATATATATATATATAGTGTATTGGGGCAGCAGATAATTATTCAAACACATTGTCCAATATAACAGACAACGAATGTCTATTATGTATAACTAATGGCCTTTATGTGGAACTAAGTATACCAAAATACAAAAGCTGGTTGGCCAGCTGTTGTAATCTGGAACGCTTGCATGTCTTTTAGTCTACCAACTGGTATGTCTACTTATATTTATATCTTGGTCAGCCTAGGAACTTTCCAGCCAATCCTCGTGTGTGTGTGTGTTTCAAATGTTTACTTTCATAGAGATGGTATTATCTACTGGATTAAGGCAAAAATTTTTATCATATTTGGTGTAATACTAAAGAAATCTTATGTCTATAAAGTTGACTCAGCTCTTAAATTAATTTTGGTTAAAATCATGATTAAATTTAAATTGCACATTTGTCACTGTTTATTCGTCATGTTATAACTTGGTTTGGAAAAGTGCAATGGAACATGAAGAATAAATCGGTAAGGCATTTGAAAATGATGTATTAGGTGCAAGTATGTTTTAGGAATCAGCTGTAAAGATTTTAAAAGTGATTTTCAGTACAGAGACAAAAGAAAGTCTCAAAACCTGACAACTGACGAATTGGAAGTATATGTGAAGAAAGCAGGACATTATAAGAAAACATTAGAAATTAATCCGTTGACAGCAAAGTATGCTATTGGCAAGCCTTAGGAAATATTCAGAAACCATAAAAATGGATTCTACCTTAACTTAATAGGAAAAGAATATCAATCAATTTTTAGACATAAGTCTTCCTTTTCACACTCAGCACAGAAAAAAACGTTTTTTAGAGAAAACAATGTGCAGAAAAAACAGATTTATTACAAGTATCAATAATTGAAAACATTACTAGATTCATGATAATTTTGAAAATCTCAACCTGAATTAAATTTACTTGGATAACAAACTATGTGTTTGACAGGAATTAAAGGAAATTTTTATTACAAATTGCTGTAACCTGGATAAACTGTTATTGCAGCAATGCTACAAGGAGAAACTGGCTTGTTTGAAAGGTGAACTGGAAGAGAAAATAGCTTTTTTCTGACCAAGACAGTTGAGCAATTATTTTTATGACAGTTTGTCTGTCCTTAAGTTGCCAATACAATGTAGTAAATGATTATGGAGCTGGGATGGGAAGTTCTCCTACATCAGGCAGAATTTTCATGTATATATCTTCCATGTAACACTTGCTGTCTAGTTATTTGTTTTCACAAATGGAAGATCTCAAGGAATTCACCAAATCAAACAATGAAAAAAGCCCATGCTTAATACTGTTGTTATATATTTACTTAGGAAAGACACCATGAAAACTAGAAACAAATAACAAATATCTCTCTCAAAAGAGGAAATGGATGAACAAAATACATTTCAAAGAAATACACAAACAAGGAAAATACTTCTCAAATTGTAACAAACTCAAAGATATGATAAAAGAACACATGGTGTCTTAGAGAAGAATTTCAAATTTAGTAGTGGGGAGCACATTACCATCTTGCCTCTTTGACCGGTACTAGCTAACAAACACGTGTTAGTTTCCTTACCTCTAAGGGTCACAGGGTAGCAGACTAAAAGAAATTACAGCTAAACACATGTATGTATATATGTGATAAATGTCTATTTTTATATTTTTACAGAACATTAAAAATGATTCTCATAAAAGTAACCTTATCACTGCTATCATGTTAGTACCAAGTAGCAAAATCTCTAAACTTGGGAATGCATATACCAGTCTTTCAGTGACTGTTACATGATGAAAAAACAATACAAATTAACTGAAAGGTCACATTGGCAAAGAAGAATCTGCAATGTTATTGGTTTTGACATGGTATCTTTGCTTGTCACTTTCCTACTGATGTAAAGTAGCTTCTCTTTTGTCTTTTCTATAAATATTTTCATGGTAATTTTTCTGATAAATTTTCCTTTTAGGTATATCGACTTCTTGAATTTAAGTGTAGTACTAGATTGGCAGCTAGGTCTCATATATATTTGAAATTGATAAATGGAACCATAAGTTCTATCTTCGTAGTTTCTTCCTTTACTTGCATGTGGAACTCTCTTCCAGCTTCTTACTTCCACAAAAATTTAAATGCAACATCAATCATCATCTTCTGTCTCCTTGAACCCCGTTCTCTTATTGTCCTTTCTCGACAGCAATGTTTTCTCAATCTCCTTCACTCTATGTTAGTGATTTTATAAATTTGCTTGGGATGAAATAATTTTAAAAAAATAGAAAATCTCGTAAAAAAAAATCTTTGAAAATTGAATAAAAAAGATGAATTTAAATGAACTAGTTTTAACCCGTGAAAATTTCATGGCTTTCCTATTTTAATATTCTGATGAATATTAATTCTTAAGTTAATGATTGAGTAAGCTTATGGTGAGTTTTACAACAATAAAATATCCATAGAAATTCTCCTATCATATCATTAAATATTTGAGCTCAACAACTTTCACAACAATCATAAATATGAATGTTGGTCTTTCTTTTAAGAAGTAAGGAGGTACAAATTAAAAGATTTGAAATTGGCAACTTTTTCCATTTCACTGAAATGGCTGTTAAACACATATCTTCCCTTCTTTCATTTTCTCACTGAAACCAAGTAGTGTGTTTTCCTCTCTTTCTACATGATCAAAATGAAATAGTCCATTATTTATGAGGAATTGGCAGGGCATAATGGTCGTGCAAACTAACAAAGGGAGGGACAAGCACAATTATAACAGGATAACAGAGTTTGTTAAACATGTTGGATACTTTTGCATTAACTTCTTATATTATTAATAATTTACCCCCCCCCACACACCACACACACACACACACACAGAGGAATCATGAAGTAGAATTTATTGTTTAATATATCACTTTACATAGTTTAATTCTTTTTTAGCCTAAGTGAGTACACATGCCTGGCTTATGTTTTTGTAGGGATACAGAAGGCGTTTATCTCCCTTATACATAAGTCTCCAACTATTTAAGTGTAACGTCAATCGACATCTCCAGTTGCCTTGATCTATCCACTTCCCTTCTCCACATCCTTTCCCCTTTCATTTCTATCTGCTCTCGCTCCAAATCTTCTGTAACCCCCTTGCCTTGATCGATCCACTATCTTTCTCCACATCCCTTCCACTACCACTCTGATCTGCTCTTCCTCCAAACCTTCTATAACCCCTTGCGTGCTAGTGGCTTCCAGCCTTGCTTGGAGTGAAAAGCTTAAAAAAAAAAAAAAAAAGAAGTCACATAGGCCATGTGACTGCCACTTCATACAGTGATGAAAGTGGCAGTCAAATTACAGTTTGTTTTACAGCAGCAAACCGAAAGGTTGCTTTCTTTAGCCTGAATGACATGGGCAGAGGCTCAATCTGCCTAACCTGTAGCCCACAAGTCCATGTTCCATTTTCCTCTGGGAATATATCTTCCCAGATATAGAAAGAAACTCCAGCCTGAAGTCCTCAATTTGGAAAAACCCAAGACTTGCCAGACACTGGAGTATCTCGATATTATATGCAAGACCCTTCCTTTTTGTTTCTCTATACACTCTGCTTTACTGTGTAGATATATTATTCTATGCATGGGACATTGTGTGTATGTATATATATATATATATATATAGTTTGTGTATGTCTTAGTAACATAACATGGATATAATAATGCCCATAATGGGGGAAATGAAATGGGAGAATAAATCTTTCTACTATAGCTTTTACCCATTACATTATTTAAATAAAATATATATGAGTGTAACATACATCGCCTTTGGAATTTGGTGGTATTGTCAGCTCCATATATCCGTGGGGAATAAAGCACTGTTGAAAATCGAAACGTGTTGTCTTCATCAGTTGGTTACGAACAGCAGAAAAAGCACCATCATTGCCAATAATGACATCAAAATTCTCTTCAACCAATTCCCCATCTGGCCTTTAAAGAAAAGAAAAAAACTCCATGTAATAACAAATATATTACAAGTTTCTCTTTTATGAAAATCTTGTCAACCAGAATTAAGAAAAAATTCTCTTTAGGAGGAAAATTGCATTTAAATTATGACAGGATACAATCAAAGTGAGGAAAGACATTGGAAAAGAAATCTTGAAAATCTAAAATCAATTTTTCTAAATATATTTCTGGCCATATTTCAGGTGGACATTTATAAATTTGCCCTTTATCCAGATGGTTCTTGTTTTCTCAAAATTAAGATTGGGTGTTGGCCAATTTCCTTCACCTGTGTTAATTAGATGATGACAAAATTGATGAACCTAATTACAAATATCTCTTCCTCCCTCCACCCCCAAAAAGGGGGACATTGTAATAATTCTGTTAACCTATGGTAAAAGCTTCAAGCTTCCATCCTAACCCAGATAAGACTTGTATACTTCTATCCTAAACCAGGTAAGATTTTCAAAAATGCCTAAAAAAGATGTAAAGAAGAGAAATGCACATTACACTTACTGATAAGATTACTTGACCCCCCCACACCCAGTGCCAAAGAATAGGTGGAGCAAGATCCTGTTTTTTGTTGAATATTTATTACTTTTAATAAATCTGCATGAAGTTAATTTTAAAAACCTCTAAACGCTACCCCAGATGGAATTCAAAAAACATGATCAAAATCTTCAGCCAAATACTCTAAAATTGAGCTATTTTGTTTTTAATGTAAAGAACTTAGAAAAACAATTATAAAACTTACTTTTCGAAAACTGTCATGGGTTTATCTGTGAAGGAACAATTTTTCAGTTTGTGCTCAAAATGCAATTCTACATTTGAATGAGATTCAGATTCTGAAAGAGAGATCCACATTTTGAAGAGAACAAGTCTGGGAAATTTTATTCATCAGAAAAATTCAGTTCATATCAAAGAACAAATTTGTAGCTCGTAAAGACACTAAATTTTGACAATAAGAGGTAGAAATTTTGAGATTTCAAATGTCTCAGTGACACATCTCAAACTGCAGTCTATGCAATACTGTCCATAGTAAACAATAAATTTTAGGGGCTTCACAGATAAAAATTTCACACCAAAATCCATATTGTAATACATACACTTAGCTAGATGGAGTCTAACGGTAGAGGCTCTTTTTATTTATTCTCAAATATTCAGGCTGGTAGATGATAATAAATAAATATAGTGTTTAATAAATAAACAGAAAGTCTACTCAAATATGGGTATCCCCTAAAAATAACGTTTGAATAAAAAAAATATGCCAGATTAATAAATGAAAAATCCATTCCTAAAATTGCTTTTAAGTTAGTAAATGAAACTGAGCAGGAATGTATATTTTGAGAATTGGGAAAAATCTGTATTTAAAAGCACTATTCGGGCATAGCTTGACCATCAGGTTCTCTGTAGCCGAGAGGTCAAAGCACATCAGATCTAATGACAGTTTCCCCTAGAGGAACACAGGTTGGAATCCTGCTGGAGACACACATTCTTCTAAAAAGATTTCTCAAATATTCAGGCTGGTAGATGCTAATAAATAAATATACTGTTTAATAAATAAACAGAGCATCTACTTAAATATGGGTATCCACTAAAAATAATATTTAAATAATATATATATATATATATATATATAAAGGTAAAATGAGAACATATGGAGCATAATTCCACTGTCCATAACATTTAATTTAAAAGAGGGCTCAATACACAGTAGAGCTAAATATTATTTATTTTAGGATATTAAAACAAAAGTATGTTAAAAATCCCTACACAATTGCAACTATGCTTCAACACTACAAATGTGTCTCCTCAGGTGATGGTAAACTACTGGCAAGTGAATGATTATTTTAATACTTCCACTCTTTCCTAAAAAAAAACAAACAAAAAAAACAATGGTTAACTAATGGAATGCTAAATTCAAACTCACCCCCAAAAATTTTTATTATATGGGTCATGACATGTACTTGTCTGCATGTAAATCCTAGAAAATTTTATTATGGACAGATGCAAATGGTTACATTATTTCATAAAATATATAGAAGTCTGGCATTCAACTTTCCTAAGAAGTAAAAATCAACAGAAGTAGGGAGGTAATTTAACATAATGCAAACTAGTTATGTACTTGGTCAGCTTTCTACATAAAATTTTGTAGTCGATAAATAAAAGGCCCCTTTAAGAAACTGGTAAATAACTTAACTGTTTGAAAAAAAAAACAGATCATAAATACAAAATTACTTTGACAAATTAATATGCAACTGTTAAATAAAGAGTGTCCATATAAGATGTTAATAATACTAACTAAACATCAATACAGTGCTATATTAAATCAAAATGAATCTTACAAATAGAATAGTAAGCCATACAAGCCATTCATTTTATCTACTGATTATTACTATAAGAAAAAGTATTATCAAATTCAAAGTTTAAACATAGTGTAAGGTAAAAGGTAGACTAAGCCTACAATTTACAGTGAATTCACTTCTTTCGTTTAAAAAATGAGTTTTTATCAGAAAATCTAATAATTTCTAATTTTTCATGTAAGCATAGAAAACAGGGTTCATTTAAAAATCTAAATGCTCTAGCTTTTTCTAAAATTTTCCATTTTACCATAGGAGTTTTATTAGCTTCTTTTAAATTCTAAAAATATTTACAAAAAGATGTACTATAATTATAAGTACTATTGGTGAAGGATAAAATATGTTGATACTACCTAGTCTTAAAAGAATTCTTAGTACTAACAATATAAAATTTTTCAACAGTCAGATTCTCTATTGTAGAAATAGTACTTAAATAAACAAGAGAGTTGGTTAAAAATCTGTTTTGTAATGGGCATTTGTTAGAATTCTTGCAATTACATTGGTTAATATTATCAACAGTATTTATCTTGGAATGTGCATTATTATCCAAATTTTTAAATTGGTTTAAAATTTTATTATTGTGTTTTGTTATAATCTTCTTAAGATTATCAGTGCAGCTATAACTTAGTAAAATATTTAACAAAAACACATTAAAACTAAGAAATTTACTTTTAGGAAACTGTTTATCAATTAAATGGAGGAACTTCTGGCCTAACTTAGTACTGACCAATTGATTAAATGGGGGGTGGGGGTGTACCAAATTATTTTCCTATTCCTATTTCTTTTCCTTAGATCAATATTATCATATTTTCTATCCTTGATTTCAGCATACTTGTAGCCACTATTTTTTAAAGAAGTATTATAAACTCCACAATATTTATCAAACACATCTATGTCAGATGAGTTGTTGCTAATCCTACAGTCTACAGATAAGGGTATATGTTTGATTACAGATGGATGGGGGGTTAGAATTAGAGTGAATATATAGTGGGTTAGCATTATTATTCATATAAGGTTGGAATACATCATTAACAAGGTCTAGTGTAACATCAAGAAAATCTACTCATTTAACATTAGTAGTTATCTTAACTTTAAGATTTAAGCTTTTTAATTCTCTATGAATCATTTTCCTTAATTTGTCCACCTTAACAACCAGTGTTAATTCTATCAACTAAATAAATAGTGCTAATATTCACATTTTTATAATTTTTAATTAATTTTTTTTTAATTAAAGCATTATATTCTTTAGGATTAAATTTATATCTAAAGTTAAAATTAATTAAAATTTTTTCTACTAAAATTAAGGTCGACAAGGAAAATGATTCATAGAGAATTAAAAAGCTTAAATCTTAAAGTTAAGATAACTATTAATTCTCAGTCAAATTTGATCTTCAAAAATTTAAATGCAATGTCAATCATTATCTACTGTCTTCTTAATCTCTGGTCTTTTATTGTTCCTACTCCTTAAAAATATTTTTCTTTTTCCTATATTCTTTCACACTCAGTAGCCCTCTGCATCTCAGTGGTTTTGTGGCCTTGCTTTTGGTGTGGAGAGGATGATTAAAAATAAATTTGATGATGCAGTCATGCTGATCAGATTTGATTAAAATAGTATCACTGAATTTGGATTAAATAAATTTTTTCCCATCACTTATATTACAAGTTGAGAGTGTCTTCTTTTCATCTAAGAATCCCTTCCAATCAGTTGTCCTGGGTAAGACGTTAAACTACATCCGTGTCCTGGGTAAGACGATAAACTACATCCAGCAGCAAGGCCTCTGATCAGAAGGTTTTGAGGAGCGTGGAACCACCTCTTAATTGCTGGTGTTCCCAGGTCCACCCTGACCCGGGGTGGTAGCACCTGTTAGGGTCCCAGCTATGGGCAAATAGTTAACTATTACCAGCAATACTTTTTTGAAAAAATTATTACCAGCAATACAATTTTGAAGGAAAAATATTACCAGAAACAGATTTTTGACAAAACAAAATATTACCAGCAATAAAAAATGTTGTTGGCATTAAATAACCCATTGAGGTTGATATGCCGTAAAACAAAATAAACCAAAACCTTCCAATCAAAGATGAGAAACAAGAAAGAGAGACAAAGAACAGAATCAAGAGATAGGGAGAAAAACAGAGAAAGAGATACACACAAACATACAAACCAAAAGAGAGACAGTGAGACGAGAATCAAGAGAAAAGCTAACTGACAAAAAAGGAGAAAAAAAGAGAGAGAGAGGCAAGAGCCAAGAGAGACCCAAATTAATCCAAAGAGAGAGATAGAAATGGAGAGACAATATCTAATCTATAAATGTATCCTGATGATTTACTTTAAAATACGCTTGATTTGGTCAAAAGTAAGAGATTACAAGCCTTGTTTATTATTTGTTTTATTTTTTAAAGTAGAGCTAAAAAAAAAGGCAGAAATTCCACTAGTACGCAGGAGGTTACAGGAAGGAAAAGTGAAATAAAAAACTGAGTAAAGGGAGGATTGAGAAATGATAACAAAAGATGAATGGGATTCATGAAGACTGAAGATGGCAATTGACATTGCATTTAAATTTTTTGAAGATTATCAGGAAAGCAAGTAAACAGAAAGAACTTCCACAGGCAGGAAATCCAAGAAAATAAACTCTTAGAGTAGAAGTGGCAGTTGCTATTTTGACAGTAAATGGGTGGGACTTGATGCAAATTTAGTAGCATGCTTAAATTCACGTAGACGGGGCACCAAGAAAAAAACTTATCATAGCAGTTGCCATGAAAAGATTTGTAGAAAAGACATTGGTTGAGGGAATTAATTTTTGAAATCCAAGACTTTCTTTGTAAAGCCAGATTCCTTTAAACAAGTGCTTATAAAATGTACAATGTCTCTGCAAAGAGAAATATCAACAACTCACCTGAGAGGAGAATTTCATTCAGTTTTCTTCTGTCCACAGACATTATGAACTGCCAAGATAAAAAAAATAAATAAAAACATAACTTAGACATTTCTTTGTTGATCACGACTGAAATGAAGAAACATTTCTAAATGAAAACTCAACTCTTAAACAAACACAACATCAGCAGCAGCAGCAGGGATGTGCAAAAAAATGTATAAAGTCACCTAAATTCATGAGAATTTCTTTACCATTGCACCCCCCTCTTTTCATCAAAAGTAAAAACATGTTTGTTATTTTTATGGGAAAAGTCAACATGCATACTCTCCACTAAAACCCTTATGATACAGAACACCGATGAATGTGCTGGAGAACTGAGAAGGCTTTGCTTGCTGTCACTTATAACTGAGAGGGACGGGGGGGGGCATGAATTTCAATGAATACATAACCTCAAAAGATGATATTTCTGTTTGTTTTGTTTTTGAAGTCTTCATACATTAAGATTTTGATCATTGCAAGAAAACAAGGTGATTTACTAAACATGGCTTAGGTGTGGCACAAGGCTGAAAGCAGGAAAAACCGAGTAAGAATCAAACTTACTACTCAGTTATAATTGAACAAGCAAGACAAGCTTGTTAGCCATTACAACACTTCAAAGTGCCCAAAATGATTTTCTAAGAATAGTTTACATTTGGCACAAGACCAAAATGTGAAGCACCTAATGAAAATCAAACTCACTACTCAGTAGTAATTAATCTAGCAAGACAAGCTTGTTAGCCATTACAACACGGCAAAGTGCCCAAAATGATTTTCTAAGAATAGTTTACATCTGGCACAAGACCAAAAGTGTGAAGCACCCAGTGAAAATCAAACTCACTACTCAGTAGTAATTGATCTAGCAAGACAAGCTTGTTAGCCATCACAACACTTCAAAGTACTGAAAATGATTTTCTAAGAATAGTTTACATCTGGCACAAGACCAAGAGCATGGAGCACCCAATGAAAATCAAACTCACTACTCACTTGCATCACTGCAAGAAAATAAGTGAAAAACATTAAACATCTGAACAGAATTAATGTTTAGAGTTTGGTGAAAAGGTCATAGATTGATAAATAGTGCCACCAAGGTGTGGACACACATTAACAAAATAAGACAATGGCACACAGCTCTAAGGATAATGTTACTTGATTCACTTAGTGTGTGAACTGATTGAAACAGTTTTTCATTTGAAAAGGATAAAAGCAACAATTAGAGAAACTGATATTTTTGTGACTGAAATGATAGGAATCAACATGATCCTCATCATTTCTATGGCTGGGTGTGGCAGTAGGAGTGCTGGGCAGCTGAGCACCTGACCAGTTCCCTTGACATATGTGGGCTGAGAGTCAATTTATGCATAGCGTCATGGGAAAGTAAGCCTAGCAGATTCCATCCCTCTCCAGGTCAGACTATAACTGATTCCTTTGATAGTTCATAGACATGTAGCTGTTGATTCCATTGGAGAAACACTCTGTCCTGATCATTAACTTCAGTCTAGGAAGCCCTTCACCACCCAATGTTTCATCACCACACTCACTATATAAATCGCCATGACATTCAGACTACCCTATTGTGCTAAGGTGGCTGTTGATACTACAAAAACTCTTGTACATCTTGCTTGTGGAACTCTCATCTGGCTTCTTACTTTCCTGTCAACTACGATCTTCAAACATTTAAATCCAACATCAATCCTCATATTCTCTCTCTTTGAATCCTGGTATTTTATTATCTTCTCAATGTTTTCTCAGTTTTTTCACTCTCAGTAACCCTTGAATCTTAGCGGCTTTATCTCCTTACTGGAGGTAAAATGATTGAGAAAAAAAAATGGTTCATCAAGAAAGTCTTGCCATTAATCCTGCTGGGTGTCTAACCAGCCGCTTCACCAGAAAAACCTGGTGGAGAAACGGGTTTAGTCAACAATGACCTGACCATGTGGCAGGTGGTACTGGGTTACATGGTAGCAATAGTACCCATGACTTGAAATTGATATAATAAATAATAGACTTGGCATCTATCTATCTCTCTCTCTATACACATACACTTTTTTGTGTGTGTAACAATTGAGGGGCAGTGTGTAAAATAATGATGACTCCCCCAGTGCTGTACTAACTTGGTTCCATTAACGCATAATGATCTTGCTATTGAAGAAGGTTCATATATATATATATATATATATATATATATATATATATATATATATATATGTGGCCCGACGATTGCATCTAGCATGAAACAGACTGTCGCCTCTAAGTGTTGACTTCTATGTTCACTTTTATATTTACACACGCTCTATCTCTGATATTGAGCACTTTATCCCATAAATATAGCACACTTTAAGACTATATATATATATATATATATATATATATATATATATATATATATATATAAATTATGACGCATATATCTTCAAGAATGCTTTATTCATTTTTAGAAATTAATTTTAAACTTTAAAAATCATAATTAAAAAAAAGGTGTGGAACAAAAAATAAATTTTAAAAAATATCTGATGATACATTGCTCTTAGTAGGATGAGAAATAAGCAGACTTTGAAATTACAGATTGAATCTACGGATTGTCAAAGATTACTCAGACCTTTTAAAGTTTACACAAAAAAAATATTCTGTTTTGGAAACTTTTGCAGTAAACATAATTTTGGTTGTAAATATGCAACATTTATGAGGATAAAATATGGATATCTTTCCTTAGGTCTTTATAAATTGTACACTGTTCAATTATTAATGTTAACAACTATTTTAAATTACAAAATTGTACCTGGATTAAACAAAAATTACTTACAATAGAATACATATTACTTATATTACTTATTCCTTCTGGCCATCAATTTTGACAGGATGGGTACACGAGTAATAAATAATAGATTTGACATTGACATAATAAATAAGAGAATGCTTAATGCAATTGATTTTGATATAAATTACACCAAAAGTTCAACACAATAATTATAATTAGCTTAGTTTGACACAAGGCCAGATTAATGGAGCCTTAAGTGGGGATTAAACTCACTACATTTGCCTAATGATAGGCAAGTTTGTCTCCCAGACTAATTTAGTAGTGGCTGATTTTGACTGGCTGCTCCAGATATTGTGACCTTGAGCCATTAAGTAAATCTCATAATCACCAACTTTTATCACATGACAGTAAACATCCAAAAATGGTTCCTGCTTTTATTACGAGTGTATCTTCTGCTATTAAAATAAATTTTGTTAATTTTACTCAAAATGTTATTTCTTGTTCTGGGAATCCAAAAAAATTGTTTCTATACAGATCCAAAAATGATATTTGGACTTTTATTACAAATGGATGAAAACAAATTTACAAAACATTTTATCCATAAATTGATTACTTTCTGAAAAGGCTAGAAGCCATTTCAAGTAGCTTTCTAGATTTTTTTTCCAGTATCTATTTGTAGAGAAATCAGACTGTGAATGTCCCCAATGATCCCAAGGTGACTATAGCCATTACAAATTGTATTCATCCTGACTAGGCAACTGAAAGAGGAAAGTTTTTAACAAGTGGAATAATTTAAGATATTTCATTTCAAAACAAGAAAAATTAATTATAAAGTAAGAACTCTTCTTGACTGCCTCGCATAATTTGATTTAAATCTTAGAGAACAAAAGATTCAAGAGAATTTCTTTTTCTCACCTGGTGACTTTTCCCATAAGGAATTCTTTTCTTGGTACCATCTTTATTGTGGATCAATCGTGCATACATGGGGATTCCATAAGGCATGATTTTTTCTTTTAGTCCCACTGCCTCAAGGGCTGCCAGTCCCCGTACTGACAAAGCCAAATTGATACTTCGACCTTTTACATGCTCTTCTTTTCTCATATCTGAAAATGACAACACAATCAGGTGACAATTGGTCAACTTGCTCATTAGCAACACATTTTGCTTAATGAACTTTAGAATCAAAGCAGAAATCAAAAGGAAGCCAAAAAAGAATAGTATCCTTACATGACAAACATATTTCCAGTACAAACTAAAATATTTACATGTGTGTGTGTGTGTGTGTAAAAATGTCTGACAAAGTCGAAAGAATATTATCTTGTGATGCTTTTTGTCCTTAAGGACTTCATCAGATTAAATTTGTTATGTTAATGTGACTACACATGCACACAAACCAGGGATGCTGGAAATTTTAATTTTTTTTTTTTTTTTATTCTAGCCAATTTTCATTTAGGTTCTTTTTCTTCCCATCACTTCTGTTAATAGATATCCCACATTGTGATAACAGAAATTCTGCCACGAATGGTGAAATGTAAAAGCCAGGGCGTAATTTTTCTGTAGCTGACCTTGCAGTCAAGGCAATCTCTTGACCTTTTTGTCATAGTAAATTGTTTTTTCCTTTGAGCAGATTTGCATTTTTTATGTCAAAATTGTGGCCAATCTGTTTACGGGGAGCAACCAATGCATTTAAACTTCTATTATGACAGCGTAGGATACCTAACAAAAATGATGGAAAGAAAAAGAATCTAAATAAAATTAGCTAGATTTTTTAAAAATTTAATTTAAAATTCCCAGCATCCCTAGTTCATGCACATGTGTAGCCATGCCAACATAAACAAATTTAATTTGATGAAATCTTAAAGGACAAAATGCATCAAAAGAAAATTTTTCCCACTTTGTCATATATTTTTCCCCAATATTGTTACTGATATATAATTGAAAACAGACAACTTTAAGGGTCCATTGGTTATAATTTATTTCACTGGGGAATTTCTTTTTCTCTGGCTCATCAGACCACACTTCCAAGGGTGAAAAACTTATCGCTCTGATTTAACATTGAGCTCTCAGGATTTCATCCTCCTTGAGATTATCCATATGGATTACCAAAATTTTAATTATTTAACTATATAAATATAAATATATATAAGGTTTTTAAAAAGACACAGGAAAAGATACTTCCTGCATGTTATTTTATTACATTTTAATGGATTCCTGAAGTCAATGACTGGAGACAAAGAACAAATACCCACATCTGTACTTACATGAAGTTATTTAATCAGAGAGAAAAGGGCACCCCCAACATTGGATGATTACCAGATGCACATTCAATAAACCATTGTTAATGACAAATAACTCTTTAAAAAGAAGCAGGGTTAGTTTTAAAGAAAAGAAAATATATCTTTTATATTTTCTTTTCAATGTTTATAAAATTTATAGGAGACATCTAATTGAAATTGTTTTAAAAATCAGTGTGACAGTTCTGATCACAACAGATGCCTATTTGTGGCTGCATATGAAAAATGTAAGCGTGTCCTTGAAGAAGTTAAGTCTTTGTTTGCTGATAGAATGAGGCACCATATAACCTAACAACTGGCTCTTGTGACTACTGGTAGCTCTGTAATCTTATATTAAATAAGGGTAAGTTTTCTATTCCTCCTCTCTTCACTCATTTTGAGATTTTAACATCTTCTGCCGATAAAGCAGATTGTCTGTCTCATAAATTCTCTTCAGACTCTACTCTTGACTTATCTGGTGTATCTTTGCCTGACTTTCCACTTAGAGCCGAGTCTCTGTTGAGTGATCTGCATATAACTCCTGCCATGGTTTCTATTATCATGTGCAAACTGGATCCCCACAAAGCATGTAAACCTGATGATATCCCTGCAATTGTCCTTCAGAAACGTGCTCCCGAATTGGCTCCTGTTCCCTCTAAACTCTATGATAAATGCCTCATTGCCTCTTTCTTTCCCACTTGTTGGAAATCCTCCTCTGTTGTTCCAGTTTTTAAGAACTCAGGTGAAATGTCTCACCCTTCAAACTATTGGCCTATTAGGTTTCTACCTCTTTCTGGAAAACTAATAGAGGCCCGTCTATATTTCTGAGTTGAGGTATTATGTACATTATTTACATTATTCGGACTATTGTCCTCATCTTTGTCACCATGGTTATCACAATGTTTCGGCCGTTTGGTAACTACAGAACCACGAAAAGGAGACACTAATAGTACAGGAGAAAACAGATAAATGGCATTTTTTTCATGTTCTTGTTTGATATTGTCAAAATTCCAATCACCTGGATTTGAAAAAGATAGCCGACATGGCTGGAAATGAATTATGTGGTCAACAGCCAGTAGCAGGCATAAGATCACCCAGCCCTTGTGTTTGAATAGGAATTTAGCAAAAAACAGGAAATTGTTTAAACTGAAGTGGCATAACTATGTCATTATCATGTATTTACACGCATAGCCACTAGAGTACCAGTCAGTGTTACTGCTATACAGGTTAGAGGATGATACGTCATAATTATATAATGGTTTCAAATTTCCTACACCCAACAGACAGTGAACACCTAAACAAATTCTCCAAGCATTCGACAGGTATGCAGTTGGCAAAACTAATGACACATAAAAACATTTTGTGTTTCACATGAGGAACCGAGAATAGTCTGGAAGCCTTTATAACTATGTTTCAGACATTGATAAAAACTTGTGACCTTTGTGACAACTGCATGGAAAGTCAGATCTTTGCCACCTTTCATTCCCAGGGGAAGTTGTGTGGGTGAGATGACAGGTAAGAAGTAAGAAGAAATGGACTAAAGGGCAAAAAAACTTGAGTAAAAGGGCAAAATATTCCGTGTAAGGTAAGAAGGCAGTTTACCCAGTGAATGCCTTGGTCATCTCCTGCTCATTCCCCTTAAGTAAAAAAAAAAGAAAAAGAAAAAAAGCCTTCTTTTGAAAGGGGAAAGACGTTTATTGTGTTGTTTTTTTAATCAATTCACCCCAAGCAAAGGAAGAATGCCACTAAGATGCAAGGGACTAATCTTTCAAAAATGAAAAAGACTTTAGAAGAAACCAGAAACCTAATCCTAAACAGGAAACAAGGAATAAACCTATACTCCTGTTCAAAAAAATGGGAAGAAGTATGAACCAGACAATAGCCATTTCATGAGAACTTGTGGTTGTGGGACACTGCTTACATTCATTAAGTTGGTTACGTGATGTAGAAGTGTGGGCAGTTTAAAATAAAGAATCCAGAGAGATTCCATAATTCTTACGGGATAAATATTAATTGTATAATTTTTATATTTTAAGTAAATATTTTATAAATATTAATTGTATTATTTTTACATTTTTAATAAATATTTCATAAGTATTAATTGTATAATTTCTATATTTTATTTGTCAGTTTAAAAGATGTAATTGTAGCTACAACAAACTTAAGAAGTCTTTTGTGGACTAAATTCATTGTAAGGTTTATTTTTACTTTGACTTAGCTCCTCACTAGGGTTTTTTTATTTTTAATTATAAAAGCCAAACCACAAGCAATTTTATTAACTCTATTAACAGTTGGAAAAGAATCCTTGTGTGTTTATATGAATGTCTGGATAGATCAGAGATTTTGTGCTAAATTCCATTTTAATATTTATTCATGTTTGACATCAGCAACAAATACTGAATGTTGCATCCAATCTATTGGTTTTCAAATTCTTCTAGCAAGTACCTTATTGGCCCTGAAATACAATCCGAAATAGCTCTCTCTTATAAAAACAAACCACTCCTCTTTTCTTTTTATTGATCTTTTAGATTTTCCCATCTTTGCAGAGGGAAACTGGTTTTGACAGTTTCGGGATTCTCTGCTTTTAACAATTATAATTTTCTTTTCAAGAAAAAAATGGCCAGGAAAAGAAAAATTTCATTATCAAATTCAAAATATAAAGTGAGATCAAAGATAATTTGACAAATTGTAAACATACCAACCTTTTCGTAGTTCATAAAGTGAGACTTTAAATCCTCTTTTGGCCATAAAACAAGCGTTGAGAGAACCAACCTAGAAAGTCCAAGAGAAGAGACAACATTAACAGATTTTTTGAGAAATTTTAAATCAGAATCAAAAGAAAAAACTGGAGTAAAGGGAATTGGTATTATACATCATTTTGGCAATTCATTTGTATGAGTGAAAGACCAACTGCATCCAGTGATCCTTATTCATAGGGTGATTGGTGTAAACGTTACAAAATCACTATGAATCAACTTTTGATACTTGATGAAGAGAAAGAAAAGTCTTATTTCAGTTTATCTCGAGGCTTGCGCTGAATTTATTACCATGTTTTTTTTAATATAAAAGAGGAAATTTTGTATCAGAATCAAAAGTAGAAGTTGAGGTAGGTTTGGCATTATACACAATTTTTGTAATTTATTTGTATCATCAAAGGACCAACTGCATCTAATGATGCTTATTCATATGTTGATTTAACCAACTTGTGATTATATGATTGTTTTTGTTTTCTAGAAAAAAAAAACATTACTAAGATCAACAAAGGACAGGAAATTGTGGAGAGCCATGATCAGGACATGACATATAGAAGAAGAAGAAGAAGAATGACAATATGCAATGTTAATTTCTTGTGAATAGTCACCTGATGTATATGTATACAAGATCCTTTTTTTCATGGCACAAACCATCATTTTTTTATCCCTTTAAGCAGAGAATGACCTCAAAAGTCCAAAGAAATAGTTAAACGAAGAAAAGTGGTGCTGATTTCTTTTTTAAATTTACCTTAAAATTCTTTTTCTGAAATATGGAGGCTCACATTTTACATGAATTTTTTTTTCAGCCCTCCAAGAATGAGGGAAAGTTACATAATAGTTGGGATTGCATTATATACAAGCATAGGACTTTTAGTGATCACTTGAGAGAGAGAGAGAGAAATTAGATTAGTTTAAACATTATAATCATTAGGAACCAACTTTTGATAATTGATGAATGGAAAAACAGATTGGAGTACAGACTTGATGATTGGTGTAAACATTATAGAATCACTATAAATCAACTTTTGATACTCGAAGAGAAAGATCAGAGGAGAGATTTAGATCAGTGAAAATTTTATAGAATCACTAGGAACCAACTTTTGATAATTTATGAAAGAAAAGAAAAGTCAGAATGCAGTCTTAGATCAGTGTAAGTGTTATAGAATCACTAGGAACCAATTTTGCTACTTAAAGAATAAAAAAAGAGATTGGAGTACAGATTTAGATCAATGTAAGCGTTATAGAATCACTAGGAACCTATTATTGATACCAGTTATCTTTATCTTTGGGACATAAGACAAGCAGCCAAAAATATCAAAGTCCAGTGTTTGATGAAAGGGTTCAAATCAAAAGAGAGAGATCAGCATAGAGACTTAGATCAGTGTAAGCCTTAAAGAATTGCTACCAACCAATTATAGATAATATTGATCTTTATCCTTTACATTTAACACAAGCAGCCAAAAATATAAAATTCCAGGGTTCAGTTGCTTTCGAAAGTGGTGAATAAAAGATGAATGATAAAAATATTAAGAAAAGCAATATGTTGTATGAAATATAAAAAGTCTTTCAGGGATGATTAAATAAGAAAATTATTGGTATGAATTTTTCAAACTTTGTCAAGAGTTGAAAGTGATTCATTTTTTTTAAATCTATCTATATATAAAATTCTGTGATTTCTGTTAGTCTATCTGTCACACCATCTAAAATAGCCATATATTGACCGATAGAAACCAAATTTTTGGGAGAAGTGAAAACAGGTAAGGGGGTACAAAGTACAGTTGGTTCTTGTCAAAGTATTTTTCCAAACAAATCAGCTTATCCAAATTTTATTGATTGGTTAGCGAAATTGAATGAAACGTAGAATTTGTAAATCTTGACAAAAAATGTTAACGATATGGTGTAGTAGTGAGAGAAAATAAAAAACTGCCGACTTAAAGCAGCAACAAACGTCTGCAACAGATTTCTTCTGTCTCTCGACCGCAACACTTGTAGCCAAATCACAGTTCAAACAATACTTTGTCATAACAGTCCAACAAGAAAAGTAGAAACAACAAAATTGGGTTACACGTCCAACCATAACTTCTCACTAGCAAAAACGCGTCTTCCTCTCCTTAGCTCAGAAAATATTCTGCTTTTATCAGCGAAAAATAACGGCTTCTCTTCACCAAGAGATTTTTTCTGATTGGTCACGCCATTCAGAGGAGGGAAGAAAATTAGCATAGATTCTAGTCATTGAAGTAGATTTTTGCTAACTACTTTTTGGTAATTTTTCTTCGGCAGATCGCACACAAAACACAAACTTTTTTCCGAGGTAACTGATTATCTCTTTCACTACATAAGGTTAACAATACTACATACTGTGTTGATTTCAATATGTGTCAGCGTGCTGCAAAAGGTTCTACTACTTTAAAAAGCAGAACATCCAAAAATTGTTGAACACATCTGGACTGCAATGAAAGGAAATCAGTGATTGACTGTAGCAGGAAATCAGTGATTGACTGTAGCAGGAAATCAGTGATTGACCGTAGCAGGAAAGCTGGGATTGACTGTAGCAGGAAATCAGTGATTGACCGTAGCAGGAAATCAGTGATTGACTGTAGCACAGGCGCTGGAAACACCCTCGCAACGATTGCTGGTTTAGCACGCAACAATGTGAGTTATGCTGAATGCACAAGATTCCTTCTGCCGACTCAACAAGAACTTGCCTTTCTTACATGTTCTTGCCGAGCCAGAGAATTTGCCTATTGGGCACACTGCCAGACTCGATCTGACTCACTGATGCATGCGCCTCGTCATTCCAGCGACGGTGCTTGGAGAGTCTGCCTCGCTAGCAGTTTGCTCACACATATAGGCTATGCTATTCTAGCCCCTCTTGGACCTACAAGGTAATTCTCCACATTGACAGTGCAAGATTTAAAAGATCTAGCACCTCTGCAGACAGTTTTGAAACTTGATTCATTTCTTACAGCTTATCAACACTTTGCAGGTTATTTAAAGCCAGAAAATATTCTTTTCAATTGTAAGAATTACTTTTTTAAGTTAATAATAAAGGAGAAGAGGTGGATTCATACCTTTCCCACATGTATTTGCGTGTAAGTAAAGATAGCAAACCCAAATTGAATTGGAACTTTGCTATCCAATTAACAGTTCTGAGCCAATATCCATTACACCACCTGCACATCCAAGCTTACAGCACCTGGAATTTCAAAGCTGTCACCCATCTAGGTACTGACCAGGTTCAATGTTGCTTAACACTTCTGATCCTAACACACTTCAGCAAAATCTTCAAGGCTTTAATGAATGCCAAAGTTGTTAAGCACCTTACCTCCTATGATCTACTCTCTAACAAACAATATGGTTTCCACTTTGTCTGGTCTACCACTGACATGCTTACGGCCATAACTGAATGTGTATACCAAGCTCTTGATAATAACGGCAAAGCTCAAGCTGTGGCTCTAGATATCTCCAAGGTGTTGGATAGGTTTTGGCATGCCAGCCTTCTATGTAACCTTCAGGGATAAGGCATTACAGGACGATTATTTGATTGAATCCAATCATTCCTGTCAATCCATGAAATAAAAGCCATCCTAAACAGGTTCTTCTCCAGTTCCTTTCATATGAACGCTGGTGTCCCCCAAGGCCCTATCCTTGGTCCTACACTGTTTCTGATCTTCATCAATGATCTTCCTGATGTCATCAGTTCTTAAGTAGGCATCTACCATTTACTTCTGTCTTAATAGCAAATCTGGAATTGCTGACAAAGTTAACCTGGCCGTTGGTCTCAAAAAGAACCTTCAATCTGTGGTTGACCCTGGGCAGGAAATGGCTTGTAAACTTTAATAATGAAACTGCTCTCCACCATAGAGAAACCTCCCTGCTTCCTATCAAATATTCGTGTGTGTGTGTGTGTGTGTGTGTGTAGCTAAAACATCTAAATAAAGCAAATAAACTCAAATTAAGATATATTTAAACATTGTTAATTTAATCATTTTTTAAAGCAAAAACTATAGAAAGACTTCTTCAAAAATAATTATTTACTATTTATTTTGGAGGGGATTATTATTAATAAAATATGTAATTGAACTTAAATAAGATATATCTAAACTTGAATTTATTTTCACATCTATAGTAAATAAAAGCATAACTTTAATGGCTTTAATGACCCACCCCTCCTTTCCACACAATTATTCCATTATAGAGAGGTTTGTCTGTATATACAAACTCAGTATCACCTTAAAGGGCAGTTGTCTGTATGCGTGTGTAGTATTGACTTAATATTTTTCAGCTATCTATGGAAAATAATTTTTTTATTCAATCTTTGTTTATTCAAACTTCATTGTTAATGGTTTGTAACATAAAAAAGTAAATAATTTTCAATTAAGTTCTATTAAAGCAAAAAACTATAGTGAGCCTTAAATAAAATATAGTTAAATTCGTAAAACAAATATTCAACATGACTAATGTTGACCATAACTGTCTGTCTCTACTAATTTTTATTTAACTAAAGTTTTTCTTTTCTTTTAAAATACAAATATAACTTGAAATTTAAATATAATCACTTTTCAAAACTAAATTCTCAATGTATCTTGCTTTCTTTGACTCCCTTTCAAAATAGTAATTAAATTCATTTACAGGGAAATGTTTGCTTCTTTAATGTAATGTTTCAAAGTAAAATTTTATTTACTTAAAAAAATCTAAATTCCCCTCCAAAATAAATTGTAAATAATTATTTTTCAAAGAAGTAAGTCTCGCTATAGTTTTTGCTTGAAAAAATGATTAAATTAAATATATTTTAATATATCTTAATTTAAGTTTATTTACTTTTTTATTAATGATAATTTGAAAAAAGGTTAATGAACTTTTATCTAAGTTTGATTTGTTTGAAAACAACATTAACAGAGTATTTATGTTAGTATTTAAATTGAAAAATAAAGTGTCTTTTTGAATAAAAATATGGGGATGCTCAGCTCCCTAAGTCTCCACCCCGCCACCCCTGCGAGTATGGTATTGGTAGTGTGGTATCTTCCTAAATTTAGTTATCTTGTAAGAAACCAAAACAACAATGAAGTTTATTTTTTATAGATTGAATAAAAATTATTTCCCAAAAGGTGGCTGAAAAATATCAATAAATTGTCAATAATAAACTATTATTCAGAGATCTTCTGAACAACACCAGGTATCCCTGCTAGCAGTAAATAAAGTCTGAAGAGGGATATAGAAGCAACAACCAGTATTTAACCACAAACAACTGTAAAGTCCAGAAAAGAAGGCAGAAAATATTTTCATAAGAAAATTTTTTGTAAGATTAAGATTTTTATTATTTCAAATGTTATTTTTAGTGGATACCTGTTTGAAATTATGCTGACATCTCATTTTAATATATATATTTACCAAAATTACACAAAAATATCTGGAAATACTAAAGAGTAAATCTATTCAATAAAAATCGCCATTGGGTTCAGATGGCCTCCAGACAACTTCAGAATCTCCTGCAGATCTTCAGGACAGTTTCCTTGTTTAAGTTGGTGAATGCTGCCATAATCCTTGCCATCAGTTCATCTTTGGTGCTACAAGGAGTTTTGTTGGTTTCTCTCTCAACTGCGCCCCACACATAATAATCAAGGAGGTTGCAGTCTGGGGAGTTAGGTGGCCAGATGTAAGGGGTGATGTGGTTGCAGAAAATGTCAGACAGCCATGATTGGGTTCTCCAGCTTGTTTGGCATGGTGTAGAGTACTGTTGCCAGACATAGGGTCTTCCAGAAGCCACCCTCTTGACCCAGGGCAGCATCACCTCCTCAAGGCACTTGATGTAGACCTCTGTGTTGAGTCTGAGGCCCTCACCAACTAATTTGGGAGTTCTTTTTTATCAGAATGATCAGAGTGAGTTTATAGTGGATTATTTGGGGTTAGATTTGGGCCTTGTCAGGATTAACCCAATATAAGAGATTTATGAAGGAATAAGTAAAACATGATAAATCAATTTTAAAAGACAATCAAGTCTGGAGTATAAAAATAACAATTTATATAAACATTAAAAGTGGTTTTGTATTTTACAAAAACAGTTGTAATGTTTATAGATGTCACAAGGTTGTTATTTATAATTTAAGTAAAATTAAATAAAAGTTTCATTTGGTAATGTGTCCTGTGAATGAGGAAAAGGAAGAATGAATGTATGAGAGAAGTAAAAGGGGTGAAAATGATGAGAGAGGTGTGAGGAGTGTTTGTTGAAGTCAAGATCTCTTTGCTGTATCCACTCACAGTTGTAAGTGTTCATCTCTCTGTGACTTTTCTGTAGGAATCTTTTGTTGTTCTCCGATTAGCTGTATTAGACAGGGGTCTATTTATACTATTAGCAAAGTTGAAAAAGAGACTGATTAAATTGTTGATTATTTTAGGTGTGCTCATTTCTCATTGGTCAACATATATTCATTTAGGACTGTAATTTAATCAACTTCAACAGGAAGTATATGTGGAACCTATTGCACAAAACACAAAATATGTCATTATGTTTTAAGCTATGAAAGAAGTAACTTCCTCTTTCTGCTCTTAGTGTCATTACAAGTTTTCTGAGCTGTCATACCTTCATAATCACCATTAGAATCTTCCAACTCTTTCTGAATCCTCTGCTCTGTCCTCAGATTGACACCCAAACACTCTAAAATGTTTGTATTGGAGCTTCCATTGCAAAGGCCAAGCAGTACAGCATGCTGTTTCCAAACTTCTTGTGGAGTGATTTGCTTCATGCTGCTCAAATTTCTCACAGATGGTGCGCAACTGACCCTACTTCTGTGCAGTCAACAAAATCAAAAACAAACAACACACATGCACAAAATCAAAAATATAAAATGGCGACAATTTACCCATTGCACCCTGTAGACACACTCAATCTTTTATTTTAAACAATGGGTATTACAACTACTGATCTATGCACTCAAGAAAAACTAAATAAATAAAATGTGCTCTCTTACAGGGTTTGAACCTGAATACCTCTTTGTAGGAAAATTCATTGTTTGATCTGGTGTGCTTTAAACCGCTCAGCCACAGAGTGCATCACAGCGCAGCAATGTTCTATTTAACCTTTTGAGGAATGCACATTTTCAATTCAGATTTCTCAAAAGCCCATATCTGTTCAATTTCATATCTGAAACAAAGTAATTTCTAAAGAATTAACAGATTTATTTCTAATCCAATAATATTTTTGATTTAATTAAACAATTCTAAATAGTATTTTCTTCTGTATAATGAAACAATAAATTCTGTTTTATTTATAAACTGTAAATATATTCTGTGAAAGAAGTAATTGTTTAATATCCAAACATAAACAAAGCATTTTATAAAGAAATAATACTTCTTTAGAAGTTTGCTTTGTTTATGTTTGGATATGAAACTGGGCAGATAGTAAATTTTGAGAACCTATGATGAGAAGGATTTCACTTAAAGGCATTATTCAGCCTTGCTTGATTGGCAAAAGTTCATTGTGGTTGAGCTGGTCTAAAGCATGGTTGGGCTAACAGCAGTTTCCCCTGCCCAGGGAGATGCACATACTTTTCTTTAATAAGATTTCTCAAATATTCAAGCCAGTAAATGAAGATAAATAAATACAATGCTTAATAAATAAACAGAGCATCTGCTCAAATATGAGTATCCACTAAAAATAACATTGAAAGGGATAATATATACATATATATATATAACACATGGCCCCAGTCTTAGATTTACAATTGTACTCTCAATGCATTTTCTTCTCAGTGAATTCTGTTCTTTTCTGATCAGTTTGACATTTTTCATGCACAGAATGGCTTGAAATAGACTATCATCTTGTTTTTCTTTTAATCAAAATGTAAAAAAGAAAAACAATACTATGTGTTAAGAGAATATTTTGTAATCTCTGAGGATAAGTTGATGTAGTAATATATATATATATATATATATATATATATATATATATATATATATATATATATATATATATATACACACACACACACACACACACACAGTGTGTCTATAAAGTTTGTGTGCACTTTAAAAAATTTATAACTTTATTTGTAATTGCGATAGAAATAATTTGTAAAACGGATTAGAAAGAAGTAAATGTATATTTTTTAAGGTTTTATTGAAATTTTATTTAAGTTTCCACATGTCCTCCATCATTAGCAATACAAAGGGTAATACGATTTTGCAGTTCACGGAAAACATTTGCCAACTGATTTACAGTAATGCCTGAATTCACATTGTGGCACTATTTAGCTACGGTGGTTAATTGATTAATTAATTAATCACAGAAATTAATAATGGGAATTACTTAAAGCAATAGACAGATCAAGAGACATACTGAGCGACATTATTTGTTTCTTTTTACAAAGAATGGGTAAAAGATTTTTTTTTATTTATTTTCATTTATGAAGCAGGATATCATTATTTTTCCTTTCTCACAAGAAAACGGAAAGTTGTAAGGAAGACAGATCTCGGATCTGTTAACATTAATTAATGTCCTGATAAGAGCAACGGTCTTGACCACACACATAGCTGACACTCAAAATTTCAAATGTCAGTCAACTGCGTGTGGAAAAAGGGGGGTCAACGGAATTCGGTTAACAAGAAAGACAGAATTAAGCGAATTAAGTGAAACAAAAACATTGATATGGACGGCAAACTGTACACGGCAAAGGTTTCTGTCACCAGAAATGGTCACCTGGACAGTTGAAACGAGAAAACCAAAAAGATTTGCTCGTCGAGTGAAAACAGCCGCCCAGTTAAAAGTTGACTGCTATAGTAATAGAGTCAGCAATAAATGTGCTGGACAATTACCAGATGTCTAAAGTAAGATAAAAGAATTTAACGATCACACTCTGTGAGGTCTAAAAGTATTTTGACCGATAACGGAGAAAAATTCCGAGAAAGATAATTCCTTTTCTTTCTTTTCTTTCCCCTCGGAGTGTCAATGTAAGCTAACACCAGCCTAGCCACACCCACACCACCAAGAGATCACTTGGTCCCAAAGAGGGTAGCATGAAGTGATAGGCAGAGGTGAAAAATATGGTAAAGAAGGAGAAACTTGTTGACGCTCACGAGGAGATTTGTGTGAGGGACCAATGTGAGGAAGGATAAGCCTAGGGGGATAATTCTCCTCCGACCTCTCCTCACAGAAGGTGAAGATATGAGAAGGAAGGGAATTGTTGTTGACGCCCCCTCAAAGGGTTTGGTATGAGGGACCAGTATGAAGAGGAAGAGTTTTAGGAGGGTAATTCTCCTCCGACCTCTCCTCACGAAAGGGGGATAGATATCCAAAAATGGAAAATTATAAATTTTCCTGTCTGAAAACAAAGAAGATCCTTATTGGGGATTTGAAATTATCGAAGAACCCAGACCGCGTCTGGCCCCACACCGGGTTTTGGTCGACGTTCATATAAACGAACGTCCCCGGGCGTTCAGTTAGTTAGAGTAAAGAGTTTCAGTTATGAGTTGAGAGTTAGAGAATAACGCCTCACAGCAGGTGCCCACACGAATTTCACACCTTTCGACTTAGACTTCTAACCAAGCACGAGTTCAGTGAAGTCCGACTTAGATTTTCCACCAAAGCCAGTTTTAACAAATATCGATTGAAGATACCAAAAGCCATTTATTGAAACACAACTTAAGATACCAAAACTCGCTAAGAAATGCAAAAGTGTCACAATCCATAGATGTGGGCTGGGAGAAAGAGAGACGCACTCCTGTATCCAACAGATAAAAAGTAAATTGTTATTCCTTAACAACATTTGACTCCTTGAATTGTTCCTTTATTTTTTCTTCTACATTCATTTGTGCAGCATCACCTTTGACCTGAATTAGGCTTGCACTACAGCCTGATGCCTGATTGATCTCGTCAACCTAAGATCAAATCACAACGTGGGTAGGTTGGACCGAGATCAAAGTAGTTGCTTCGGTAATCAGACGTTGGAGGCAAGCTGAGGACGACAAAGCTGATGTCGTATCTAACCAGACATCATCCGCGACCAAGACAAGAGTTAGAATCTCACATCCGATGCCGTGGTAACCAGCAGGGTTAGGGTGTCACATCTGTCATCGTGATCAGGACTTCAACAGGTGACCCAGGGTTAGACTGACTCACATACGGTGTTGTGATTGCAGGATCACACACCCACCCGGGGTCAGTGTCACAACATTAGTTATTTTAGCTATACTTAAAACTAGGTACATTAAACTTTATAACATTTTTTACAGATTATTTCTATCGTAAATACAAATAAAGTTATAAATTTTTAAAGTGCACACAAACTTTATGGACACCCTGTATATATTAACAACATTGAAACAAAATCCCCTTGAAAATGGCTAAAGAAGTGGCTGAAAGACAATAGACAATTTTTATACTCCTTTATAGAAATGCTGGATAGACTAAATAGAAATTAATTAAATTTTCCTTATCTGCCATATTTAACAAAAGATGTTTAAAAGAAAGGTTGCTGCCCTATATATATATATATATATATATATATATATATATATATATATATATATATGCATACCAGGTTGCTACCTTATAATTACAAGCACATTTTTGGTGTTGCACATTCCTTGACATCAAATACACACACTTTCTTCGTCTTGCCTGACAGGGAAGGATAACTGGGACAATGCGGTTAAGTGCATGTGTATGGTGCGGGTGTAGAAGGAAATAAGTAATAATAACTTACAAATCTCATCATATGATTTGTCTTAGGCTCAGCTTTGATGTACATAATGGGGATATTCAGTGCCCAGGGCTTCAAAACTTATTTTCTCTTCTGCCACACCCACCACCTCCATATTTTACTGGGGGAGCCAAATGAAACAAAAAACAAATCTTGGAAAGGGGGGGGGGGTTAAAGCCTATTTAAGTAAAAATAGATTTTCAATTTTGTATTTAGGACACCTGAAGAGAGATTTATCCATATTGTAACAAACTAAACGTTGTATAAAACATCTATTGGCATCTTGTCACCAATTAGTTATAATTTTAATGATCACAATGTGGAAAATCTATCTTATTCTAACATCCTCAAATATGTCCAAATGAGGACTGAAATCTCACTGAGAAACAAGTAATTGTTTGCCTACTTCAACATATAAGGCTGTCAAGGCTATATCGCTCCATCCAAATGGAGTTATATTTTTAAACCGTCTATTGCTTTTGATGGCCTCAAATAATTTTATTTAAGTGTACCAAATGACCTCAGTGGAACAATCTTCATAACACTGACAAAGAAACCAAGTTCAAATAAAATCAGCTAACGATTAACTTGCTAATAAATAAATCTCATTGACTATTTTCAGTCAAATTTGGCTAAGAACAATGTGACTGTTTAAAACACTGGAACAGGAAATGCAATTTTCATGAGCAGAATGCTATCAGATTGAGTAATATAAGTGTAGGAATATCTATACTTGCATTTCATAGATTTCACAAAAGTATTTGATAAATTACAAAATGAAGGACTCTAAATATTTTAAAAGGTTGAGTTAAACAGAAGAGATATTCAAATAATCTACAACCTCTACTGAGAACAAATAGCCTGCATATGGATAGAGAAAGAATTCAGTGAATACCAAAAACAAAATGAGGAACAAGACAAGGATGTGTTTTCTCAAGAGATTTATTTAGCCTGGAGAGTAAGATAAGAAGATATACCAGGATTTATACCAAGATAGGATTGATTAATTAATTAATTAATTAATGGTATATGTGACCTTGACAGCCTGTAGTGGCATCTTACCAGTTCACACAAACTGATTCTTAAAATCATAAAAGCTTAGAAAACTGGTTGTTGAATTATCCAAAAATAATCTTATATATTAATAGCCAATATATAATAGCTAAAAATATCATTAATAACAGCGCTGTAAGTTCTGCTGAGGCTGAAAGAGAGTTTTCTGTGATGAGCATAATTTATTCTAACAAAAGAAATCATCTTGAAATTAAAAATGTGAGAAATCTTATCATAAATTTGATAAGTCTTCCATTTGATCTTTAGTACTGCAGTGATTCAGTTCGAAAGCAGCTAAGAAACCATAACACAACTGATGTCAAGAAAAGCATCATAATTCTGAACAGAAATATGATGAGAACAGAATTTTAATATGGAAATATCTTAATAAATCTTCTAGTCATAAATGTGATAGGTCTTCCATTTGATCTTTGGGAGTGCACTGATTCAGTTCAAATGTGGCTAAGAAACCATAACACAACTGATGTTAAGAAAAGCATCCTAATTCTGAACAGAAATATGATGAGAACAGAATTTCAATCTGGAAATATCTTAATAAATCTTCTAGTCATAAATTTGATAGGTCTTCCATTGGCTCTTTGGGAGTGCACTGATTCAGTTCAAATGTGGCTAAGAAACCATAACACAACTGATGTTAAAAAAACATCATAATTCTGAACAGAAATATGATGAGAACAGAATTTCAATCTGGAAATTTCTTAATAAATCTTCTAGTCATAAATTTGATAGGTCTTCCATTTGATCTTTAGTACTGCAGTGATTCAGTTCGAAAGCGGCTAAGAAACCATAACACAGCTGGTGACACTCGAGTCAAAATGCATCAGACTTTTGAGCAGAAATGTGATGAGAACAGAATTTCAAGCTGCAAATATCTTAATAAATAAATGTTTTCTATTAAATGGTTTAATTCTTTTTGATACTATTAAGTGATTTGTTTCCATTCTCAGATTGAAAAGAAAATGAGCAGAATAGGTTCCTAAAGATTACCTGCCTATACAGAACCAGTTTCTGGAAATTTGGGATGTCATTATTAACAGCACATGCTATGCAGATGGTGCCGTATTGATGATAAGTCCAGAAAGGAAACTGAAAGAACTTATACAAGGTAGAGAGAAGGCAAGGTAGTCAAGGAAACCAAGGAAAAAGGATTATTAAATGTAAAAACGAAATACATGGTTGTCAGCACAATGGATAGACCAAGGTACTAGTTACATACAAAGATGGACTGAAAAGGAGAATAGAGGGGGTAAATCAGTCATGCACAGCAGCCATTGAAACCAAAAATGTGTATGTTGGAACCTTGTCCTGATGAAACAAGATCCCTTTCATCAGTTTTCCTGGCATCCAGTCATGATAGCCTTTCATAACTGCCTCAGTAAGTTCACATAGTGCTCTCCATTGATGTTGTGGCCCTTTTGATGATAGTCAATAAACACAATGCCTTTTGCATCCAAAAAAACTACGGCCATCATCTTCCCTGTAAATGAAAAAACTTGGCTTTCTTTGCAGCAGGTGAGGAGGGGTATTTCCATTGCATGGATTGTTTCTGCTTCAAAGTGATAAATCCAACACTAATCCTTGGTTAGCAAACATTCAAGGAAACCAGCTGGAATTGTCTCAAAGAATGTCAGATTTTCCTCCAATGTGATCAGCCTGGTATGCTTTTGATCAGATGTCAGAAGATGTGGCAGCCATCATGCCAAGTTCATTGTGTAGAATATTCTCAACTCTCTCACGGGATATGCTAACAGCATTGGCCATTTGATTTACAGTCATCCGACATGATGTGGTGAGCACGACCAATATTTTCCCATGACGTGATCAGTCTGGGTTGTTTTTGATCAGGTGTCAGAATACGTGGGATCCACTGAACAAAAATCTTCATCATGCCAAGTTCATTGTGTAGAATATTCTCATCTCTCCCATGGGATAAGCTAACAGCATTGATCATTTGATTTATAGTCAATAGTGAACATGATCAATGTTTTCCTTGATGGTGGCAGTTACAGGATATGCAGAGCTTGTGTTATCTTCAAGGTACTTCCATCCACTCCTAAATTCAGCGACCCACTTTTGCAGTTGTTAAAGCTGAAGTGTTATCCCCTAATGTAGTAACTATGTCAGTATGAATGTCCTTGAGGTCTAAACCCTTTTTCTGTAAGCACTTGATAACACCATGATCCCAGATTATGTCTATTTTCAAGAGAAGTCACTACTAGTTACTTTTGAAGTCTTTGAACAGTCAGATGTCAGTTTACCTGCAAAGAAACAATGCAGTTATTAATAAGAAAAGTTCAAATAAATGCATGCAACATTTTACTGCTCTCGCATCACTCCTTCATAGTTTGCCTATGAAGATTTCAGCCCTACCCTCATAGAGGTGATTTAAAAATCAGGCAGATGCAGAAATCTATCTGTATAGTATAGTAACGGATAAGGGAAAGTTAAGAAATAGAAATCTGAAGGCACAGAAGCTGAGCAGTGTATCAAGGGATCAGAAAATGTCCTTAGAAACAAAGAAAAGAATACTAAATTGCTATGTAACATCTAATGCCTAACATGACAATGAATGCCAGACAATTTCCTGACAGATGAAGAAAAGCCTTTAAGCAACAGACACATGGTACTGCCAATGATTGAGAAACAAGGAAGTCTTAAGAACTGAAGCTACAAAGAAATTGTTGATAGCAATCAGAAAGAGACAACTGACATTTTGGGAGCTCATAACGAAGAAAGAAAGCTTGGAAACTTTAATACTCACAGCATACACTTTAGGCAAAAGAAGCAAGGAAAAACAAAGTGTAATCTACTTGACAAGTTTGAGTAAATGGATGACAGAACAATTATCCCAAAGATAAAGACAGGTTTTAAAGGAACGTAAATTACATAGAGCAACAAAAGGCAGGAATTTGTGGAGAGGCATGATCTCCCATGTCTGGGAAGGACTGCACACACAAAGAGAGAGATTAGATCTGATAAAAAGAAATGCGAAAGCAGTAATAAAAAAAAAACATGGCTTTTTCCGACCTCATCTTTTTTCCTTATTTAAAAATATAAAATAAATGGCTTTTAATCTTCTGGAAATAAAAAAACTTTTTCAATTAACACATAAATGAATGCTGTAGACTTCTCAAAAAAAAAAAATTAAAAAAGGGATGTTTGGTTTTTTGAGAGAGAATGAGAGTTGCTTGATCAACTTGTTTTTTATGACTTATCAACCCTTTGTGGGTTGTTTAAAACCTAAAAATATTTTGTATTATAAGAATAATTTTTTTTTTTTTGCAAGTGCATATTGCATTAACATTTTCTTCTTTGGGGAATACCAATGATTTTTCCAGATATAAGTTCTACTATTTGACCCATAGCAAGGGGAGGAGATGGGTTCATGAGAGAGTGAGAGAGAAATTGGGAAAGAGTAATAGAAAGCGAGAGAGAATGTATGCAAGAAAGAATAAGTGATCACAAAAGAAAGAGAATATGTATGAGAGTGAAAATGTGAGAGAATAAGCCAGTATGAATGAGAGAAAGAAAATGAGGAAAATAGAAAAAGAGACAGAGAGAGCAAGAGAAAAAAAAACAAGAGATAGATTAAAAATTTACAGTACATGAATATCCACTGGATATAGTGTCATCTAATCAGTATTCGACAGACCTATACATATCAACAAATCATTTAAAGTAAAGAGATTTTTTAGATCTGTTTTCTTTCACTATAAATTACCCAGAATTCCTCCCTTTTTTATCAACATTACACCAAATTATATTTATATTTTGTAATAATTTAAACAGTCTAAAAGAAAGAAAGAAAAAGAAATATTACTAATATATATGCCTTTATCTTTGGATGAGTATCCTCATCTTGGTTGTTATACAACATTTCAACCATTGTACCTCCAGCCTTCTCTCAGGTGTTTGTCATACTCAGTAAACTTTTTGTCATTTTTCTAACCAAATCCTTTATTCAATCTATGAGAATAGATTGTTCTCTTTTCATGATTACGGAATATTTCATATCAATTCATAATCTCTGTTCCACTTTGCCATTTTGTGTTACTTGTCTGTTTCTTCCACTGAACCAGAATATCTGATTTCTGCACTAGCTGACCCAAGTCTGGCATCCTGGGAGATCAATTGTTGTAAATAGAACAACTCGGATGAATTCCTTAGTGTGAATGTAAGGGTACCTAAGAAGGATAACTTGCACATTTGATAAATTCCAACGAATTATTAACATAAAAAAAAAAATCTTCTAAAAAATCTTTTAAATCAATGAATTTTAGAAACTTATTTAATCTATGTTCAGGTGTGGCAATTACCACAATTTTAGCCACTAAATTTTTTTGTTATCTGAAGTATTGCCAGTAAATTTTTTGAAAATTGGAGAATCAAGCAAGAACAGAATTTTGACTATTTGGGAATTGTTTTAACAGATGACAGAAAATGTGACACAGAAATCCAAAGGTGCATTGGAACAGCGAAAGATGCTTTCCAAAAACTAAACAAAGTATTAAGAAACAGGAAAATTTAATTGAAAACAATGCAAAAAATGCTCAGCTGTTATGGCAGTGAATGCTGTAAAATTTTCTCACAAATGAAGAGGAGACTTGAAACAACAGAAATGTGGTTCTACAGAAGGATGCTGAGAATACCAGTCAGTGCACTTGAATAGAAACTCTTATTTGCAGGTAACACTTACTAAGTAAGAAACCCTAACCCTATCCAAGTGCTCTGCTTCTGATATGAGTTTGCATCTTAATAGAAGAATTTATAAAAGATAAACAAAAACACTGGGTGAAATCCATCCATTTATACAAGCAGGTTAGGCAGGCTGCTCAATGTTTCGTTCTGACATTCTTGCCTTCAATATGTCCTGTGAATGTCAAAACTGTTATACCTTCTTTGCTTATTATATGTGCCAGAAATTTCAACTATCACTTTCTGATTCTAAGTACCAATGTCCTTTTCATTTCCATTTTTTCTTAAAACTTCCCCATTGCTTACACATTCCATTCATGGTATTCTCAGCATCCTCCTGTAGAACCACATCTCTGTTATTTCAAGTCTCCTCTTCATTTGTGAGGAAATTGTCCAGCATTCACTGTCATATAGAAGGATTGATATTACATAACAGTTGAGCACACTTTGTTTTCAATTAAATTTTTCTGTTTCTTAATACATTGTTTAGTTTTTGGGAGGCATCTTTCACTATTCCAATGACATTATTGACATTGGTTATATGAAAGAGACAAATCCTGAGCTGTTATATCTTAGTGAGGGGTGAAGACAACATCCAATCATGCATGCATTTGGTTGGGATAACAAGTTCTATGATGAGGATTTTTCCCATTCATCTAACCACATTTTTTTCTCTTGCATCTTTTATTGAATTAATTAAAAATCTTAATCAAATTTTTCTCTTGAACAGCATCTGTGAAAATCCAAATGAAGCAAAAAATTCAATTTGTCTTATTTATAAAATTAATAAAACTTTAACAAAAATTGAATTTTGGATAAGCATAATTGCCATTGTTTTTAATTTTATTTTTCTAACAGTTGGTGAATTATAAAAAACATCTTGTTGAGAACAGCATTAATATGAGAGGAATACGTCAATGAAGGCAAACAGACAGGAAGCTTAAAAATGCTAAAGAAACATTGATAAATATTAATATTAAAAAGCCCCCCCCCCCTAGATCACTTGTTCTAAACAAATTCAGAATAGATTTGGCCTGATGATGTTAATTCATTGGTAGGATAACATCTCTGATTCTTGTATTTATTTTGCCTTGTAAATAAGCCTTGAAAATCAGCCAGATGTTTTGATGACATCAAAGCTCATTAATTAAATCTACTTTAAATCATCTCATCAAAAAGCAGATCATCTCTGTTTTCGTTTGCAGCACACAAAATATCACATTTTATTATGGGATTTTAAAAGCTGATTCAGCATTAAATATCAGTATGGAAAGTTGCCCTAAGTCATCTTTAAGCAGATTAAAACTCTCTGCAACTTCATAAATGTCTTGTGGCAAAAGGTAATTTTTCTTGAACCAATCAAGTGATTCAAGTAAGTATCACATATGCTCAGGATAGAAAAAACAGCTTCAAAAGTTTCATTACACTTTAAAGATTCTATTCTCTCTATTGCTATAAAAGAACCAATTTATAATAAATAATAATGAAAATAGTAATCAGTTGTAAGTTTATGCATTTAAATGACAGATGTTTTGATGAAATTGATTCAGACTTTTATTTATTCAATTTATTTTTGCTGTAGATATTACTATAGCATCTATCTATATTTTTGAGATGAGGTGAAGTGTTGTAACAATTTACATAATCAGCTTTTGTGCATACCCATGTTTGTATGGACAGGAGCACTAGAGGTGGTGATATGTGTGCTTTATGTTGCAGTTGTTTTGAAGTTATACTTTGGAATACAGTTTGATTTCAGAAATTGTAGGATATTATGTGGATTAATGTCAGAAATTAATTTTGCAGGGAGAATTAACATGTGATGTTTATTTTCGAAATGAGCAGGGAAAAACAAAAGCTTCCGTTCTAAGAAATTTGATGAATCTATACAGTAGATTGGATAGAACGATTCGAACTGTGGGATTTGCCGATAAACGCTTATCGTAAAAATGTAAGTGGACAAGCAACCAATTTAAAAAGTAAGAGCAAAAAGCTTTAGGAAGAATTTAAAAAATAGATATTCTGTCTAAGGAACTAGGTTGGCGTTCAAAAATCAAGGTGAATTTTCAAGTAAAAAAGGTTCGGCGCCAGTATTTAAGCTGAAACAGAGTATACCATTTGCAGCATTAGAACAAATAAATGAAGAGTTGGACAGACTAGAAAGAATTGCAGAAAATAAACCATTTGAAATGGGCTGCACCAGTGGTGTACATAAAGAAAAAAAAAATGACAAAATTTGTGTTTACGTGGATTTCTCAACTGGATTAAATAGTTGTCTTGAACAACACAATTACCCATTACCAAGTGCAGAAAAATATTTTCAAAGTTGCTTTTAATGTTCTGAATTAACGACCATAAATACGAGACTTATATAAGTTTAATCGACTTTTTTTTGGTATAAAGGATGCACCAGCCATTTTTCAACAGACCATGGATACCACGTATGCAGATTGTGATTTCGTAATGGCATATCGGGATGATATCTTGATCAAGAATGTGTCAGAAGAACATGTTGGGCATGGCAAAACAATTATGCAAAAAACTAAGAGAATACAGATTCAAGCTTAGTGAAGAAAAATGTTAATTGTTTTTGCCAAAAATAAAATCCCTGAGTGAAATTATTGATAAAAATGATAGGAAACCAGATTCATCAAGGGCAAATTTAATTAAAAATATGCCTACATCAAGAAATGTAACTACATTAGAAGCTTTTTTAGGACTGGCTAATTATTATCAAATTTATGTACTTAGTATACATAATTTGTCAGCTCCACTTAACAATCTACTGAAAAAAAGAGTAAAATAGAATTGAGATCATAAATGTCAAAAAGTATTTGATGAGATAAAAAAAAGTCTTATGTCTGATTTATCATTAGTGTGACTGAGAGAGAGTCTGGGAAATATACACACACACACACATGTATATTTTTTATTGAAATTGGAGTAGATCTGAGTAGTGAAATTGGATCAGAGCATTTTGTTTACTGATGGGAAATCTGATCTAGGGCAGAAGTTGTACCCATTGGATTTGGGTCGTCAGAAGACAATGGAAATGGTCGAAATAATTTTTATTGGTTAAAACTTGGAATAGAGCTGAGTAAGCAAGAAGGACCTTTAGAATTCACATGATTTTGGTTGAAGCAGCCAGAACCTTGTGATGATCGTGTGCGAGATGGTGGGGCCGAGGGTCAGTTATGACCAGCCAGGTTTTTCTATATAAACGCGTAGTTATGCTGGAAAAGTGGCAGATAGAAGAGAGAGATGGGAGAGGCCGCAATCGGTCAGTGCGTTGTTGTGGTATGCATGCCATCACGCGCATGGGCACCCACGTTGAACATTTCAAGTCGTGGCACTATATGAGAGACGGGAGAGGCCGTGATTGGTCGGTGCATCATCGTTGCATGTGTGCCATCACAGGCATGGGCACCTGCGTCGACCGTTATGGTTGCGGCACTATATGAGAAACAGGAGAAAATTCTTGGCGAGACTGGAGAAGAGAATTAGCCCAGGCAAGAGTTGAGCTAGAGACAGTGGAGAGTCGAGTTGACTTGAGGAGGAGAGGAAGTGACATCAGAGATTAGAATGAGGCATCCGCTAATATGTACTGTTGATATGAGTACCGCTGCTTCTGCTACCATGAATATTACTACTACTGTTACTACTGCTGAGGAGGAACGCCACTATAAACTTTAAGCCCCAAACAGAAATCTTATCCCTCTATCACAAGAGTTGTATATCATTCTGAGATGATTTAACAACAAGTTAATCACAATACACTCTCTCTCTGTCTAGAATCCAGTGTATGAGTTTTTACATCAAATATTTTTCTTTTCTGTAACCCGTTTCTTTTCTATACTATTCTTTTCTGCTATATAAAAGACATTAACAATTCAACCATTGAATAGTTGTTTGTCCGGCCTACTGCAGATATTAATTTTTGTTTTGTTGCATTCTAAATTTCTTAGCACAGACTTTCCAGCCATGTCTACATCTTCAGTTGACCGTGAATGAATGAACATCACTTCTGCTTTCTGGATCAAACCAATCACAACGTGGGCAGGAAGCAGGATTAAACCAGTAGTCCAGTCGAATAATCTACAGATACTCAGGGGACCTACAGCCACTCCCTTAAGTTTGGTTAGGACCAAGTAGACACCTCAACCCAGAGAGTAAGATGTCGAAGGTTGAGGGGCTGGGGCGAAAGTGTTAGACTAGCACACTATGATCCAAAAGCAAAAATTGTAGTAGCATCAGATTACAGTGTTGGAGCAGTGATTTTACACAAATATATTAGTGGTAAAATGAAAGCTCTCACTCATGCTTCATGGTTGCTTCTACCAGCAGAGAAGAATTACAGCCAGATTGAGCAAGGAGCTTTAGCAATCATATTCACTATGAAAAATTCCATAAATTTAATCATAGAAGAAATTTCACGTTGCAGCTAGACCATAAATTGTTATTAGCGATATATGGTTCAAAGAAAGGTATACCTATAGATACAGTTAACAGATTACGACCCTGGGGTACCATCCTGTTAAATCATAATTTTATGATGGAGTACCAACTGTCTAAAGAATTAGGACATGTGGATGGATTATCTAGGTTAATATCTCAAAATGCAGAACCATTGAAGGGCACAGTTGTAGCAGCACTAAAAAGCAAGATGGAGATTAAAAATATTCTGTGCAACATAGTACAGGAATTACCTGTTACATTGGTTGAAATTAAAGAACAAGCAGGAAAGGACGTCTTTATTGCTAAAATAAAGAATCAATTAAAAAAACTAAAAAAGAAAAGAATCAAGACTAGAATGTGTACTCAATATGCGATGGTGTTTTAATGTATGGACAAAGGATTGTAATACCAAGTGTGTTACAGAAATGTATATCAAAGGATTTTCATTCCAGACATCCTGGCATTTCAAGAATTACTTCTCTCATGAGAAGTTTTGTATATTTGACTGGAATGGACCAAGATATTGTAAAAACAGTAAAAGCATGTAGAGGTTGTGCTTTAGCAGCAAAATTACACAAAGATAGAACCTTGGCCAAAGACAGTCACTTCATGGTCAAGATTGCATATAGGTTTTGCAGATCCTATGGATGGAGCATATTATCTAGTGGTAGTTGATAGTTTTACAAAATGGCCGGAAATTTACAAGTGCAAAAATCTTACATCCTCAGTAATAGTGAATTTCTTGCATGAACTGTTTGCGTGATATGGTACACCAGATACCATAATTTTCGGATAATGGAACACAATTTCAAAACTTTTGCAAGTTGTTCCCTACAGAACATATTAGGACCCCCACCAGATGATAATCTAAAAGTAAGATATCACCCCCATCAAAATGAATACACTTCACCCACATTGTGTATCCATATATTTGTATGTATCTGTATATGTTTGTGTGTAGCACTTTACACAGAGTGTACAGATACTATATTATATCCATAGTCAAAAGCTCCTGAGAGCAACACTTTGACACACAACAAAGTCCACAGATACTACACAAATAATCCCATCATTTTTTTAGGAGTTCTCTGCTGGCAGAAACAATTCTGAACTGTTTCCATTTTTAACATTTGCATTTCCTCACAAGGAAATTTTTAATTGTAACAAAAAAAGTTTGTTATTTCATATCAATGGGAATATTTTATGAAAATTGAAAAGTTTTTTTTATTGTTGAGTGATGATTAATATGCTTATCTCACAAGCCATTGTTTCTGAATTCTTCTTTCATGTCAGCTCCATTAATTTGGTCAAAATTGATTTCATCTAACAATAAACTGTTTTATGAAATTAGTTCTTTATGTAACCGACAGACTAATATAATTATTACTTTACTCTTAAGTTTATTGTACTTTGAGTGGGTGGAGCTGTGAATTGAACTCTAGACCCCATGATCAACATTAAAACATTTATCAGACAATGGAAATGGAATCCTACAAAGATCTCATGTGAGATCTTTCAAAAGTGTGCAGGTCACATGATGTGATTGAGGCTAAGGTAGATTTCATACTTTTATGTTTTGTTTGCCCGGACAAAAGGAAATTGTTTTCCTGACCCATTCACTTCTTTTAGTCATGTGCTTCTCTTGCAGACTCATTCGGTATTTAGGTCTTATAATTTGAAAATCATTTTGCTTTTCATCTCTTTAAAATAAAAATTGACATTCCGTGCCAACAAAAGAAATGGAATAATCCCCATTCAAATCTAACATAAAGAAGATAAAAATACAAACATGAGTAAATAGACAATTTTTGCCACAAAAATATTCAAATTGTATTAATCATGTCTATTTGCAAATAGACATCCATAAGTTGTTGAAAATTCAAAAAAAAAAAAAAAATTAGTGGATGGATAAAAAAATCAAATTTCACAATAAGTGATATGATTTTGTATAATGAACCATTTGTTTTGAGAAAGTGTTTTTTTTTTGTTTTGTTTTGTTTTTTTTAACCAGGAGACACATCATCAGCAGAGCAATTTGCAAACAAAGAATTTAACAATTCTATTTGCAATATTTGGAATTGATGGCAAAATAACTAATAAATATCTAAAAATATATCAGATATATTTTATCAAAACATGTCTTTTTTTTTAAATTTTGGTGACAGAAACAAACAAAAAACTGAAGCAAAGAGAAAGAAACTTAATAAATCTATGTTTATCAAAAAATGCACAAGTGTAACTAACCTACCATTTGTCTACCATTTGCCTACCATTTGTGATGGTACCTCTCTCTCTCTGAGCTCATTTTATATAATGCTACTACAAATACAAAGGAATAAACGTAAAAAAATAAATGAATAGAAATAGCTCATATTTAAATCTGGATGAAAGTGGATTTGAATTGAGAGCATTTTTATAATTGTTATTGTTAGTTTTGTTTAATTCTGCCTCCAAGGGCTGGAGGCATAAATTGTCCACAATCTCAAGCTGAGAGACGCTTTCAAATAGGATATGACAAGTGTAAAAGGATTTTACAGAGAGGTTTTTACTTTTGATTATTATTATAATTTATTATTTATTCTTTTTTTTATTATTATTTATTATTTATTCTTTTTATTATTATTATTTATTCATTTTTTAATTTCATTATTATTTATTTACTTTTAATTTTATTATTACTACTATACTCCCTTTATTTCTGTGCTATACTCATTTCCTTACAGGTCATAACCAGAAACCTAAGGTCAGAAATGGCATCATGACCATTGAACATTAAAGAATAAAAATAAAAAAATAAAATAGCCTATGAATCCACATGTTAACAGATAAAGCCCTTCATAAGGTGTAAGATGTACTTGTAAGAACACCTTTTTGTATTTCTTTAAGGCATGGGCTACCAGGGATCCCTTCAATAAGTCATCATCATCACCATAGTTGAGGCACAAAAGTGAGAAAATATTCTCTCTCTAGGGAGAAAAATAAAAGGTGAATACAGAGAGAAAGTGATATATATATATATATATATATATATATATATATATAAACAAGACCCATCTCTTAAACCAAAGGAATGAACTCACTGTTAACTATAAACATAGCTCAAAATTTAACTTACTATGGGGGTAGTAATATTTTTGACGATAATGCAATGTTACTCTAAGTTTAGTATATTATTGCTAATATTATCTGCTAATCCTCCTATCTATTACATATATGTAGGTGTATGTTTATTATGTTGTTTGTTTGTGTGTTCACATATGTGTGTATTTTTATAGATAGATGTTTATATGTGAATTTTATATATATATATATATGTGTGTGTGTGTGGATGTGTGTGTGTTTGAGGGAATGTATGTATATATGAATATATTTGTACTTGTAGTTATATGTTTATATTTATGGTTGTTATATATGTGCTTGTTTATATATTTATGTGTTTGCATATGTATGGGTGTGTATGTGTCTGTGTGTGTGCATCTATGTATATATATCTGTACATGTGTATATCTTAGTGTTTTTGAATGAATTATCTATACTAACTATAATCTACTTTTGTGTGATAGTGATTTTAAAATTGCTTGTGGACTTAATAATCAACACTTGTGTTTTGTTACATTTTAATCTTGTTTGAATCCTTTATAGTCATTTGCATAATATTGTTAGTGTATGTGTATATATATATATATATATATATATATATATATATATACACACACACACAAGTATAGGATTGGTATATACGGAATAAATTCCAATAACCAACAATTACTATTCTTAAAAGAGTGCTCAATACATAGTAGAGCAAATATAATTATTTATTTAAAATTTATAACATAAATATGTTATAAAATCACTACAAAAATAGACATTTTGTTTCAACATCTGTGGTGTCTTATCAAGTGATGATGTTGAATGTAGAATAAATGGTTTTAAAAGGTTCAAATTAATTAAGCACCCCTCACCAGGGGAAACGCTGTTACATAAGCTGGAATGACCCATCAAAATATAAGTATACGAGAATTCAAAAAACTTGACAATGAAGTAAGGTTATAATAGCTATTAAATGCTTTAAAGTTGGGGTTATACTAGAATAGAATTTATTCTAACTAATAAGTATTAAATTATATGATGAAATTAAAATTAAAAATTACCCATTTTAAAATGTAAATTTAATCTCTATTAAGTTTAAAATTATAAAATTACTGAGGAAAAAAGAAAAAATACATATGTTATTCTATTTATTTTGTTTTTATTGAAATTACGTTGGAATAGACATTAAGATCGACTGCTCTTAACTTCATAAACAACATGGATACATTTGAATGCCACGTTTAGGAATGAGGTTGTGACATCTTGCGAAAGACAATACATACACACTCAGATTATAATACATAAGCACCCAGACATATTTAGATATATATACACACACAAAAAAAAATTTACAAGACAGGAAACATCTCCACACACATAGACATCGATAAAGACATGTACACACACCCACATACATTGACCTAGACAGTCCAATACAACAACCAAGAAATATTCAAGGTTGAAAGTGTTATTAAACGAATTCTAACCACTTATTAAAATATTAAAATATAACTTATATGGGCAAATATACATATATAAAAATGGTCGAATAGATCAGAGAAACAAATAATAGGGAAAGAAAGGACATTAAAACAGATATATACGTATAAAAAATAACACCATCTCATATATAAAAACGAAAATTCCAAACACACAAATATATATAAAAATATATATTTTTTAAAAATAATGTCTATATACACCTTATTGTACAATAGGTGAAAGAAAATAAGAACTACCTACAGATATATGTGTACAGTGTACACACATTCATTACTACAGACAGAAGCACAGAAAAGCCTACCTATAGATAAATATATACACCCATATATACATACATATATACACATATATATATTTACACATATACACACATACATATACGCATATATACACATACAGAAGCAAGCATAAATACATCAACTCATACAGCAACGTAAAAAAGTAAACAAACTAAATATAAATATATATACATACATACACATACATACAAATATATATCTCCATACATAAATATATGTATGTAGACATATACGAATATAAACTAAACATACAAACATACATATAAACACCTATACAAACACACACATATGTATATATATATAAAAAAACAACATACAAATGTAGTTTTAAACATACACCTATATATACATATACATGCACATACACATCCATATATATATATATATATATATATATATATATATATATATACACACATAAAAATAGGTATATACATACATAAACCTACACATATTCTAACAATATTACCATATTGACGATAAAGTACAGTAAAGTCCATAATAAATTTTAAAAAGTAACAAGACACACTTGTTGATTAAGTCTATAAGCAATTAAAAAACCCTTATCAAACAAAAGTAGATTTTAGTTAGTGTCTTGGAATGTATCATCAATACTAAGATATACATACATATATATATTATATATACACCCATATATATATACATATACACATATATATACACACATATATACATATACATGCATACACACACAACTGTAGACACAAACCAAAGTTTACATACCTACACATACGCACAAACAAGCTCACATATGATAGGTGTCAACACACACTCACACATATATATATATATATATATATATATATATATATATATATATATATATATATATATATAATTACAAGTACATATATATATATACACACAAACACATAAATATCTAAAAAATTATCTCATATGTGGGGGATAGATCTATTTCACCTGATGAAAACTACGTCAGTTGAGGCTGAATAAGATTGACAGTTTTCATTGGTTGGAATAGATCTACTTCCGACCCCTCATATGAGGTAATTTTAGATTTTCTTGTGTATAATATATATATATATATATATATATATATATATATATATATATATATATAATTGTCTCTTCTTCTCAAACAGCTTCTTCTCCTGCACCTCCCATCTGTGGAACTCCCTTCCCCTTAATTGCTTCCCTGATGACTATAATCTTCAAATATTCAAGTGTAATGTCAATTGACATCTGACACCCTGAGCTTGTTCCCTGTCCTTCTCTGTATCCTTTCCCCAAACACGCCCCTTTACTCTTGTTCTCAATCCTCTGTAACCCCTTGCATGCTAGTGGCACTCCCACCTTGCTTGGGTGAATTGCCTTAAAAAAAATAATAATAATATATATAATCTGCATCTGTACACACAAACATGTGTGTGTGTGTGTGTGTGTGTGTGTGTGATTGCATGTGTATACTCGTCGACTCTTCTACAAAAAATCCATAAAAGACTAAACTCTTAATATTTATTTCTCCCCAAAAAAGAATTATTCTCCTGGACCAGTGTAATTATTAATTTATGAAAAACAGAAAACAAATAAAAATGCTACCAAACAATTTCTACAAACAAATACATAAATTGGTTCCCCTTAATGTTTTGCGGGTAACAAAGTATTTTGAATCTTAGGATTGCCTTTTGCTCTGTATTTCTTTTCCTGTCATTTAAAAAATACAGGGCCATAGGTGTGAGATGCTTAGTATTGCACAAACTCATGAATTGGCATTTGAGATGAGTTTGTTAACCATCACACTACAGTATGAATGCACCTTTGTGATTATAACTGTACAGCCATCAATTGCTATGAACAAATATAGTGTATTTCAAGCAAAATGCAGGTCTTACCTGTGAAGTCATAGTGAATTCTTTTATGTGCCATATCCCTTCAGAACAGAGGCAGTTCTGGCTCTGCATAGATTCTTATCTCATGTAGTTCTAAGCAATGACTTACTCTTCACTATGCCCTAGTGACTAAGATCAGATTTTAAAAAAGTCAAACCATCTTCAGTTACACGAGTTGAAATCTTTGCAAATTATTCATATTTGTTGAATTCTGTCAAATTAGGCACAAGGCCATATGTGCTGAGTATCCAGTGAAAACAGGAATTATCAAAAACAATATATTTTCAAATTTACCTGACAACTCATGTAAACAATGAATGAATAAAAATTGTATGCTGCTTTATTTTCTGTATGTCTTGCTTGTAATATGATACTGCCAATCATTTTTGTCAGTTAAAAAGATAGAATGTACTTTATTTTAATGGAAAAATATAACACTCCTCACAATTTGCCACAAGTTCAATCCCAGAAGAAAAAAAGAAAAAGATTTTGCTTATTTTTAGTTGCATTTTCTTAAAGTTTCTCATTATTTCAATTTTTTATGGTTTATCAACCCTTTGTGGCTTATTTAAAGGTGAAATTTATTTTGGTTTGTTAGAATAATTCTTTATTTTGGCAAGTGAATATTGCATTAACATATTTTTGAGAATACCAATGATTTTTCCGGATGCACTCCCAATTGTTAAACCCAGGGGTTCTCAACTTTTTTTGACCCATAGACCACTTTCGCTCTTAATTTTTTTGGTGGACTCCAATAACCTTTCAATGAAAAGAAAAAAAAAGCTTATTTTATTTTTTGCTAACAGGTAAGTTTAAGAATTGTACTATAGAAATAGTAAATATATTTGCTTTATTTTTAAGTAAAACTAATTTAATGAAAATAAACATGCATTTAACAACTAAATTCTATGGAACATTTATGTAAACTAGTAAAATAACTTATAATAAACTATTTTCAAATATGTGGGTAATTAATAAATTTCTAAAAAGTGCAGATTTATTCAATGAGATCCTTGTGATTGATGTTGCTCTGTGAGTCTTTTTTATATATTCAGCTCCATCATTGTCAATGATAGCTGAAGATCACTCCTTTTCCCAATGTCAAGTCTGTTACAATATTAATTTATTTATATCATTATTTCATTACATGTAAAATTAATATTATTATTAATATATTAATTTATCTAAAAAATTATAATCTTTATATAATTTTCCTTCATATATTCTTCTCAGTTTTTATACAACTTTTACAATCAAAGTATCCGGTAGAGTAAAAAGGACGCTAACAACACTTGATCTCATTTTCTGCTAGTTTTAGAGGTGATTTTCTATTTTTAGTATTTTAATATGGCGTAGATTACTGTAGAAATTCCAATTCTCAATTGTAACAACCATTCCAAAGTGAAGTTACTCTCTGGACCCCTAAAATACTACCAATTTGCTATTTTTTTGTGTGGACCCCCAATAATGTCACATGTACCCCAGGGTGCATATGACTTTTCGATTTCTCATTCCAACCTCCCATTCATTGCACCACCTGCATATCCTACTTATGGTGCAAGGAACACATATAGTTAAAGTAGACAAGTACAGTAAATTGTTGAATGAAGTGAAACTAGTCTTTAGTTTGGTATTTGTAAGAATCTTGATAAGTAAATATTTTTTCCAATTCTTTTGGCATTGTTGCTTTTCTTTGCATATATCACAAACATTCTAAGTGGGATGAGGTTGACTTTCCTGATATTCAATAAAAAAGATTCAAGGAAAATAATTTGAATGAGAATTACCATGAGTATATTAAAGCTCAGCTTGTTGGACTCTCTGCTTTGGGGCAGTCAGGGACTAAGATGAGGCTATGTCTACAAACAGTCTCGCTGGGGTAAAGTAGACAGCAACCCGACTATGTTTATGCGAGGTCTACAGGGAATTTTTGTCCAAGTGTACATGCTCAGAAAGCCCCTGGCCTTGTGGGAAATCTCAGGTATTACCAAGGCATAATTTTAATTGGAAAACAATAAAATGGTATACAAAATGGAAATACAAAAAAGTTGTGCTACAAATTCATAATGTTATTATCATCATACATTCATTTTTTTTCATTTATTAAGTTAGCACATTTTGCACTACTATGGTCTCCACTACTACTATTTTTGTTGTAATTGTCATTCATATTCAATGCAAAATAGTGCAATGGCTTTCCAGTTCCTTTTGCACCAGTGTTTTTATCAATATTTATTTAATACTAAAATATTCCAAGAAGAATTTTGAATTGTTAAAAGGTTTGAAGACAATTTTATGTTAATTTAAAAATATAGCTTAATATAAATCATAGTTTAATAAATGGAGAAGTCTTAAAATCTTTTAAGTCTGTCTCATCTATCCTGAGAAAATGGTGCCACTCATCAGATTAAAATTGGTTGACTGACAATCTGATGATAATGTCTCAACTTATGGAAAAAAATAACTGAAGCATGATTGTTCACTTCCAGTTTGTTTTATTCTAACTTGGATTTGATAGAAATTCACTACATAAAACTTTCATAAAAATAAGCATTTTAAGAGGAAATAGTAATGTATGACTTCTTTGAAAAATTGGTGGACAGTGAATGTGAGGAAGGCTTTATTTTTATTATTTATGAGTCACTTTTGATGGTTGCTGTTTGGATTGACAATGCCTGTTTTTGACGAATCATTTTTTTCAAACAGAGAATATCAATCTGTATGTCATGATAGACAAAATTTAATAGCATCATCATTTGAAATATTTGGAATCTGAGAGACAAAAAAAATAGCCATTTTTTAAGCCCATAATAATAATTATTATAATGGGCTTAAAAACAGGAGGAAAATACTAAAGTAAAAAAGGCTTTTTGTGAGAAATGTAACTGAAAGATTTTTCATTCATACTTGTATCCATATTTTGATTGTTACACCCACAACATTTCAGCCATTGTACTGTCTGGCCTTCTTCAGGTACCTGTCTTAAGCAGTAAATGTCTCCTAATTTTGAACCAAATTCTTTGTTCTCCCCCCACAAGGGTTGTAAAATCAGATTTCTACATTCTCTGTTTTAAACCTGTTAAAAGAGGATCACAGCTAAGTATTCTCAGTTTGTGCTGAACCCATTAAAATTGGCTCCAGAGTTCAGTACGAAACAATGCTTTCTGATTGGTCCATAAATAAAAATGTCATGTTTCTGCCTACATACGCACAGTTGACCTCAAGTTGACCTGTTCAGAGTTCAACCTGCCAAAAATTGGTAAACATTCTCTTGATTCTCTCACGTGATCAAGAAAATTTATAAATATGAAACTTCGACACGACTTAGTCAATGAGTCCTTAAAATAATCAACTCATCACATGAATCCATGAAATCCAACTTCCTCGTTAAAAGTTCATTTTTATTAACATCAACCCAGCTTATGGAATTCAATTTCTTTTCAACATCAACTCATCTAGTGACCAATTCAAATAAGACGATATTCAGAAACCAACTCACTCAATATCTTAACAACATAAAGGAAATCGTAACTATATCAGTCAAAGCAAGACAACTCTACAGTAAGTCAAGCAATCTATTTCATCCAATTTCACCATCAACATAAACTGTTTCATTTATTACCAGATCTGTAGCATAATACCTTTTATATTACCTTTGATCACACAACCAAGAACTCTGAAGTATTTTAAACAACTTTATTATATCGTGTGTACTTGTTGTGATATAAAAATAATATTTGTTAAAACAAATATCTGCCTATTTGATTGTTTGATTTGTTGTTGTTGTCTTTGTTGCATTTGATTTAGTAAAAATAGTAGAGGGTCAGTTTAATTTGTATTTGTCATTGGTACGGATTGGCTAACCCACGACAGGGTATATTATTCTCATTCTGATTTTCATGGAAAGTCAGTTAATATTCCTCAGACTATATTGTTATCATGTCACTTGTCAGTTTCTTCCACTGAACCAAAATATATGACCTTTCAACACTACACAACCTAGGAATAGAATTCACAACTCTCTGGAAAGTAATCCACTAAGCTAATATGTCATCTGAAGAATGCTGCAGGTTATAATGGTTGCCAGTCTAACAACTAAGACAATTATCCTGGTTTGAATAGAAAGATATATAATAATGATAATTCGTCATCTCAAAAATTCAGAAATAAAATTGCTTTTAAGAGGTTGTATTTTACAGCCAATATATGGAAAATGAGGCATCAGATTTTTTTTTTTCTTTGGAGATTGTGAGAGAGACATTTTGGAAATGAATTACTTTTCCTAAAATTCTTGGGATCAATGTTCTGGCCTTTTCTACTCCAAGAAGAGAGATTTACTTGCATAAAATTTTTTTAAAAAGTGAATTTTCTCACACCCAACTTTTAAAATATGCACAAAATAAACAAAAAAAGTTTTTGTTGTTTTTTTGTTTTTTTACATTTGATGACTTTTATATTGTAATAAACGAAAAAGTCGTTTGCGCTTGGCCATGTTTAACTTTCTAAGAGAACAACAAAAAAAAAAGGGGTCATGTTATCCACAATGACTTTTATAATTCTAAAGGTCCAAATAACTGACTTATCATATCCGCAAATGGTATTTTCTATTTTATTGTCCGAAACTTTATTCACATACTAAGTACGGAATTATCTTCCTTGGATTGCTTACCTAACCTCATATTCTGGTACCTTTTTTTTTCTATAAAGAAGAAATTAGATATAAATCAATCGATGTTAATAATTTGTAAAACAAAAATAAATTTTAAAAATCATTTTGAACTACCACCTTTGGGTATGAAAAGTTTTATGCCAGAAAAAATAATAGCGTCCGAAATTCAATGTCATTCAACTACTTATAACTTAAATCCTTGTAAAATATTAAAATTAGTGGATATATTTTTACATTGGTTTCCCAAAGTCTGGACATGCTCTCGTTTTGGTTTTAAATGTTTGGTGGTACTTAAAAGATGGAACCCCCAAAAAAGGAACATGTGTCATCAGAATATGAGGCTAGGTAAATCCATCTTAGGGACGTAATTCAGCCTTTCTTTAACTTGTAAAAAACGTTTGGGACGCTAAAATGGAAGATGCCCCCCCCCCCAAAAAAAAGAAAAAAGGAAACGTTTTCTATAACAGTCGTAAAAGAAATGCATTTGAACAGAACAAAAAAAAATGGAGCTGTTTTTTCCTCATGATTATTTTCTCGGGCAGTTTTTTTTTTTCCATTGTTTCCTGGGGGTGAGGGGTCAAGTTGCTACACATTTTCCAGAACTGGAACTGCCAATATTTCATATATATATCACCAACTGATATACTGAGTAATTTTATGGAGTGATGAGGTAATCAGATTTTGTTTTATCTACATTTAGGAAAAGAAACAAGTCAGTTGAGCAAACTAAACACTAAAAAAAAAAAAGTAAAGAAAAATCAATGTGAAACCATAGTTCGTAAAGAAAGAAAAATTCGACTCTAAATGCTTAAAGAATTTTTGTGTTTTAAAATAAAGCCATCCTAAGTTACGACAGTCCTTAGTAACATTTTTTAAAAAGTCATTTTTATAATCTTAATTCTGATGAGCAAAAAAAATCTTATTTCCAAGATGCACAAAAAAGTAAAGGTTGTTGACTTGCAAATTAAACAAGATGATTTCGTCAAAGTTGCATCAAATATAAACAAATAAGTCGTAAAATAACTTACCAATCCGCCTCCGATGATAGCAACATGTTTTCTATTGTTTATCTCCATCGTCGACATAATAAGAAGCAATAAAGAAAAACGCACAAGCTAAAAACACGTCCAAATGTTTAGAAAGAAAGAACGGCTTAAAAAGAGATAAGCAGAAATTTCAAAAAAGCATTTTTATATAATATATAAAGAAAATGCCTTTCGGGAAGGAAAAATGTGAAAAACGTGAGGAAGGAGAGAGGCGGAGTCAACTTGTCAATCATGACTACCTGATTAAACGAAATCTAATCAACGAGTCGGATTTAAGCCCTCTTATTAGTAGAGAATTAGTCTTTATCTACTTTTGGATATCATAGATTTTACAAGTGCGCCAATGAACTGACTGCAGATGTGAGACTAATAAGAGTTTGCCACGCCCCTCAAATTATTGAAAAAAAACTAATATTCTTACTGTAAGAATATTACATAATTTAAACATTACTCTCCTACACATTTTCAGGCTACGAGGGTGGAGCTAAAAAATCTAGAGGCTGATTTTGAAGGACTGATGCTAGAGCTGTGTGAAATCTTGCTTGCATTTAATTTCAACCTTTCTTATTAATAACTGCCTTGTTTACTTCCAGGTAAACCGACACCTGACTGTTCAAACAAGACTTTAAAAAGTAACTAGTAGCGACTTCTCTTGAAAATAGACAAAATTTAGCATCATAGTGTTATCTGCAGAAAAAGGGGTTAGCCCCCAAGGACATTCATATTGACATGTTTACTACATTAGGGGCTGATGCTTCAGCTTTATCAAGATTGCAAGTGGACAGCTGAATTTAGCAGCGGAAAAAGGGGTTAGCCCCCAAGGACATTCATATTGACATGTTTACTACATTAGGGGCTGATGCTTCAGCTTTATCAAGATTGCAAGTGGACAGCTGAATTTAGCAGCGGAAAAAGAGTCTTGAAGGTGACCCATGTTCAAGACGTCCTGCTACTAAGGAAAACATCGATCATGTTCACCACATGGTGATGAGTGACAGGCGATTGACTAGAAATCAAATAGGCAATGCTAGTAGCATATCCTGTGAGAGAGTTGAGAATATTCTAAATAATGAACTTGACATGACGAAGGTTTCTGCTTGGTGGATGCTGTGTCTTCTGACACCTGATCTAAAGCATACCAGGGTGATCACATCACAGTAAAATCTGAAATTGTTTGAGGCTGATCCAAATGGTTTCTTTGAACGTTTGCTAAGCCGGGGTGAGTGTTGGGTTCATCACTTTGAACCAGAGACAAAGAGACAATCTATGCTGTGGGAACACCCCTTCTCATCTGCTCCAAAGAAGGCTAAGGTCGTTTCAGCTACGGGAATTGGCCTCAATTATTTCGGATGCATTGTTTTTATTGACTATCTTCAAAAGGACCACCACATCAATGGAGAGTACTATGCCAACTTGCCGAGGCAGTTACGAAAGCTATCAAGACCAAACACTCAGGAAAACTGACGAAAGGGGTCTTGTTTCATCAGAAAAATGTTCCAGCACACAAGTCCTTGGTTTCAATGTGCGTGACTGTATCTTTGGACTAGCTGATCACACTCCCTATTCTCCTGATTTGACCCCACCTACCATCTGTTCTTCAACATGAGAAAACACTTGTTTGGGAACCGGCATCGTAGTAATGATGACGTCATATCTGTTGTTGTTAATTTTTTTTACCAACAAGATGAAAACTTCTTCAGCAATGGGATCCAAGCACTGCAACAACGATGGAAGAAGTGTGTGAAACACAAGGGGGACTATGTTGAAAAATAAACCTTATTTGCTCACATTCCATGAGAGTATCATGGTCAGCCTATGAACTTTTTAGCCGACCCTCATAGATTTCCATTATTTTTGTCTTAAACACACTATTTCAACCTATATGTTCTTCAGTTTTTCATAGGTGTAGGTAGTATCCGGTCGCTTTTACAATTTCCTTCAGGTTTTTCTTTTACATCTCCTCAATCTCCTATTTACATTGTTCGTCATTTTTATTATCATATTCACAACGTTTCGGCCGTTGTACGTTTCGGCTTTCTTCAGGTGATATGCGTTGGAATTTCGGATCGAACTTTATTTTGTCCACCGGGGTAGCTCGTTCTACACATAGCTCAGTGGATAAAAGCGTTGGTTAAAGTAATCCAGGGACTTGACCCAAAGAGTTGTGAGTTCAATACCCGGTCACAGCAGAGGTGAACAAAAACTTGGAGAGTTGAGTTACTAAAGAGTTGGTTGGTTATTTTGTTTTACGGCATATTAATGCCGACACTGTTTTGGAATGGATTTTAGCATAGTTTGGTAGAATACACACACACACACACACACACATACATACATATATATATATATATATATATATATATATATATATATATATATATATATATATATGCAGTACTATTCGGCCAACTCATATTTTTTAGTACATTCCAATTGTTTTTACAAAATCTAGTATTCTAGATGGTGTTATTTCCATAAAAAGTTTCTTCAAATTACTTGTTTGGTAATATTGTTATATTACCAAACAAGTCATTTGAAGAAACTCTTTATGGAAATAACCCCATCTAGAATACTCGATTCAAGTTTGTACACTCAAGCAGTATATGTTTAACTGTGAACTTTTTTGGCTTAACGTTGATGTTTGCTTGTTTGTGGATTTTTATTTTCAATCTCCATTTCCATTTGTTTGATGTGCTTATCAGGGTGGCTTGTGCAATTTTTTTTTTTTTTTTAATAGCGTTTTGTTTTTTAATAGCAATATCTTTTATTTTATTTTCAATTATGCCTTTGTTAATATCCAGAGGTCGGATCAGTGATCTTTGTCGCTTTTCATTTGTGGATTCAGTCATCTTAGAATTTTCTATGGGCGTTTCTACATTGGTATCTTTATTTAATTTTGTTTTCGTACAAGACTCAGTTTGTTTTATTTCTCTTGGATACATTCTTTTAAGATTTTCTTGGAATGTTGACCATTCATTTGTATTCAAATTTATTCATTTTTCTATAAGTTTTTTTATACTTATCTATTGGAGTGATGTCCTGGGGTTTTGATTTGCCTTTTGTACTATATTAGCATATGTTTTTGTTCCCATATAACTTTCAACAATTTTTCTGGTTTCTAGGAAAGGTATATTTTTCGTGTGCTTTACATAAATTATTTCCTTTTCTATCTTATAGATATCACAGGTCCTTGAAAAGGCAGAGTGTTTTTTGTGGCATCGCATTTCACATTACTGCATTCATTCTCTGTGATTTGGATCACATTCACCACACTTCCCACACACTTGGCGCCCTCTGTAAACGTCTTTGTGGTGTCCAAAATTTTGATATTTGAAGCACCGCAGGGAAGCTGCTATAAATTACTCTACCCTTTCTATAGTATAGCCAATCCTGATTTCTTTTGGTATTACGGGTTTTTCAAACTTATACGTATGGGTCTCTATCATTGTTTTTTCGAATATATATTCTCTTATATTCCTTTAAACCCTTTTTTTAACGCATTTCCATTTTCTTCTTGTGTTGCTAACGAATGATCGCGGCTTCTTATAACATCTTTTGAAGTATTTAATTTTTTATGTGGATACGCTCTACATTTGATGTGAAATTTATCCATTTTGAGTAAATTTTCCGTATGTTTTTTTGTTTCAACTTCCAAGTTGCCATTTCGAAGATTTTTTACGTTTTTGGGAGATTCGACCTACTTGATATGATTTTCTCTATCAAGAAAGGTGATAACTTATCCAATTTGGTTTCCTCTAATGATTCAATAATAATGAATCTTGAATAATCTGTTTCAATCTCCGAGTCGGAATCTGAAAAAATATCTTTTGGATTTTTTGAAGGAAGAAGCCATAATAAGTATATATTTTTCATTGGTCCTATGCTCCAACACCCACCACGGAGTCCAACTTGTGTTGGGAATGAACCAAGGGGGAAACCCATTCACCTTGGCTGAGACGGGGATACAATAATACCAGTATACTCGTGTCAAGAGCAAGATTCTCGGCCTCTGCCAAATTCTGGTTTTTATTACACAACAATCTAACAGGATCAAAAAGGTTTTCCTCTTAACACAAATGACCCTCAGACCCCGCCTTCTAACACATATAAGATAAAGGGTTCGGGGTGTTCTGCAAAAGTAGATTGAATAGTACGTTCAGGAGAAAAGAAAGATACATGTGCTAGGGCATGACAGGACCAGCCGATTGATTGGATCGGGCCTATCCAACCGCCCGTCAGATCAAATAAGGTCCAAAGTGGTGTCTTGCAAGCCATTGACCACTCTGTCGCTGGATCAATGACTACTCAACCACCAGGATTCCGTCCTAGCGCTTTACGGGTCGCCACCCACGGCCAACTGGTGGCTCCAATGAGGGGGGTCTTACCTCTCGGCAGAGGTGCAATAGGTGTATTCTACAGCTCCAGCCGACAAGGCCAGAATTACTAAAGAGAAATAACTGAAACTAAGATATTCAGAAAAGGTATGGCACGTGGAACTAGAACAATCTATCTCGGTGGACGAAATAAAGGGTTTGGTTCGAAATTCCAATGTATATCACCTGAAGAGAGCCCAGCGTACAACGGCCGAAACATCGTGAGTATAACAATAAAGATGAGGACAATAGTCCGAATAGTGTAAATAATGAAGAGTGTGCTGAACTGTTATATAATATCAAATCTCGTATATGGATGCAGGGTAATCTTCTTACAGATGAGAAAAACACTCGAGGCAACAGAAATGTGATTCAGCAGAATGATGCTGAGAATTCCATAGGCAGAGCGCGTAACTAACTTAAGGAAAATGGGAACAAAAAAGACACATAATCAGAAAAACGCAAATGAAATTTATTGGACGCAATGATGAAAGAGAACCTGGAGAATTTGACACCCACAGGACATATCGAGGACAAGAGGTGCGGGTTACTTAAATGACGAGCTTGTGTGAATGGATGGCGGGAGTTTTGGCAAATGGACAGACGTTACTAAGGGCTACAGAGGATAGGAGGTTGTGGAAAGCCATGATCTCCCACGTCCTGAAGGAGACGGCACATAGAAGTAGTCAAAATCACTGACTCATTCAGCTGAATTTTTCATTCACCAAAAATTCACATTTGTACTTTCTCATTTCGGTTCGAACCGAGTTTGGTAATGTATTGTGTAGCGGACCGTGGGGGGGGTGAAGATGTGAAGAGATATCAGAAGGTTAAACTTTCCTGCTGGCGGGTCCAGCTACATGAGAATGTCGGACTTTAATTAAGTCCAAAGAAGACAAAGAAAACAAACAAGACCGATATACATGGGTAAACAAATATATATTAATAACAAAACAAGTTAAACAAAGACATGGACTGTTACATAGAGTTTGTATGGATAAATTATGTGTGTGTTGTAAGTGTTCGTACGTACGTGTGTTGTTCTTAGCGCGTTCCCTGAATTTGGGAAACGCTGTACTGTGAGAGATCACATATTGGTATAAGTGGAAAAAGAAAGATTTTACCCAGTCTCCGCGCGAGGTAGCGGCCCAAGGCCTAGGGAGAGAGAGAGAGAGGGAGAGAGAAGGGTCAGCCAGTATTTATAGCCAGGGGAGAGAGACCCCTGTTGAACGATTAAAGAACCGAGGAGAACCTAACTGCGACAATTGTACACTGTAACAATGGAGCAGCATCAAACACATGTTAACCAATTTAAGCCGGGGTTATAACACAGTAAAAACAAAAACCAGTCCGATGAAATCCTAATGGATGAAAGGCGTCACAAAACTCAAGGACACATGGCACAGTGGATAAAGGCGTTAGTTAGATCCAGTGACAGGACCCAAAGAGTAATGAGTTCAATGCCTGGTTAAAGCGGTGCAAAACTTGGAGAAGGGAATTAACAGGAGATAACTGATAACTGACATCCATTAGGCATGGCACGTGGAACTAGAACAGTCTACCCTAGCGTGCGAAATAAAGAGTTTAGTTCGACATTCCAACCAGCTGAAGAAGGCCGGAGTATACAGTGGCCAAAACGTTGTGATAAATATGGCAACAAAGGTCCGAACAACGTAAACAGTGTACTTTCCAGATTGTCATATTTTTCCAGCTAAAAACTGTTTTGCAATTAAGACGTCGTTATTTGTGACCCCCCCCCCCCGCACAACGACATTCGTAATGCAGACACATTTAATGCTACAATTTCTATATGAAGTCCTAATTGTTCCATATGTACAATATTTGATGTGAGGCAATTATAAAAATTAATTTAAAAATCCTTAATGTTTATTTAAAAAATTAAAAATACAAAAAAAAACAAAAGAAAAAAATGTTAGTATCCAAAGCCCCATAATTTAACCATGGCAGAAATAACAATTACTTAGGCGAAAATAAAAGTACATGATTAAATAATAAAACAATTACACAAACACGCACCCATTTAGTCATGGTAACAATTGCGATAACAAATGAAAACGAAATAAATAAAATAGCGCACCTACGAGAGAACTGAAAATTCATCACCTAATGGGGAGGTGGTGTGGGGAGTCTAACAAAAAATGGGGAAACAAAATAAACGGGCCGATGAGCATACACACTCTAGCTACATAAAGGATTACTAGACAAATTATAAACAATAAAAACTTTTATAACCTCTAACCTCTGAGGTTTGATTTATACAAGTTTAAAAAAAAAAAAAATTGAGGCAAACCAAAAAATGTGTTCTAAGTTAATTTTGGGGGTGCAGATACGAATTCCACTTTCATTCGTCCCCCCTCTAATTTTTGAGATATACATGAATACATAGAGGCATAAACTGAAAAGATTTAAATGATTCAGTAATAAACTACATAGATCAATATAAGATATAAGATTACGAAGATGAAAAACTACAATCAAGGGAAATAGTTACCCCAAGATATTATGAGGATGACGAACAACAATCAGGGCATATAGTCCCCCAAAGATATTACGAAGATGAAATACAACAACCAGGGCAAAGAGTTCCCCCAAGATATTACGAAGATGAAAAACAACAATCAGAGCAAATAGTTCCACCAAGATATTATGAGGATGAAGAACAATAATCAGGGCATATAGTCCACCCAAGATATTACGAAGATGAAAAATAACAATCTGGGCAAATAGTCCCCCAAAGATATTACGAAGATGAAAAACAACAATCAGGGCAAATAGTTCCCCCAAGATATTACGAAGATGAAAAACAACAATCAGGGCAAATAGTTCCACCAAGATATTACGTACGAGGATGACGAACAACAATCAGGGCAAATAGTCCCCCAAAGATATTACGAAGATGAAATACAACAACCAGGGCAAATAGTTCCCCCAAGATATTACGAAGATGAAAAACAACAATCAGGGCAAATAGTTCCACCAAGATATTACGAAGATGAAAAACAACAATCAGGGCAAATAGTTCCCCCAAGATATTACGAAGATGAAAAACAACAATCAGGGCAAATAGTTCCACCAAGATATTACGTACGAGGATGACGAACAACAATCAGGGCAAATAGTCCCCCAAAGATATTACGAAGATGAAAAACAACAACCAGGGCAAATAGTTCCCCCAAGATATTACGAAGATGAAAAACAACAATCAGGGCAAATAGTTCCACCAAGATATTACGAAGATGAAAAACAACAATCAGGGCAAATAGTTCCCCCAAGATATTACGAAGATGAAAAACAACAATCAGGGCAAATAGTTCCTCCAAGATATTACGAAGATGAAAAACAACAATCAGGGCAAATAGTTCCCCCAAGATATTACGAAGATGAAAAACAACAATCAGGGCAAATATTTCCCCCAAGATATTACGAAGATGAAAAACAACAATCAGGGCAAATAGTTCCTCCAAGATATTACGAAGATGAAAAACAACAATCAGGGCAAATAGTTCCTCCAAGATATTACGAAGATGAAAAACAACAATCAGGGCAAATAGTTCCACTAAGATATTACGAAGATGAAAAACAACAATCAGGGCAAATAGTTCCCCCAAGATATTACGAAGATGAAAAACAACAATCAGGGCAAATAGTTCCTCCAAGATATTACGAAGATGAAAAACAACAATCAGGGCAAATAATTCCACCAAGATATTACGAAGATGAAGAACAAGAATCAAGGCAATTGTAAATCCAGCTTGATTGTAGACGTCTGCTGGATGCTTAGGTAAAATACACGAGATCGGCAAAAAAAAACAACAACTTCTGGTTGTCTGCTGTATTATGTGTATATTGTATTATATAAATAATTGTAGTATTTAGTTCTGTCACTGCTCTGTATCTATGCTATGTTATTTTCTGTAATATGCCTTTTTAATATTGTATGAAATAAACATATTAGACGTGATAGAGAAAAACTGGAAATTTAAATTATTCACATCAAAATTAATTTTTTTTAAATCAACACCTCTTTAGATGCTTGCCTCAGAGCAAAATTTCTTTTTTGTATATCAAAGCTCAGAATCCTCTTGCCAAGCCGATATCTAAGTCAGCGCTTTTCACTCGATACATGCGCACAGTACACATACAACTTTTGCCAAATATCGCTGAAGAGTGATGCCTCCTTTCCACACTAAGAAAATTCTGCACAGAATAAAATCAGCTGGAAAGAGAACTACCGTATACACTCGAGCATAATGCGAGTTTTTATTATCAGTTTTTTTTTTTTTTACTAAAAAGAAATAAGAGTGGCACTATACAAATGTAATTTTTTTTTTTTTTGAAGAGTTTAAAAACCATGCATTTTTGGGCGACCGGTTGCACTATATACAGGTAATTTTTTATGGAGGGGTTAAAATTCATGCAAAAAATTTAAGGGGGGACTATACATGAAAACGGCTTATATACGGTAATCTCTTGTAAAATCACGATTATCATAACGTTAAGTAAAAGAACATATTGCGTACACTCTTGTCAAGTGGTGGCAATACATTGTTACAAACTAATTTCCAGGATAAGGAACTTTCCGCTTAGCATGCGGACAATGTAGTCATTAACTAGCTTACACAACATGCGTAGAAGGCTGCAAAGAAGATATAACTAAGAGAGTCGCTCCAATCACAACAGCGCGTGCATTCTGACGAAATTGCTAGTCCTGTTGAACAGAGCTTTTTGCTCACCCAGAGGGCATTCCGCAAATACCAGCCAGGTAAGTGATTACTTCGTCGTTATTGAGCCCTCGCGTTTCGTCAAGCCGAGCTGATCGATCAAATCATCTCAAAAGGCCTCTCTCACTAAGCCTACATGTTATAATGCCTACATCGACAGCGGCCAGGTGTCAGAGACCAGCCTTAGTTTGTGAGAAGACCTTCAGAACGCTACGACGTCTCGTATCTCTTCCGTCTAGAAGAGATATGAGACGGGTCTTCTCGCTCGTCCGTGTGTACATATCTCTAAGGCTTTCTTGGTGCTTTCTTTCAAGAATTCACCTTTGTTGCATCCATTCAACCGTAATGTGGACTGTATGTTGACGAATGTCAACGTTCGGCTTGCCTAGGCCGCCTATAGCCCAATGGAGATAACAAATCACCCGAACTAGATTGGTGCACGGTAGTGAAGAATGGGGACTAAATAAAGTATTATATGGTAGATCCGCGAGATACAAACTTCTGTCTTCCTCATTAACAAAATATTCACCAGAGACCAAAGATGAGCTGCTGAGGACATCTACAGAATTTCCAACCATTTTTAGAGTTCAGAACCAAACCAGACGCCGAGTAATCATACATGGTCCGTCCTTCCAACTGGAGGGCCCGGGAAGGGAAGATCTATTCCACGAACCGTAAACCTACAAACTTATCATAGTTGATCTTGACTATCTGCTATCATGAAATTCAAATATATCTGATTTGTTTGACAGTTTGGTCGATCTCGTCACTGCTCGTTACAAGCATGGTAATGTTGTTAGCATATAGACGGAGTAACTGGCTGGGGTGATGGCACCAAGTAGTGTGGTTCCGCGTATGACCAGCTTCAGCTTTAACTTGCGAATGAAAGGGCTCCAACTCCATTCACTTCTAGAACCACACCGGGAGATGCATAAAAGAGTTGGGTCCAGTATGGCCAGAAACCAGTCGACACCAGAAAACAATAGCCAAACAAACCTATCGAATGCCTTAATAGAGTGATCTGAATTGATCAGCACGATATTAGTGTCGACTTATTTTGTTTACGATGAAGCGTATCAAATGAACGTTGTCCTGAATAGTCCAGAAAATCACAGCACAAGTCAGTTCACAATCAGACTAAGGAGGACAGCCTGCAAACGGCTAGCTAAGACCTTAGCTAAAATCTTTAACTCTGCATTTAACATAGTTAAAGATTAAAATGACTAATCCCATCCTTTCATGATTTTTCTTGCGCAGCAACTTAATCACATCCCTAGTAAATCGTTATGAGAGGTGAGATAGTCCTACTCTTCAACCAGTTATTAAAGAGCCGTACCAATAAAGGGAGAGGGGTTTCCAACTTACTACTAAACTTCAAAAACCATTTATCACACATACATAAAGGGCAGATCGATTTTGGAACAGTGGTATTGCACTCAATTTAAAAGTTGGGGTTTGACATGTAAATAATGTCGCAGAATATTTTTTTCAAATTTTTAGTTTTTTGAGGAAATCAGTTTGAAGATTAAGTTTAGGTTCAAAATTTTAGTGTTGCAATTACATTCCGGTAATCAGTGAAAGCCTTATAGCACAGCCTTATAAAATTTATAATTTTCTGAAGCTTTACAAATTTTATATGGCACAAGCACATTATTACTAAATCATATAAAACCTTCATTTACTTCAAAGGGAAAGTATATTGAAATATTTAGTTATTAATATTATACAATGTAGTAGTTTTAGTGCGATTTTCAAGAAACAATGCAAATTTAAAGCATTTTTGTCTTATGATTTGAGTTTGAGTTTTGTTTTACGACATATCAACACCTCAATGGGCTATTTAATAACAACCAGATTTTTAGAATAGGTTCATATGAATACAATATTTACTCTTTGTAAGAAATCAGCTTGTAGATCAGATTTCATTGATGTATTTTTGGAAAGAGGTTTTTTTTTCGAGAGTTAAATGTGTTGCTGGCAATATACAGGGTGTTTCATAATTTTTTAAACAAAATGATAGGACAAAATGATAAGTCAGGGGTCACAGATGATAGAGTAATGGAAAACATTTTAGGATCTGCAGCCATTTAGTCTCAAATATGAACCAAAAATGTCAAGAGGAGCCTTAGAGTACATATTCCAGATGTCTGCCATTCAGTTGAAGGTACTGTTGAATGCAAAGTTTTTGATAACGCGTGCACATACATTTTGTGTGATGGTTTGAATCTTCTCAGTAATGGCTGTCTTCAATGTAGCAATGGTGTGAGGGTTGCCCTGGCAGATGTTGTCCTTGAGGAATACCCAGAGGAAGAAATCTGTGGAGTTCAGGTCAGGTGAGTGAGGTATCCATTCCACTTCAGCTTCGTGGCTGATGAGACGCTCCCTAAACTTTTCACGGGCCCATGCCATGCTAACATTAGCAGTGTGAGGAGGAGGAGCACCATCCCGCTGGAACTACTGTTTCTCCTCATCAAGGTCCTCAAGCACCTCCAGCTCTCCCATCTGAGAGGCCGCTGCTTTGTTTCAATAATTGTGAAATTTTTTCAAAACTGTATTAGTGTAACCCGGATATAAGAGAGTTGTCAGGACCGGAGAAGAAGTCTCTTATATCCGGGTTTTGTCTATTTTGTTAACATTAACACAGGCTCTAATTTGGGACTAGAGAAAACCTCTCTTATATCCGGTTTTCTCTTATATCCGTGTTACACTGTACTGGTATTTTTACGATAAAAATCTATTTTTATACTTTCATAGTGTTTTGCTCGCATTCGAAGGGTTAACTATTTGCCCATAGGGTCAGGGTGGACCTGGGAATAACACCAATTAAGAGGTGGTTCCACTCTTCACAAAATCTCCCAATCAGGGTGATAAATTGTGCCCAATAGTATTATGGTGTTATATACACACATTCATCTATTTTATCGTTTTATTAATTATGATCTATCAAATTTTATTTAGCCTATTTTGTAATCTTTTTCACAATATTTTTACTTACAGTAAAAGAAATTTCATATTTTGCTTGTGGTGATTGAATTAAAAATCTCCCTTTTGAATATATTTCTCTTTCAATACATCTATGAGATATCAAAAGATATCTACTTTATTTGGATTTATTCTTGAAATAGTAAAATTTTGAAGTCTGCTTGTTAGCAAAACCTGCGGAAATTAGGTATTTCTGTACATTTTTCAGACGGTCTTTAAAATTAAATGCTCAAAAATCGCTAAAAGCTATGAAACTAATTTTTGGTGCCAGTACTTGTCACATCAAACTCCAACTTTCACATTTTTGATTTTCTAAAAAAAAGTTAAAACTCAAACTACCATAATACATAATATACGACATGTAAGGTGAAAAGTTCTCAGCTCAACCAACTTCACAAAATATGACCAAACATCAGAATTTGGTGGGGAAGGGAAATCCACATGTTTATTAGGCTGATAACTGTTTAGTACCACTTGTATATATGTACATATGTCATTACCAATACATAAATCTATTTATTTCAAGTAAGGCCTAAAGCACAAGTAACCCTTCTCATAAATATTCTCATAAGAAAAAGGGGAATCAGAAAGATTTGAATCATAAACCCATGGAAAAACGAGTTCCATGAGAATAAGTAAATCTTTGTTTATTGTTAATAATTTGATTTTTTTCTTTCTACAAACAATTGAATATTTTTTGAACTCCTGAAAATAATTTAGAAATATGTAGCATGCACAAAGTTTGCTTAAAATCAACCTAGGCACCTTAAGTATAGAGACACTAAACACATAATTCAGATGTCTTCTTTGCTCAAGTGAGAAAATGATAGAAACAAACTCTGTTAATAAATCCAAAAAATCAGGAAGTTTCCTTAAAAAATGTCTCAAATTTTCAACATACACTTTCTTAAATGCTACAGAGGGCGGCCATTAAGCACAATGTCACATCATTTCCTATTTATAGCTGCAAATAAGGGCAGACTACATTGTGATTAACCAAACTCCAAGTATATTCAAAATTTAAAGTTAGTTTTACTTATACTACAAATCTCTAATCAGCAGAAGTCAAGTGTTTAATGATTTTTAACTTGAAAATTTTTTTTTTTTTTTTTTAAATCTGTAAGAAACTGAGGAAATATTCATGATGGAAAAGGAAGAGAAAAAGAAATGAAAAAATAATGATACGTGTTTTGGGGGGGGGTTGCATTCACAATATTTTGAGAATGACAATTATTTTTCTAAATACAAGTCATGCAATTTAATCCATAATTCATAACTTTTCCTATGATATTTGATTTTTTCTTTCTACAAACAATTGAATGTTTTTTGATTTTGATTCATAACTTTTCCTATGATATTTGCACGTAAGCGAGAAAAAACAAATAATTTCTGTATAAAAAATATGTAATTCCATTTTTTGCTAAAATACATGCATTATTTTGGGCGTAACATTATTATTTAACATCATTACTTAGTAAGAAGCACACAAAAGTCAGGCCCCCTTATTGCTGAGGTACGTGTGAACGTGACTGCCACTTTAACAGTTAGTTTGAAACTGAACTTGTGATTGCTTTATTCTTCAAACATTTTAACGTATTTGTCCTAACAAAAATGTTGCCACAATGGGTCGATTTTGGTTTTATGTCAACAACCAACACCCCCACAAATAGAAATCAGATCATTATAATACGCAGATTCAGCAAATTCTTTTTTCTATGTCCCCAAAAAAGCTCAAACATAGCATTGTTAGGCTTGCAAGATGTCAATTTTTCAAGTGCAATTATCTGTCTGGTAGATCCATTCTTCTAGATTCCAGCAGCAATGAAAATTTTACAGGTCTTTTATTTTTAGAGAAGTTTTTGATTTTGAAAGAATGAAACATACTCCCATTCTTCCAATATGGTGCCTGGCTTTTTTCTTTTGTTTGTTTTAAATGTCACACATTATTTAATTTCAATTATCGAAAATGCAACAGTAAAACAAAAGCACCATGAAGCTCTGATATTGGAGCCTCATACCTCCCTTTCCCAATCTTTCTAGACTAATAAAAAGCACAATGAATGGCCACTTTCTCCGAAGTTATCATGAGACTTCTTATATAATTCTAGAAACAAAAGCTATTTGTGATGTCAGTCATCTATTGTTTATCTGTGATACTTACATAAATGCAAAAGGTGGGCAGGAGAGAAAAGTTCTTTGAAAAGCCAATTAATTAATAAAAATAAAAAAAAAATTAGATTACTGTTTTGCATGAATATTTCAGCTGTTTGGAGGAGGAATGAACTTAAAATTATAACTAACTGGGAATTTTTGGTCCACTGATTTGTGTATAGTCTTTATTAACTGTATATGTATATATGTCTATGTGTTGAGTGTGTGTACAAATATGCAAACCTGAATATATGTGTGAATAATGTGAATAAATATAATTAAGACTTAGTGAGTAGATGACGTCTATTGAGAGAGAGAGGATTAGCAATCGACACTTGATAATTTCTACAGTGTGGTTTTTTCATTTATATTAAGCCAGAACCAAACAACTAAATTAAACACACTAGATTTTCGACATTTGATTTCAATATTTTGAGCATGTTCGTTTTATCCTGCATTATTTATTTTGCATTATATAACGATTATTTATTTTGCATTATATAACGATTACTCTCCATTAATCTCTTGATTGTAATCAAACTAAACTGGTCAATCTAACTGCAGAACATCATTTACTAAGATGTTGCTAACACAGAACTTTACAAACAACTTTTGATGTGTTCATTCATTCACAGCACCTTCTCCATAAACAGAACAAATTTGGGCTTTTTTTGACACTTGAATTTTTAGTATCTGTCTATATTTCTGAGATGAAGTATTATGTACACTATTTACATTGTTCGGACTATCGACCTCATCTTTGTTGCCATATTTATCAACATTTCGGCTGTTGTACACTCCGGCCTTCTTCGGTGGTTGGAATGTCGAACTGAACCCTTTATTTTGCTCACTGGGGTAGACTGTTCTAGTTCCATGTGCCATGTCTAATGCATGTCAGTTATCAGTTATCTCCTGTTAATTCCCCTCTCAAAGTTCTCCACCACCTTAACCAGGTATTGAACTCACACTCTTTGGGTCCTGTCACTGGATACTAACTAACACCTTTATCTACTGTGCCATGTGTCCTTGAATTTTTACTTTTCTCAAGATAAAAACAGCAAAATATTCTAAAACTCCAACTTATTAAATTTTGAAATCAATAAAAAATAAGTATTCACCAATTTTGACATTTTTTTTTCTTTCAAAATGCAGATATTTCAACAGTCACTTGCAAAAATAACCTTTTTACATGAAATTTAATTCAAATTAAATTTACCTAATGCCATTAACAAAAACAGAATTTAACTTTTTGGTTACCAAATATATTTCTAAAGAATTAAATTACATTTTGAAGAATTTTTCCTATTTATTCCAAAATCCACAGAGAATTTTAACGAAATCTATAAGAAATGCCGAATATGCAAGAAATAATATTTTCCATAATTTTCTTTTTTTAAATTACTCTGTAAACCAGCATAAATTTGACTGAATTTATGATAACCAAGTAAAAGGCATGAATCCTAATTTACCTTTAGGTTTCATTGTCAATATTAAGTTTGTTGGTGAAAGATTCCTTGGGTCACCATTTGACAAATTGTTGGGAGTAGAATGAAACAATGTTCATTTCTTGCCAGATTGTCACCATTTGTTGGGAAAAGATTCCTTGGGTCACCATTTGAATAAAAAAAAATGAGAGAAAAGATTGTTGTGTGTTCAAATAAAATGAGATTTATTTAAATTTAAGATACACAGATTTTAACTGTAATTACTTATGAAATGAAATGAAATTTAGAAAGTTATTCTCTTTGACTGTAAGGAAATGAACATAAATAGTCTTTCAATGAGGCAGAGAGAAAGTGGAGTTGGGAGACAAGATCAAAGGGAGTCCACCATTGCTTTGATGAGAAAGACAAGATGCCAAGTTTGACTCGTGTCTCTTTATTGCTGTCAGTCCTTCTCCTGAGTTGAATGAATGTTTGGTTTTTATGGTCTTGTGTAGGCTCCAAAGAACTGTGTTTATTTAGTGGCCAGAGCTGATTTTATTGGATATTTACTTTGATTAAAATGAAAATTTGAAGTATTTTTGAAACCCAGAAGTTTGTGAGGAATCCCTGCATGGTGTGTTTAATTTTGTCATTTCCTCCTTTGATTTAATGTTGTTCACTTCCACCTACTATACAAGTTAAATTTTGTATCTGTCTATATTTCTGATATGAGGTATTATGTACACTATTTACATTATTCAGACTATTGTCCTCATCTTTGTTGCCATATTTATCACAACGTTTTGGCCATTGTACACTCTGGCCTTAAAGTTAAATTTTGCTGCTAAAAATCTTTTTTTTTTTAGAATTCTTGAATAGAAAGAATCTTTTTGTCTAGCAAGAGAGAGAGAGAGAAATAATAGTTTAGTGAGAAAAAATTATTTATTTTACACAAATAATTTTCAACATAATCTTCTTCCTTGCTAATGGAGTTAATTTAAAAATGAATATTAATTAAATAGATTGAACATCATACATGCAACAATTTCAGATCAAATGTGTTTACAGATATATATATATATATATATATATATATATATATGTAATAAAATTAAGTGTCTGTCTCTTTGTCAGCTATGGACTCAGAAACTACTGGATGGATTTCAATCAAATTTGTCATGCAGGTAGGCTATTTTATGCTAACCTAGGTCAACATTGATAGTTATGAAGAGTTAAGAGTAAGGTCAAAGACGACATAAATAAGTCAAAAACTTAAAATGTATTATAAGAGTTTGAGATCATCCATGTAGAGTAGGTGATTGAATATTTTCTTGTTTAGTTTGTATCCATAGTTCAGTTCATTTAGTTATCCTCTGTTTAGTTCATGCATAATGGGGATTTTATGCTGACCTAGGTCAATATTAAAGGTTAAGAATAAGGTCAAAGAAGCCATAAATAATTCAAAAAATTCTTCAATTTTGAATTGTGAATAAGTAATTATTCTCAAAAAACATTTATTCCAGCAATGCTGAATCTATACTTTACAAAAACTTCATGGAAATGCAATTTGCCTTGTGTATTTTTCAATTTTCATGTGACTTTACATTATATTTCTAAAATGTTAAAATCTATTTTTAAATATAAATAAAAAGCAAGTAGAGTTGAATTTGATTGTTTATTTTCTTAATAATCACAAAATTTTCTCAGTTGTTCTTTAGAATATTTTACTTTCTTAATAATTTCAAAAATTTTTAATGCTGTTTGCAGAATTTATTCAATATTGAATAATTATATTTTAAATGTTTTTACATAATTAGTTAATTTTCTAAAAAATATTTATGCTTTGTAAATATTTGTATGTATCTATCTTAGTTTATTCATATTTACCTATCAATCATGCCATCTTTCCTGGCCTCTTTGTACCCATCTGTTTATCCCAGTCTCTTTGTACCCATCTGTTTATCCCAGTCTCTTTGTACCCATCTGTTTACCCCAGTCTCTTTGTACCCATCTGTTTATCCCAGTCTCTTCGTACCCATCTGTTTACCCCAGTCTCTTCGTACCCATCTGTTTACCCCAGTCTCTTCGTACCCATCTGTTTATCCCAGTCTCTTCGTACCCATCTGTTTACCCCAGTCTCTTCGTACCCATCTGTTTACCCCAGTCTCTTTGTACCCATCTGTTTATCCCAGTCTCTTTGTACCCATCTGTTTATCCCAGTCTCTTTGTACCCATCTGTTTATCCCAGTCTCTTTGTACCCATCTGTTTACCCCAGTCTCTTTGTACCCATCTGTTTACCCCAGTCTCTTCGTACCCATCTGTTTACCCCAGTCTCTTTGTACCCATCTGTTTACCCCAGTCTCTTCGTACCCATCTGTTTATCCCAGTCTCTTTGTACCCATCTGTTTACCCCAGTCTCTTTGTACCCATCTGTTTACCCCAGTCTCTTCGTACCCATCTGTTTATCCCAGTCTCTTCGTACCCATCTGTTTATCCCAGTCAGTTCAGCACTAGCAAGTTATTTCGGTTTGATCAGCCATACTTGAGATATTGAGAAAGTTAAGAATTCTAAGTAAAGGAATAGAATAAAAAATACTAAGTGTATAAAAGTATTGAAGATGAGTTGACCAGATTGGAAACTGATGAAAGAAGGTTCAGTTTAGAAATATTAATCAGAACCAACAAAATACTTATGAAAATGATATCAGGAGGATTTGAACACAAAATAAACCTAGTAAAATTTAGCAAATTCAGTATGACTGAATTATCCCTACCCCACTTCACAACCCCTAGGAAATTGTGGTGACAAGATTAATATGTTTGTTAAAATCCTACCAAGTTTGGGAATGGTTTATTTAATGGGCTATCCTCCCAAATTACATTGATTCATACCAAAATGTCTAAACTCAGCATCTGATCAGAGGTATTTATAGAAGGGCCATGTGCTTTCCTAACTAGGAGGACCTTTATGAAAAGAACATCCTTCACTGTCATTTCCCCAGACAAATGGTTATATTTGAATGAGGACCACAGTTGCTTGTCCAGTTTGTGTCAGAGTTTTTTCATTGCATCCAGAGAGAATTTTGTCTCTATGTCTCTCTTTCTCTCTACACGTTGCAGGAACCTTTGACACACAGACACAAACGGCTATCATTACTATTAATTAATCTCATTGCTTCATGAATATTAGTAGAAATCCATCAGAGCGACCGTAACCTTTGGCAGCCATTATGACATTAAACTGTTGATAGCTTTTACAATAGTATTTATCCCTTCTATTGATAATTTTTCTGCCTCTCAAGAGAGTCGCCAGATCAAGACAATTATGGCCTGCTAGACCGAACAGAAGAATTCTTTGCCAATCTCATCCTGACAGGAAGACATCATTAACAACTAGACGAACATATCCAGTAACCAGTGACAAGTGAAAATAGTAAACTGACAAAAACACCTATATTTGCATTTTACTAAACAAGGGTTTCAACTTCGCCACAACCATCAGACAGATACTATACTTGGACATCATTGCCCGAATTGAGAAAATAACCTTGAACATCCCTCTGGCTTGGGCAGATAAGCTAATATGGAAAGTGAGACAGATACTAGAGAAAGCCAAGCTGTGCGAATCAAACATCATGAAACTGGAGAGGCTGGCAGTCAGAACCCTAGAGAGGAATGAAAACATCATCATAGTGCCAGCTGACAAAGGCAATGCAAATGTAGTGATGGACAGATCAGAATATACAGGAAAGCTGGAAGACCTTATTAGAAATGCTAGCTACAGTAAAGATCCAACAATGAAAACAGAACAAAAACTGTTGCAGATCCTAATCAAGAACAAGAACCACTTCCCACCTAAGACATACAGGCAGTTGTCACAGCGTTACACATATATGGCCTTCCCCAAATTCACAAAGATGGTATTTCGCTCAGGCTGATTGGTAGCTACTAATGCTCTGTGTGCCACTCTCTGAATTGCTTCCTTGTAGATATAATTGATCTATTAATAGGAAAGTCACCTTCATGTCCAAAACTTTGCCCACTTCATGAAAATAATCTCATCCAATGCTCTCATCCAATCCAAACAGATGGTGAGCCTGGACGTGGTGAGTTTGTTCACCAAGATATCCACAGATGAGGCACTATTAGTAGTCAGGGACAGACTAGCCTCGGACTCATCCCTAAGAGAACAGACCAGTATATCAATAGATAACCTGATGGAGATACTGACTTTATATACACAAACAACACACTTTGGAATGGGATCAGACATATATTGACAGGATGAAGGCTTAGCAATGGGCTCACCATTATCACCAGCAATGGCACACATATACATGGAATACTTCAAAGAAATAGCATTAGAATGTACATCACGAAAGCCAATCCTATGGCTGAGATATGTAGATGAGACTTTTATACTCTGGCCACACCAAGAAGAGGTCCTGCTACTACTCGACCAAGTAAACTCAATAAGATCATCAATACAGTTCACCATGGAGAGCGAAAATGACAAAAAATTCACATTCCTGGATGTACTAATATCTTGAACAGAGCATGGGTTCAAGACATCCGTATACCACAAGCCAATATTCATCAGACAATACCTGAATTTCAACTTCCACCAGTCCTACAGTGTAAAGAAAGGGATCGTCCATGGCTTACTATATTGTGCAAAAGTCATAAGTAGTGACCCAGAGACATATGATCAAGAAATGGTCAGTATAAGCAACTACCCTGGTTACATAGCAGCAAGTCTAACAAACTGGGATAGAAGGTTACAAGAAGATAACAACACTAAGAAAACAGCCTTGATCTGCCTACCTTATGTGAAGGGATTATCGAAGAAAATACAAATGATCCGTGGTCCATATAACATCAGGATAACCATCAAAAGTGGTTTGACACTTCGTCGACAACTCTTTCAAGTAAGACTCCTGCCAATAGAGGGGAACATAATTAAAGACTGTGTGTCCACCATCCCATGCAGCTACAGTAAGAAATATAAAGGAAAAACAGGCCGCCTCCTTAAGATAACACTGCATAAACATCGTAAAGCCATAACACGAGGGGAAATAGAAAAATCAGGTATAGCTGACCACATATTGAGGGAAATGGGAGATCACTGCCTCCTGTAGGATGAGGTTGAAATAATAGACAGAGAGCATCACTAGAATATATGAAAATTTAAGGAATCAGCACATATGCTAGGCCACAAAAAACTCCTAAGCTGGCCAAGCATAGAAATTAATACAATATGGGAACCAGTAATACAGAGTGCTAGAGAAAAGCAATAATAACAACAAATTGCAATATGAGCTCTGGTAAAAAAATGTTACTGAGACATTAAGTTTATAAGTTCCAAAAACTCATACACTTTTTTTTATAATCTTCTCTTTGTGACTTTTTTTCTCATTTACCTTCCTTCTCTCACAGGCATTCGTCCTTTTTCTTCTTCCCCTCTCAGCCTTTGTTTCTCTTTTATTCTATCAATCTTTCTTCTTTTTCTTTTCCACCCTCCCACATTGTCTCCCCTTTTCCTTCATTTCGATCTTCCTCTCATGTTTCTTGTCCTTGTTTACTTCTAATCTTTCTCCATTATTCTCTTATTGCTCAACACTCAAAATCATTTTCTACCTTCTCTCTTCCTCCTTTCTTCTCTTCCTTCTTTATGTCTTCCTCGTCTCTCTGTTCCTCCCCTCTCTCTTCCCCCTTTTTTCTCTTCTTTCTTTACCTCCTCTCCCCCTCTAACCCTCCCAATTCTTTTCTCTCTTCTTTACCCTTTAATCCCTTCTTATCTCCCTTCTTTACATCTCCCTCCCTCTCTCACCCTCTTTTCTTTGCCCAAACAACATTTCAGGCCAAAAACAAGTAAACAAACAACTAAATCCAAACATTAATTTTAACAAATGCTTGAAATCTTATTTAAAGATGAGCGGAAAATTTGCACAAATCTTCCAACCAAATATCTAACTCTGCATAATGAGATGAGATAACAAAAAACAAAATGATAAGACGACCCACTTATTTCTTTTTACCCATTATTAATTTATAAATCCCTGAAATCTGGCTCTAAATCTATGCCAAATGCTTTGTCATGCCCTCAGGCTAAATATAAACTTAGTCATAGAATTAAAAGGAAAACCAAAGTATTTTGTTTGGTTGAAATGATTTCAATGCATTTGTTTTTTTTCCCCATCATCTCTGCTAGTGATCAGCTAAGGGGACACCTAGTCTGACAGATTTACAAACCCATATCTCCTTGGGTTACATTCAAAATAATAACATATCTCTTCATATCTCCCTACTTGATGTGCAGATCATTCTACCTAAAATTTTCCAAGATACAAACTCTTCTCTCATAAGATGTCTACGTTAATGATTCTGTGTGGATGAATTTTGACAAGGAAGGAATTTATTCAACACAACCAGGATGGCGTACAGTTCTTTCTCTTCCTTCCTGCTTTTTTATGCTCTCGACATTTCATCTTCCTTGAAAACTTGGCCCACATTGTTATGAACATGTGCATGGTTGCACTAGAGGACAAACAAAATGACAAAGTACCACCTGTGAGGTGTAAAGAAAAGAAAACAAGGATTGTTAAGATAAAATTCTTTATGAAATGGACAAAGTCCAAAAATTATTTTTTAAGACATTTTTTTTATGTTTATACGTTCTTTCTATAGATACAAATATTTAAGTAAATGTTCTGTTTATACTAAACAGTATTAACAACATTAACAGGCCAGTAAATGTTGTTAATACTGTTTATTATAAACAGAGCATTTACTTAAATATTTGTATGTATAAAATTCTTTGTATTGCCAATAGAGAGGATCAAGGCAGAATGTTACTTTGTGGATGACGAAGCAACCTGGAGGAGAGGGAGTGTCAGTAGAGTCTGGAGTTGATGCATGTGTCATGTCAGTTGACTGAGTTCACTGGTAGTGATGTTCACAGTTTGCCCGCTTGCTGTAACTGCAGACAGTCTTGTGAGCGGCATTCTTAAAAACAGACAGGGTGGACCATGACTCAGTGTTTTTGTTATGCTTTTGCTTTAGTGCCAACATTCATGATTGGCTCCTTTTATATTGATTTTTTTTTTGTAGTGATTTGTTTTGTGGGGTGGATTTGATGCTTGGAGCCTCTGTGCAGAGGGTGACGTTTTATTTTCGCTCTCTTAGTGTACACAGCCTGCCGGTTTTGATGTAAAATTAATCAGTAAAAGATCTATTTTGAAGCAAAGGATGAAAACATGTACTTACTGACAAGCAAAGTGCATGTCAAATTAGTCCTTTTGAATTTTATTAGCAATTTCTTCCTGTTCTGAGAAACTCACAGAGAAGGAAAAGAATTTCCTTCCAGTTGGCTTGATTTAGTTTGTTTAACGGCATATCAACCGCAATGGGTTATTTAATGACAACAAGATTTTTAGGATAGATTCATATGAATAGAATATGTATTCTTTGTAAGAAATCAGTTTGTATATCAGCTTTCATGGACATATTTTTGTAAGAAGAGTTTTTGTCAAGAGTCAAATTGCTGGTAATTTTTTTTTTTTTTTCAAAAATGTATTGCTGGTATTTTTGCTATAAAAATCTATTTTTATACTTTCATAGTGTTTTGATCCCAGTTTGGATGTTTACTATTTGCCCATAGCTGGGACCCTAACAGGTGCTACCACCCCGGGTGTTGGTGGAACACCAGCAATTAAGAGATGGGCCCACGGTCCTCAAAACCTCCTGATCAGATGCCTTGTTGCCAGATGTAGTTTGTAATTGGCAAAATAAGCAAAAATGGTTATCAAACAGGGTTTCAGCTCAGATTTTTGTAAATGTTAGTACTTATTGTCATCAGACCATTAATGAAACCTAAATTGATAAATAAATATATGCTAATCATTTAAAAATAGTGTTATAGATTTTATAAGCATACAAATGTACTGGTTGTTTGAAAATGTAGGAAAACTATGCTAACTAAATGTAAAAATACTATTTCCACCATTAAACTAGTTCCCTGGCTATCAATGAAGAAATTTAAATTGCTAAAAAATGTGATCAGTTGAAATATAAAAAAAAAATTCATAATAATCAATTTCGTTACACATAACAAGGGAAATAACTCAGGTCTTTGTTTTGAATTATATTTTTTTCAATTTTCTGCAGAAGACAGAAATTCAGGTTAAGAGAAAACACAAAACAAGAAAAATCATTAAGTACCTCCCCCCATCCCCCTAAAAATGACAAAATATCCTTCTTCAAGCTTTTATTTTACATTTAATTACAAGCAAATAGATTTAAATTTAGTAACTTTCTTATAGGTACCTCCACTAATTCACTGAAAAAAGAGCGACCATGATGAAAAAAAGGCCTCTTGAAATACACTGCACTACAGGCTACAGAGTATTTTGCTTACTGGAAATACAGTGTAACCCTGATATAAGAGAGATTTTCTCTGGTCCCAAATTAGAGCCATACTTACCTAAACAAAAAATAGACCAAACTCGGATATAAGAGAAACCCGGATATAAGATACTTTTTTCTCTGGTCCCGACAACTCTCTTATATCCGGGTTACACTGTAGTAAAAATAAAATGAATCTTGTGTGAAGGGGCGTTCGCCACAATTATTTTATATTGTCTAGGAAAGGTGTGGAAAGAATTCAATTATGCCTTGTTGGAGGTCGCTATCAAATGTGTGATAACCATGCAAATTACATTTGAATTAAGAATTTCTCGAAATTCCATTAAAAAATTAAATACATTGGGTGGGGTGGTGGTTAACAGATGTAACAAAAAAAAAATGTTACTAAAATAATTTAATTCGTTTGTTAATAATTCCTGAAAGTTTCACACTAAAATCCGGCAATTTATCTGATTTTCGCAAGAATTTCCAAATCAATGTTTTTAACCGCATCAAAAAGACACTCAAATTTCCCAGACTAATTTATGGTTTTCCTCCGCTGACGCAAGAAAAACAAAACTTTTAACCAAAATTTAGAAGGTTCTAAAAAGGATTAAAATAAAATTTATAATTGAATAATCAACATTCAAAACTCCTTTGGTCTTTCTTCTTAATAACAAATATTTTGATTTTTGACGATAGAACATTTTTTTTTTTTTACTAGAGAGTAGAGAGAGGGTGGACGTCTTGAAGTGTTGAAAATATTTTCTCTTCGACTTTGACATGATTTTTTTTTTAATTCGGCAATAAATAAATAAAAATTGTCGACTCAAACATACGTACCAACTAAAAATTAAAATAACGTTTATAAGGATTAAAAATATAATTAAAAATAGCATAAAAATATATGTATTGTTGTTAATGAAAAAATTGGCTTTTTTTGCCCAAAACTTGTTTATAAGTTTTAATAACTTTGTGAAAAATTTTAAAAAGTAAAGAAAGACAAAGAACTGAATACAAATAATTTTAAAATTAAAAATCTCACAGTTAATTTTCTTTTGTTGCCAGTACTAAAAATTATATTTCAATAAATCTTAAATATATCTTCTTAACTTTTTTTAGAATATCGGTTTATGATTTTTCCCAAGAAAATGAAATTAATCAAAAATAAAGTTCAACGTTAGATTTTGTGTAAAAATAAAAAAAAGAGGAAAGAAATAGAAGACAAAAGAAAATTAATAATATTCACAAGGAAAACTTTTTGTTCAGAAAATATAGAATGCACTTACTTTTTATTTGTAAATTGCAAAGATTAATCATGGAATATACAGGTTTTTAGCCGGATTTCATAATTATGCGAAAAATTGAAGATAGACGTTGATTGAAAAAAATCTTAGAGTTATCGGCCTTGATTGGATTATTTCCCTTGAACTAAAATATATTTACCATTTTTAATAAATTTGGAATAAAACTTTTTTTTTTAATAACTTATGTTTTTCATAATTAATTTAAAAATACTAAAGTGAAATCATTTTTGGTAATTTTATATTTGTCATGTTTTCCCTATTGCGGAAAAGGCGTCTCGCTAAATAAATACGAATGAAGTAAATATAACCTCGACTATAAATAGAATTAGGAAGAACTTTACATTTTTTACAGTTGCATTTGTAATACAACTTAAAAAGTGACACAGAGGTTTTTTAATAACTTGATAAAACTGATTTTCTTCGACTACCTTATATATTTGATCCAGCTGACTAAGCAAATTAACATAAATCAAACGCAAGACGTTTATATATATATATATATATATATATATATATATATATATATATATATATATATAGTTTACGAAAAACTAGGTAATCCGTATGGGTAGACCCAAGGAGGATAAAATCCAGAGAGCTCAATGTAAATCAGAGCTAATAATTTAAATAAACAGACCACTTTAAGGTTCCTTTAAAAGGGGTGTGGTGAAATAATTTATTACATGGAACCTTAAAGTGGTCTGTTTTTATTTAAATTACATATATATATATATATATATATATATATATATATATATATATCAAGTATGTGGTGCAGTTCAATTTACATGACATAAATCATTCATACAAAAAACAGATATTGAAGTTAATGATATAAATGGCGAGAATACCTGATATCTGTAGGAGCAGATGAAAGCTTGTAAAAAAAGACCTTATGCAACTGGAATTTATAAACTTTAAATTCAATTTAATTCTAATAATTATATTGAAGTTTTCAGCTCTTGTTTTTGAAACATGAGAACTCTTATGTAGCGAAGGAATCATATTTTTAAAAAATAATTATAATATTATCATATATATATATATATATATGTATATAAAATATACTTTTAAGGTATGCTATATTTATGGGTTAAAATGATCAATATCAGGGATAGATCATATGTAAATATAAAAGTGGACATTTAAGTCAACACCCAGAGGTGACAGTCTGTTTCGTGCATGCTTATAGGCAATCATCATGACCTGACGATTGTGTTTAGCATGAAACAGACTGTCACTTCTAGTTGTTGACCTTAATGTCCACTTTCATATATATATATATATATATATATATATATATATAGGAATGGGTAGAAGTGTGATTGACTATATTTCTGAGATGTGGTATTATGTACACTACATTATTCAGACTATGGTCCCCATCTTTGTTGCCATATTTATCACAACGTTTCAGCCGTTGTACGCTCTGGCCTTCAACATGGTTGGAATGTCGAACTGAACCCTTTATTTAGCTCACTGAGGTAGACTGTTCTAGTTCCACATGCAATATCTAATGGATGTCAGTTATCAGTTATCTCCTGTTAATTCACCTCTCCAAGTTCTCCACTGCCTTAACCAGGTATTGAACTCACACTCTTTGGGTCCTGTCACTAGATCTAACTAATGCCTGTAGTTAGATCCGCTATTCCACAAGCATTATCATCGCATAGCCATGTCAATATAACAAAATATTATCTTTGATGGTGGATATCTTTGTTAAAATGTCCATATAACCACTCTGAAAAGGGCTCCAACTTAATAAAAAATATTCAAATGTTGGGCAATTTTTGTCTTTATTTTGACCTGAAATTACAGCAAACATACAAACGTTAGAATTAGACATAATAGACATTCACTGTCTGTTATATTTAACAATATATGTTTAAATAATGATATGCTGCCACAATACACTATCTATATATATATATATATATATATATATATATATATATATATATATATATATATATATGTATATATATGTATATATATATATATATATAATTATCATCATCATCAGTCCCTTGAATTATTTTATCATCAGAGGAACCTAAAGGCAGAAGCAACAGACAACCTCCTCCAAGATGATTTGTTGGTCGTGGCTCTCAGGAGTTCCAGCATTGTCATGTCTGTCCACTCTTTGATGTTGTCTGACCAGATTTTGTGTTGATGTCCCTGCTTGTATCCATATTCAACAATGCCTTGTCATGCAGAGGATCTTATGCCATGTGACATGGCCAAAACATGACATCTCCTGATGTTTAATACTGGAAAGGAGAGATACTTGATGGCCCCTGAGACTTTTCATATGGCTCCGTACATAGTCATTGGTTTTGCGCTCCTGCTAGGAGATGCAGAGAAGCTTTCTCAAGCATTTGTTCTTGAATGTCTGGATCCATTTTCCTGCCTCGACCACCCATAGAGGAGGATTGATATGATCAGAAATTTGTAGAGGTTTGAACATGGTATGGAAGCTGAAGTTGCTCTTCCATAACCTTTCTAATCTGGTCAATGTTCTAGGAACCTAGATGTTATATCATCCACAGTAAATTTGTGTCCAGGTTCCCACAACATTTCACCATTCTTGACAGATCTTCTATTATCACATTGTGGGATATTTAATAACAAAGATAATGGAAAGAAAAAGAATCTCAATGAAATTGGTTAGATTTTAACCCAAAACACATACAAAATTTCATTATCTTATTTGTTTAGTTTAAGGTATTGTCTTTGTCTATAATAGATCTCCCAATCCTAATATGGGATATTTAATAACAAGGATGATGGAAGCAAAAAGTAAAAGAATCTAAATGAAATTCTGCTGCATCAACAAAAACAAACCTAGTCTGATGAAGTCCTAAGGGATGAAACATGTCACATATAAACGTTTTCCACTTTGTCATTCATTTCATATATATATATATATATATATATATATATATATATATATATATATATATATATATATATATAGGAGGCATGGTGGAGTAATGGATAGTAGCTTGAGGAATTAGAGAGCCGAGTATGAATTTCACTCAAACCATTACATTCACTTACATGCTAATACCCTTGGGAAAGGTATTAATCCTCTTCTTCTCCCACCAGCTATGGGTAAATAGCAGGACAGATTTGGATGGCAACTGGTCTCGGAGAAGGACAACTCTGAATTCAAAACCTGTGGAGGGTCATTTGGTGAACTTGTGGCACATAGTGCACCAGGTCTCTGTATTCGGCCCTTCAAAAAGTGTGATTGGTCCTGCACAAAGTCTTCACCACTATAATCACTTCATATGTGCTGGTGTCTGGGCTGTCAGTTCCTAGAAACTGAGCTGCTTGACCCTCATACATCAAATATGATGGGAGAGTCCACCATATATATATATATATATATATATATATATATATATATATATATATATATATATATTATATATAGTAAAAGTAATAATCCATTGGTATATAATCCAAGTGGAGCCTAATAATATAAAATATTAAAACTGATCAAAAAGAAAAAAGAGCTCAATGCATTTATTATTACAGAGCTAATGTCGTACACAATAAAATCCAAAATTATCTTATATCGGGGATAGACCTATTTCAACCAACGAACACTTCATCAGTCTTTGGGGTTGTATAAGACTGAAAAATAAGACTAACATTCAAAATGTTCCTGTTCTGCATTCTGTTGAGGTTTCAGACTCAATGAATTACTTAATTATAATTATCAAATCCTCCTTACAGTTTCTGTCATGTGTATATCATTGCTTGATCCAGCTTCTAATGCTTCAGTTTGAGCGGCTTGGTGATAGTAGTCGTGGCTCTGGGGCACACTATGGTTACAGAGAACTTCAGTTGAGTTCCACCACAGAATATGTGAGCGAGCGGTGCTATATTGAGTCTGATTTGCTATCTCTTCGTCACCGAGGCCCATTGGAACAGTTGATATGGTGTTTGCTTGACAATCTAACGGTCCGGGTTTCAATTCTCGGTAGTGGATGCACACTGCTGATGAGTCCCAAATATAGGATGAAACGGCCGTCCAGTGCTTTCTGCATTCTGTTGAGGTTTCTTTCAGACTCAATGAATTACTTAATTATATATATATATATATATATATATATATATATATATATATAAACATCAAATTCATATGGTGGGCATACAACTACAACACTATCCTGACAGTTAACCTGCTATGTGTCCATTCAAAATTATCACATTAATAAACATAAAATGCTTAGCACTGATATTACCAGTAATATTTGGAAAATACTCATAAGCAATATGCTTATACAATCAACCATTAATTGTAAAAGTAAAGTTTTAGATTCTTGAAGCCCTTAACCTATGTTCAAAAAATGCAAAACTAAATAAAATCTTCAGTTTGGAAATTGCAATTTTAAATTTATTTAACAATTGACAGAAACATTTAACCTCGTGATGAATTTTGCTTGTATGTGACCTTGTGTGTGACATCAAATGCCAAGTTTAAACTAATTAATTGATTCAAAATGCAGAAGACACAATAAATACCAATCTTAGACCCATGGCTATAAGGCAAACCAGAAAATCAATGCTTCTAAAAACAATTGAGATGGTAATAATGTCTCAAATGTTTGGTAGTTCGCTTCTTTCCATGCTGTTGACTTGAAACATCTGTAGGGAGTTCCAATAAAAATAAAATAAGCAAAAATAAAAAGAATACAAATTAAAAAAAGACATTTGAGCTTTCCTTTAAAACCTTTTTCTCTCTCTCTCTCTCACTCACTCTCTCTCTCTCTATCTATCTATCTCTCTCTCTCTCTCTCTCTCTCTCTCTCTAAACTTCTCTCTATTAATGAGATGACAACCCTCAAATAAAAAGTGGAAGAAAAAAAGCCAGAAAATGCCAAAAGTTTGCATGATCAGAGACTATTTATTTTAACTGAAAAATACCAAAAATTAGTGAGGCTCCATGCATAACTTCCATTATAAAAAAAAAATTGAAAATGAAACGAACGCTGGAAAATGTAATAATTTTGATCAATCAAAAACAAAAATTGACTGAAAGAGACTTTTGATGTTAGCCAATACAATACATTGATGCTGACTTATTTCTAATATTACAACTAACCCCAAAACAGGCTGTCTTCAAAACAATCACTACCAGACATTTCCCCAAACTGCTACCAATATCTGCCTTATAAGCAAACATTTTTGTGACACCGAATATCAAACGACTCTCTTATCAATATAAAGGAAATAAATAAAAAATATATTATTTATTTTATACCCTTGAGTCAGTTCATTTTATTCCCAAAGTTCCAATAAATAAATCACGAAGAATTACCCTCAGGCATACAACTCCTAAAATCACACATCCAATTTCAAACTTTGGAAGTAACAAAATGTTGGTAGTGACATCTAAAACTTTTTGTAGAATCTAGCCTTTGGGAATCCTGAGCTAGTTAGCTACAAGAAAACTTTCTTTTGACAAGAAACCAACTCCTACTTTTTGGCATTGTGGATTTAGAACTTTCCTGCAAATACATTAGTATAAAGGTCTATCAGTGCTATGACTTTATGGGCAAAATGTTAACAAGATTTCTATTACTGTTAAGATATTTAGCTTCAGGCAAAGGCAATCATTCCAACATAGAATTTCAAAGGAGACAGAACTTTTCTCTTGAAATTGGTATTACATAAATTTACCATCATTTTACAATCAGAACACTTATTTACTGTAAAATATCTGATAAAATGGTATAAAAACATACACCGGCATGTAGTTCCTTGTTTGGATTGTTGAACCAAATACCATTCACCAGGATGGGACATTGCTGTTGTTGTTGCGATATATTGTGATTAAGACAGGCACATATTAAACCACAAAACAGCCGTAGTTAAGTGGAATTTAAAGGTTGCATGTTGGTGCATGATAGGTGGGGGTGCATGTTTACATGATAAACAATTAAAGAAGAAGCGTACAAAAACTTGGGTTTCTACTACAGACTGTTTATTCTTTTTTATAGTGACTGTAGAGAAACAAAGTTCTCAATGTCTCTTGGGTATGTCTGTTTTCTTTTTCTGGTCCAGAAGCAAGTTAGGCCAAGTAAGAATAAGAATGGTTAAAATGGTTGAGCTCAAGTCAGCTTTGCACTCAGTTGGAATGACCAAATTACTTCCATAGTGGAGCTGCAAAACACTCTGTGTTGGAAAGTGGTAATAGAAAAATTCTTTCCTTTCCGGAAGTGTGGTCATAAGATGATGTGGTGTCATAGATGTCTAAAAATCCTTTCCAATTCCTTTATCATTTGCATCATGGGAAATTGCATTGTTTTAAATTGTTTTTATTCTTTATTATTATTTCATTTATTGTTTTTATTTAATTTTCCTACTTAATGTTTAATCTCATAAATGTAACTCTTGACAAATAAATTCCAAGTTATTGTTTATATAAGCAAAATTTGGTTGTCTGCAGTGAAAGTCGCCCCCTGCTTTATTTTTCTTGTAATTCCCTCCCTTTGCTGCTGGAGGCATTTCAACCAGCTTTGCCAATGACTTCTTCAGATGAAAAACTTAAACACAAGACTGGGTAAGATTGATTGGTACAGGAAGACACTCACGTAGCAGCCTACGACCAACAGGAGGTGAGAGGGAGTTTTGTTATATTATTGTAGGCATTGAAATTATAGTTACCTTCAAAGTTGATGATGATGATGATGATTTCAATATGACTGCAAAGAATGATTGAAACTTCATGGTCAAAACCTTTTTTTGTGTACGGCCCACATGCACTCATGCAAGACGATGCTCTTCATATTGTTCAAAGCACACTGTTGCTAATTTTGCAACTCCCACAAAAGTGTTTCCAAAGACACCACATTAATGGAATGTCCTTCAGTCTCTCCAGTCTATCCAATAGAAAATTTGTGGTTTATTATTAAAAATGACGTATATGAGAACAGAAAATAATATTTAAGTGAAGATCACTAGAAAGCAATAAAACTGATGTAAGTCATGTTAAAGTTGAAACATTAGAAATGAAAAGAAAATCAATGAATGAAAAGTATAAACGTTATAAAGAATATCAATGAGACTCTATATTAATCTATAAAATAATAAAATAATAATTTCATTTAGGTGTGCAATTCACATACCAATGTAGATAAATAAATCTTCAGTAGCAAAAAAGGGTGTACTCTCCATTTAGATATGTAGTCATGTGACTCTGCAGTAATCATGTGACACATTAATATAAAAGCAGAACCGATTAAAAAAACCTCTCCCGCTCTCTTCTTTTTCGATCTCAACAAACGAACATGTCAACAACAACAATAATGATTTTTACTTTTTCCCTGCATTACACACACAGGCACACTGAAACATTTTCATGTCAGTGGTATTAAAACATGGTCAATAGAGTTGTGCTTTCTTTCGTTGTATTTCCTTCAAATTTCAGGTTTCATTTTTGTATGGCACCAATATTCAGAAAACTTAAAGCAATTAATCGGTTACTTATTTTAGTGCATCATTTTTACTTACAATTATTGCCACATAATGCAAACAATAGTCAGTACATTAATTAAACAAATTAGCCATAAATAATCAACATTTCCTTTTTACAGCCATCTGTCACTTATATTATTGTCAACTAAGTCTGTTTTACATTTACATAAGTAGTAATGTAATCATTCTAAGTAATGCGGTTAATCAAAATAAGTGATGCAAATTTTACTGTAGATGACCTTGCAATCAAGGCACTCTCTAGACATTTACATCATAGTGAATTGTCTTTCCTTTGATCAAAGTAGCATTTTTTATGTCAAAATTGTGGTCAGACTCATTGCGGTGGGCAACCAACGCATTTGACATTGTTTTCTAAAATGTCTCTTTTGTGTTCATTCATATAATAATCTTTTATTTAGATTCCTTGAGGTTTCTTCTATGCATTTTTTGTGGCAATTATTACAGGCAATCGAGTAAATTCTTCATTCAGGTTTTAGCTTATTGTTTTGTTTAGTATTGACTCTTTTATTGTTTTGTGTGTGTGTGTGTGTGTGTGTGTGTATCTGTATATGTGTGTGTGTGTGCACTTGTTTGTGCATCTGTATATATATCTGTATGTGTGTGTGTGTGTGTGTGTGTGTGTGTGTGATAAATATAGTTTTAAGGTAA